>CM035801.1:32894222-33119222 GCA_020466265.1 Siphamia tubifer | reverse complement strand
CTATCTATCTATCTATCTATCTATCTATCTATCTATCTATCTATCTATCTATCTATCTATCTATCTACCTACCTACCTACCTACCTACTTACTTATCTACCTACCTAGCTACCTACCTACAGTTAAGCACATATGATCTATTAATATTGGAGGCCCCCAAAGGCGAATCTGATGCATTTTTACAATAGAGTAGAATAGAATAGAAGTACTTTATTGATCCCCCATTTGGTAAATTGGGGGATCATTCACATACAGCATGGCAGCATTCATATACAATGTAAAAACAAAGTAAGATGCAAAAGAAAATTGTAATCATGCTTCATAATAATAATAATAATAATAATGAAGTTGAAATCTAAGTGCATCAGTTTGCGTGCCCTCGTGTTTGTACGTTATCTCAGAGAAAAGACCATTTTTAGACAGGATTTTTTTCTTTCAATTTTTTTTTTTTTTCCCCTTCACCAAATTATTTGGGGAATTGAAATTCTGTCGAGGCTGCAGTGTTCTCACCCACTGCTGTTCCTTCCTCAACAGCCACAGACACATTTCTTGGTATGAAATGATGATAGAGCTGACCTTTGACCCTTCTCTGGGAGTAGATTTAACTCATCTCCAGGTCCTTTGCTAACAGCCTTATAACTTTCTATTCTCTTGTCTCCCTTCAGCCTTTTGTCTCCATAGATTACATTTCTGTCTTTAGTTCTTTGGCTATTTTTTTCTTTTCCTTCATTTTATTTCTCTTCTTTGTCATTGTCATCTGAAATACATTCCAGTGAATTTAGCACTAATGCTATTTACAGAATTAGGTGGAAGGATTTTATCAAAGTGCTGTTGATTCCACTGGTCTACAAGTAAAATACTTCCAAAATAAAACTCATAACATTTTACCACATGTACTAAATGTTATTGATAAAGAAAACACAAGCCTTAAAGGTGTCATTCCACTCAAAAAACACGTTTCCATGCTCCTTTTGGAATCTGATGGGTCACCCTGAGTTACCAACACCCTCCACATTCATAGAAAACAACGAACCACTAAGAAAAACCTGGTCCATCTGACATCAGACGGACTTTAGCGTCACCCACGTGGGATTAAACCATTGCAGCAAATCTGAAGTAGCATTAGCATTAGCATCTACAAGAGAAGATGGCGCCACAGTCGCTGCTGCACAAACTGAAAAAAAAAATGGCGGAGCGAACTGTGGAAATAAAGTGTAATTTTTTTTCCCTGCGAGTTTTCAAAACAAGCGACAGCACGAAACCTAGCTGGATGCTACACTGCGATGGTAAACACACACAGAGCGACAGGGGAGGGGGGAGTGTTCCTTCAGTGATGCCTCATCACTACGTCATGGAATAAAAAAATACAACCAATGAATCCTATGAAAAAATACTCTGGTAAAAGTACAAGTACTCGTTCAACTCCGTTACTGAAGTAAAAATATACAATTGTAATAAAGAACAAAAGTAAAACTCCATTTTTTATTTTAATTTTATTATTATACACATTTGTACTTATTTGACCTAGAAAATTCAGGAAAATGGCAAAAGTATCTAAAATAAAGCATTTAACAGTGAGTTTCTGTGTTCATAATGTGTTTGATAGGGTCACTGTAGTCAGTTTTGTGGATATGGACAGGAAAATTAGGAAAAACAGGGGGAAAAAAGTCACAATTGAGATAAAAAGTCATCATGAAATTTAAAAAAAATTACAAATGAGATTTTAAAAATGCATAATTTTAAGAGAAAAAGTCATAATTGTGAGATAAAATGTTAAAATTGTGAAGTAAAATAAGTCAAAAGTATAAGACAAAGGAGATAATAGTCTTATAACTATAATATATAAAGTCACAGTTTCTCTCCTCCATACTGTCACATGCAAAAATGTAGGGAGTAAAATTTTTAAAAATGCCAAAAAAATAAATACTCAAATAAAGTACAGACACTTAAAAAATGTACTTAAGTACAGTGTTGAAGTACTTTTATTTAGTTATTTTCCACCTCTGATTTTCTGATTAAATCAAAGTAAAAGTCACTCCTGAAAAATTAAATATCATAGTCCCAAGTTGGTGTTTTATTTTTGTATTTTTTTTTAGGGATTTTTTTAAGTTTGTTTTTTTTCTATTTCTTGTTTTATTTTCTAAGCATTGGTGTGTGTTTTTTGGTTTGATTTCCCATGTGATCCTGCTTCACCTGATTGTTTAATGTGTTCCACTTGTGTCTTGTTTCACATGTGCATCTACCACTTGTCTTCCCTGTGTTCAGTGACAAAGCATCTAGTCTTTTGTCTTTATACTAAATCAACTTGAACTGGATTTTGTTTGACTTTGTTTGGACCTATTTTCTGAACTCTTGGATTAAAAAACTGGATTGGGGATTATAACGTCTTTACCTCATCTCTCTACATCTGCTTTTCAGTGAGTACAAAAAGATTTTATGCTCATTTATACGAGTGGAAAATGTTTTCCTACACTCTTTAATATTTTGGACAATTCTAAATATCATGATTTATTTAAAAGAGGAGTGGTTGTATTAATTTTATTTTTGTGGAAAGGAACATGCAGTGGGGAAGAAATGTCCCACTAAAAACACTCCTTAAAATAAACACATAAATAAATAAATATATATGACTGTCGAATTGAACACATTAATTTGGATTAATCCATCACCATAATTAATCAGATTGAAAAAAAAATTAACACTGTTAAATGGAACAGTTGATTAGTTTCAAGGTTTTTTTTTGTTGAAACTGTTGAAGGTGTTGAATAAATTGCATCTATATTCAGGGTTTTGCAGATATTTTATCACATTTTTGAGTGTCTTTTTTTCTGTATTTTATTTTTAGTTTTTTCGGTTCTTTTTAAATAACTTTTTGCAGTTGCTTATTTTTTGTGGATTTTAGTTTTGTATATTTTTTATCAGGATTTTGTGTTTTTTTTTAGTATATTTTGAGTACCCCCCCCCCCTCAAGACAAAAGAGTCAACCAATATGAAGTGCTTTTAATCATGATTAATCATAATATATGATTAGTCATAATCATATGTGTGTGTGTGTGTGTGTGTGTGTGTGTGATATTGTTGCTTGAATTAAGCAAAAGAAAAAAATCCACCAATGGAACAAGTGTAAATTTACTCTTTAGGTGATGATGTTTCATTTTAAGTGTGATGATATATATATATATATATATATATATATATATATATATATATATGTATGAAATAATTCAATGAGCATAAGTAGGGATATAAAAACCCATCCATCCCAACATATCATATCCTGATGATGATAAAATCTAATTCAAATATATATATTTTTATATTAAAAATAACAAATTTTAATGATAATAAAAAATAATTAGACAGAAAAAGGCTTCTATCTGCACTCTTCTCCTTTAATCTCTTTTAATTTATATTTGTTTTACTGATTGTAGTTTTTCTATTTGATTTCTGTCTTAACTTTAATTGTGTGTTTTTAATCTGTCACTTTTCCATTTCTTTAACGCACTGTGAATTGCCCTGTGTATAAATTTTGCTATCAAATAAACCAAATAGAAATAGGTAACATGATTGTACTGTAAAACCACACAAACACATGAACAACAGACCAACCTTACTGATACTTACTTCATAAACACATGTCTCACATCCTGCCATTGGGTTTTATGTTTGTATAGTGACTGTAGGGTAACACTGAACTGGAGTCTTTATAAATACTAAAAAGGAACAGGAAACAACGGCCCATAAAAGATATCAGTTAGAAGGAGAGGGAAAAAAACACAACATCCTTGAGTGGAGGAAAAATAACTGGCATTAAAATCAATCTTTATGAAATCGTAGACAACACATGCACAACAAAAGGCTTCCTGTTGCCTAATAATAATAATAATAATAATAATAATAATAATAATAATGGTACTTGATGAGTCATGTACAATGAAACCTCCATTTAACCCAGGGGTGTCAAACTGCGGTCCTCGAGGGCCGGTGTCCTTCATGTTTTAGATGTTTCCCTCTTCCATTACACCTGGATATTGCAATGATTGCATCATTATCAGTCTGATGAGGAGCTGATTATTAACTCTTTAAATGTCAGCGCTGATGCATTCTGAATGGATGATTTTGTTTAAATATTCAGAAAAATTCAACAGTAGTTTTACTTTATTTTGTGCATGGAAAAGGTGCCAAAAATCAAGAGGTGTTTTTTTTTTTTTTTTTTTTTTTTCACCATTTTTTTTTTAATTGCTGTGACCAAATGTCAATACTAGTTTTTTTTTTCTTTAGTAATTTTTTCCCCGTAATTTTCTACATTTCTACATCATTTTGTAAATATTTATTAGTTTTTCTTCATTTTGTTAATTTTTCTACATTTTGGTTCTTTTAATTTTTAAAAAAATTTCTTTGATTTTGTGTCTTACTTTGCTCATGTTACCAGTTACTTTGTTAGTTCTCAGTAGTTAAAGGGTTAAACTGAATCACATGGAAGAGGGAAACATCTAAAACATGCAGGACACTGACCTGTGATTTAACCCATCTTTGATGCCATTGGGGCACCTATAAGGAGCAGTGGGCAGCCATGGGCGGCACCTGGGGACCCATGTCCAGGTGTAGAACCAGGCTAATGGTCAGAATCACCTGGTCTAACAAACAAATTTTTAGGTGATAGGAGGAAACTCATCCAGACACGGGGAAAGAAACATCCAAAACTCCACACAGAAAGGCCCGCACGGTCCGGGAATCGAACCCGCATCTTCTTGCTGTGATGCCGTAGCGCTAACTGCTCCGCTACCGTTCCGCCTATATAATAATAACAATCAAAATATACTAACACTTGTAATATCCCATAGTTTTATTGTCATATGTTTGTGAGTGCAATATTACACAGTGTCAGTGTTTTAAGAAAAACCCCCGAACAGTCATTAAATGTTCATTAAAAGCATTCAGACAGATTGACATCTTCGTCTGTACTAACCTTATGACTGTAATGATTTTCACACAGTAATAGCAAAACACACGTGGTGTAAACAGACGTCCACTAAATGAAGCTGTCACACTGAGGCAGGTGCTCAGAGTGTCAGTACTAATGAACAATTAGATCGGGAGCTCAAGTCATCTTAAATGGACTGGAACAGATGCCTTGTGGGTAAATTGGGTAGCTGGCTGACATTGGCCTTTTAACATAATATTAATTGTGTTTGTTTGGAAAAAAAAAAGAAAAAAAAAAGTGGAGGTCTTTTTCTCTATTTTCTATTACATCTGTATGACAAACTCAGTGTGAGGCATGGGAGTCATGGGGGACATAATTTGACGAGTCCCTCGTGAAAGACAGCAACAAAAAAACTAAAATAAATATATGGCTAAAATAATTAAAATAATGTCTCATTTTGTTTTTGTTAACAAAAACTAAGAGGCATTTTTCGGAATGTTTTTTTATATCTTAAGCAACATTTTATCTGTTTTTTTTATTGGTTATTTGTAACTGCATTATATATTTAATTCTAGTTATTGTCACAAGACCGAAATTTACGTCTACTTTTGTCTCATTTTTTCACGTGATTAAGGTTCGTATTTAGCCACTAATAAGGTGCACTGTCAATGAATGGTTTAATTTTTCGATTTTTCATATATAAGGTGCACTGGATTATAAAGTGCATTAAGTGAAGTCAAAATGATGAGATAAAAAGTCAAAATTATCAGGAAAAAAGTGATTATCAGATAAAAAGTCATAGCACAACCAGAATTAATCCATATATACGGTACATTGTGGTTTTTGGAAGAAATTAAAGTCTTTTAAGTGTTGCCTTATCGTCCATAAAATACAGTAACCTTTTGTTTCCCAAATGTCATATAATTTCCCATTCAAAAATTGGTATGGACATTTTAGAAACATCCAAATATTGGTATGGACACGTCTTTACCCAATTTTACCCCCTTGATATGAGGGAAGTGTTTTTCAAGTTTTGTCTGCTACAGCTGGATTGTATTGTATTTACCAGGTGTAGCTTAAAAGAAACGCAGCCGATCGGCCGCGAGATGAAGTGTTTTTTTTTTTTTTTTTTTCAGTAAAGCATTAAAACATTAAATAGGTTAAAGGAGAACAAAGCATTTTTTTTGGCTTTTATTTCAGATTTTGGAATGGCATTAGGGGTAAAAGATAAATTGTTTGTGTCGGTTCAGGGTAGGTTGGTAATGGGGGTGGGGGGTTTGGGGTCCTACCTTGGCAGATGTCTGTGCTCTCAGATTGATTTAGCAAATGTTATCGCCTTACTGGTTAAAAACGTAAAAAGAATAAAGTATGAATTAAAACAAGGTTGTAGAAATCCACTTAATTTTTGCTATAATGAATTTAAAGGTAGTGTTGCAGCACGTGGGGGGGTTCATATTTAAACTTTTGGATCCTAAAATCCTGAAATACATGAACCAAAAAATTAATTAAGTAGGTTTAGTAGAATATGAGACCTTGATATATAAATAAATAGAGGTGTGTATTAGCAAAAAATCTGGTAATGCGAAACAAAATATATTATACTGTTAATAAGGTAATCTTCATTTGTATTTATTTATTTTATTCTGGAAGAATCAAATTTTCCCTAGAAATATACACGAAACCTAAATATATTTTCATATCATAAAATGTTCCTGTATAAAAAATGTCAATAATTTACAGACATTACAGTTTAAGTCATATTCTATCAGTTTCTAACTAACATTGTAGAAAAATAATCAGAACAAAGGAAGTAACACCTGCTGTTTTCAAACAGTAGGAAGTACTTATAACTGACATTTAATAAGATTTAATAAGCTTAAGTGCTACCTAGCAATTTCAGTTTGTCTATTTTTATTTTAGTCATAATGGTTTTACTTGGTATTCTTTATCTGTTTAATCTTCACAGCTGTTTTTATTAGTTGTTTTATCTGTTGTATTTAATTCAATCACTGTTGTTTTGTATTCCCTACTTTTTGTGTGTTTTTTAATTGCTTCTTATAATTTATTCTTCAGAAAGCTTGATTGCTCACTTTCCACATAAGTCATTTTAGGGGCAAAAAAAATAAAATAAAATAAATATATAAATAAATAAACCTCTTTTATGTCTACATTTGAATTAATACTTAAAGAATCAATCCAGTACTATGAAATATCGATTCAGTCAAAGAAATATTGTGATATTTTGCAGGAAAAAAAACATATTTTTACACCTCTTATTCTAGTGTCATGTGTAAAAACCTACTGTTTATTGCTGTTATGTCAGTATTTATGATGACGTGCTAATCATGAGTGTGTCAGATAAGTGTTGTAGTGTGATAACAGTCATTTTACTGCATGTTAAAACTCATTTAAGGCCGTTTCTTTTGACATATTCTGAGCAAATCCTTTCACCTTTTTACAGTTTTCTTTCGACCAACTCTTCTACTTCTAGCCATGACGTTCAAGCTGGTTTTTGTAATATGTACTATCACTGTCGGTCGACAAGGCGGACGCTAAATTAGGGTTCGAGACGAGGTGATGATGAGTTACTCTCAGCTAAAAAGTTTGGAAAATGGGATTTTGATTGAGCTCACAACCATACCCTTTTCTGTTTAATTCTAATTGACTTATATATGCGTGTATTTGCACATAATTATGGAGTTTTATGAGGCAGCTTGATGTCTGATAACAATGTAGAAATAAAACAATAATGTGGCTATTATACAGTAATAGCCTCAGGTGGGTAATGGAACAGGCGGTAGTGAGGGGTAAATGAGTTTTTTGTTTTTGTATTACTCCAAACACGGTTTATATATAAGATATCCTCAAATAATGGTTCAAACAAGAGGTAAATAACAAAATGGAAAAAGCCAAACACACATTTTAGTCATTTGACAACATATTTTTGACAATTAAATGTAAAATGATGGAATGGAAGGAAGGGTTTCCAAAGATTGATACTTGGTATTTTTGTGGAAAATTACAAAAATACAAATAAAAAGTACTAAATAAAAAAATACATGAGAATGGATGTGGAATTATTAAATACAATAAATGCATTGAAATAATAGTTTTATTGTCAATCATCTTGTTTAAGCTTGTTTAATAACATTTATATTTTATATTATTCTAATGACTTTATTTCAGTAGCTGTGCAATATTATTGAAAGGTTTATTTATTAATTAATGACCAATTTATTTTTCTCATCAATAAAAAAAATGACACTTTTCACTTCATATTTTGCTCAAAATTGACTTTTTTATCAATCGATAGATGATGAAGTATATTACAGATAGTACTTGACTGTAAAACCTTTGCTCTGAACTATATATTTTAAATTAATATTTTAATATTTTTCTCTACTATGTTTATTTGAAATGACTTTACTAATACCAAAAAAGAAGGGTAAAATTACCTTACTGACAAAATGTATACAAGTATCTGCTTTTGATATTAACAGTGAAAATAACAATTTCTGTGTTTTTCTGCCACTAACATCTGTTTATGGTCTACTGGCAAAATGGTGCAGTTATGAGTTTAGACAAATTTGCCTTAAAATTGTAACAGAATTGGATGATTTTAATTTAATCTTTATATACATAAACTTCCTGTTGAAGTTGTTTTATTCATTCAATTTCATTTTTTTTGTTTTGTCTGATTTAGATGTACATTTTTATGCTTACATCTTTTATATCAGGCTGCATTTTGGATCAGCTATAACTGCCTGATTGATTGGTTAATATTTTTTTTGTTTAGACCAGTGAAGGCACCATTACAATAATATAATTTATATGAATGAATGAGTTTTTCTGTGTCGGGTTTTGGACAGAAAACCCTTGATTCTATCGATGTTCTTCAGGTTGTAATAACTTTAAATGGTTGTTAAATTTCAGGTCTGAGTCAATAATTACACCCAGATTCTGGCTTGGTTTGTAGAGTTCAGTGACATGGACTCAAGGTGAGCACTGACCTTTGACTTTACTTTTTTGGGGTTGAAAACAATCACTTCTGTTTTATCTGCATTAAGCTGGAGCTGGATACAAGCAGAAAATAGTCACTTTGCGCAGTAATCTACACCTGGCTTTTCTGCTTCCATTTGTAATAATATATATATATATATATATATATATATATATATATTACAGACAAAATATCATCTAAAATGAATGTTTATTTGCATTGTTATATAGCAAAGTATGACATCGATTGAAACCAAATTAGCAAAAAAGCATATCGGTTTTGAATATCTGGAGTGGTCACACATGTTAAATGGGGTCATGGTAAAAAAAAAAAAAAAATCCATTAACGTATAGATCAGGGGTGTCAAACTCATTTTAGTTCAAGGGCCACATTCAGCTAAATTAGATCTGAAGTGGGCCAAACCAGTAAAGAAAAAAATAAAATGACATATAAATAATTTCAACTTCAAACTTTTCTCTCTGTTTTAGAGCAAAAAAAGTCAAATTTACATTATGAAAACCAGTTAGTTTAATATTTACACATATACATTCTAACTTACAGATCACACTGGATCAACAGATGCACAAAATATTTAGTAATAAGTGGAATATTATTAAAATTACTTACTTCTCTTAAGATATTTCCAATTTTTCATATTTATTCAGATTATTGAGATTTTTATTTCACTAAATGAAAAAAATTTACATTTACAAAGATTTTTTTTTTAAACTTGTGAATATGTACAGGTAATTATGAGACTGAATTGGCCAAAATGTAGACCACTAACTAAAATGATTTATATCTTAGTGTAATTTAATCTGTTGCATTTCATAAATTCATCCAAAGGGCCAGATTGGACTCGTAGGCGGGCCGGATTTGGCCCCCGGGCCACATGTTTGACACCTCTGGTATGGATTATAAAAACAGACCAAGCTATGATCAGTGTCTGTAAAGTGTGAAACGATGTGTGCATCTGATCTTGTTCGATCGGTCATTGAGTACAGAAATAAACATAATAGTACAAGATTGAACATCCAGAGTTTCCATTCAGTTTTTCCTTTTCTAAATATAAAAGACTTTCACAAAGGCGCTATTATGTTTAACTAAAATGCTCTAGCCTGTGTTTTGTTTGCTTTGGCCCTGGGGTCAGTGTCATCCTATTTGTTATTTTCAAAAACGCTGCATGGACATGTTCTGGGCTTAATAACACAGCCCAGAGGGCAGCTGCAGGTAGTGTTAGCGTTCAGTGATAGCAAACTCATTTGTGTTGTGACCACCTCCATCATGTTCACTGGCAGCTCGGTATCACTCTTATGAGACACCGGGTTTGTGTTGCAATCGGCAGGTTTTATGGCGTCAAATTCAATTTTAACATTTTTAGGGATAGTTGGATGAGGTAGGACAATGGGTTCCTACTTAACCCCATTGTGTGCACTGTCCATGGTGCTGAATCCACTGTCCTAATACACTGTAAACCACAGGTGTCAAACTCCAGTCCTCGAGGGCCGGTATCCTGCATGTTTTAGATATTTCCCTCTTACATGTGATTCAGTTTAACCCTTTAACTCCTGAGAACTAACAAAATAACTGGTAACATGAGATAAGTAAGACACAAATGGCGGAAAATCAAAGAAAATTAAAAAAAAAAAAATTTAAAAACAAAATGTAGCAAAATAATAATAAAAAAAAATTACAAAATGACAAATGTGGAAAACTTTGGGGAAAAAAAATTACTGAAGAAGAAAACTAGTATTGACATTTGGTCACAGCAATTAAAAAAAATGCTGAAAAAAAAAAAAAAAAAAAAAAAAACACCTCCTGCTTTTTGACACCTTTTCCATGCACAAAATAAAGTACGACTGTTGATTTTTTATGAATATTTAAACTAAATCATCCATTCAGAATACATCAGCGCAGCACTTAAAGAGTTAATAATCAGCTCCTCATCAGACTGATAATGATGCAATGGCCTCCAGGTGTAATGGAAGAGGGAAACATCTAAAATACTGCAAGACCCCGGCCCTCGAGGACCACAGTTTGACACCCCTGCTGTAAACTGATGTAAGCAGTCCATAGTCCATGTTGATTTTATTATTTTGCCCTGTTCCCTTTAAATTCACTCAAAAAACCCCAGAAAAAACAACAACAAAAAAAACAGGTTAAACCCAATAAAAGGAAGTTTACAACTGAACTAAGGTTTGAACTCAAATGTACAATATGAAGAACTTAGGATTCAAAAATAGAAGAATATTTATTGATAAAATAACAACAAAAATCACTCGTACAGAAGATAATAAACAAATAAAACAAAAGCATTAAATACAAGTCACTTGAGAATTATGTGAGAACCGCAGAAGGGTGTGATGTGCTGCCTAATATTTATTTTTTAATTTTTTTTATTTCCAATGAGCTTGAGTGGCAAGACTGACACACACACACACACACACACTGTAGTCATTGTTGCAGCAGGTCCCACAGCTCAGATTCAGAGTGAGGACGCTGTGGATCCTGAACCAGTGGTGAGTCATTGAACCTTTGTGGCACAAAAAGCTGAAAGGAAAAGAGAAGGGGAGCTGCTGTAGAAATATGTGAAAAATGAAAGTCATTCCAAACCTTTTTTGTGCATGGGTTCTTCAGCTAATAGTTCTATTGACTCACTCTCTGAAAGGTGGACTGAGCCGATTGGATTGTAATTTCACTGCAAATGTCAAGACAATAAATCTGTACAAAGTGGATCTAACCAACCCATGAAGTTCTTACATTATTTAGTGTTTTTAGCAAATTGTGTGACAATAGTGTGTAATAGTAATAGTCAGCTAAATGGAAAATTATATTCATATGATTTTTTTTAAAAATAATTATATATATATATATATATATATATATATATATATATATATATATATATATATATATATATATATATCTTGTCAGATCCAGACTGACAAGATGGTGATGGCCAATCAGCCTGACATAGTGGTGGTGGATAAACATGAGAAGACAGTGGTGGTGATAGATGTAGCAGTCCCCAGTGATAGCAACATCAGAAAGAAAGAACATGAAAACTTTGAGAAATACCAAGGGTTGAAAGAGGAGTTAGAGAAAATGTGGAGTGTGAAGGCAACAGTGGTACCAGTAGTGATCGGAGCACTAGGGGCAGTGACCCCCAAGCTGGGAGAATGGTTCCAGCAGATACCAGGAACAACATCAGAGATCTGTACAAAGGAGTGCATTGCTAGGAACAGCTAAGATCCTGCACAGAACCCTCAGGCTCCCAGGCCTCTGGTAGAGGACCCGAGTCTGAAGGAGACACCGCCACCGCCCACAAATTTATTTATTTTTTTTATATAATATATATGATTTTTGACCTCCCCCCTTCAAACACAAGGAGAACATGCAAACTCCACACAGAAATGTCTGGTGTGGGAATCGAACCAAGGTCCTTCTTGCTTTGAGGCACGAGTGTTAACCATTGCACCACGTGCCACCAAATTCGGAATTATTGGGGAAAAAAAACAGTGACTTTTTTTCGGAATTGAGTTTAATTATCTCTGCCAAAGAGGTTATGTTTTTGCCAGAGTCTGTCTCTTTGTCTGTCTGTCTGTCTGTTAGTTATTAGATTTTGGTGATGATCCTGTATTCTGGATCACTTTGAAATGTATTCTCCATTTACATCAATGTAACATTTTAAAATGATCCAGAATCCAGGATGTCTTCCAGACAGAAATTTCATGACACCCCCGATACATCATGAAACTTTTCGAGTTATCTTGCTAAATAACAGACAGATAGACAAACTAGCAAAAACATAACCTCCTTGGTGAACCTCTCTTCATTTGAAGGGGAGAGGTCTGCCTTGGCGGTGGTTTGCACTATGTCTGCTTTTCTAGTTTGGATTATTTTCAACTGGAATTGGGTGTTTACATGATCATCTAATAGCGGAATTCATTTTTATTCAGGAATTCAGGAATAAGAACTCCCAGGTAAAGAGGGCAATAATAAAAAAAACAAAAAAAACCCACCTATTTGGACATTTACCTGTCATACGAACATGGCAGTAGTTGCACAGGAACCTAAACTAACATATTTTATTGTATGATAGCGGACAGAATAAAAACATGTAATGAGGTATACTGTATGTGAAAGTCTCAATTTAGTTGAACTCACCGTGGATTACGATTGCCATAATTCCAATATAAAATTAGTGTGACATCGCAGTAACAAGGTTGAATTTCTGTTTTCAGTTAAATGTCCTGTCCTTTGTGAAAACAACAATTTTCCGTCTATATATCCTTGAAAATGACAATGGCCCTTCTCCACTCCCATTGAGGATCCAATTTTGCTGTGGCGTATAGCATCGCCATTAAAGGAAAAAAAAAAAAAAAAACTACAACAACATGAAAACACAGCACACACATAGTCACATCACACACCAGGGTATTGTGCGTTGAACTCTTGTGGGAAGTGAGGCGGTTCCACCTCGGGGAGTTGTGAAGGCCGCCGTCGACTCAGAAGCAGAGCGGCGAGGCCGGTGCATACAGATGACTGCCTGCTTGTATAGGTGTGCGTTAGAGAGAGGGGGCAGCTGTATACAGTATGTATGTGGGGGTAAAGGCCACAGAACGCTAGTGGAGGGCCTCGGGAACAGATGGTGTATTCAACCGAGACTGTGAGGAGAGAAGGGGAGGGGGAAAAAAAAAAAATGGCTGCAGGCTGCGGAGAAGAATGTGAGAAACCGAAAACTACTGCGATGCTGATAAGGCACGTTATCAGAAATCAGAGCACGGAGGTGGTATTGCTTTGTAGATTTTAGGTTCTGACACATGCTATGGTGCACTAATGATGCACAAAAGTAAGACTGACTTCACCACTTGTACACTTCTGCCTTGGATAAATCCACCGTGCTGCTTTTTTTTTTGACAATTCAATACAATATTTGATTTAATATGAAGACGCACTATGGTGTTTTCTGTCTAAATTCATCAACTTCTATCTTAGTAATAGATTTTTTTTTAGTCTTAGTACCTTTTCCATGAGATACTATGGCTAATAAAAATGTAATACAAATATAGAAGTTGATTAATTTCGACAGAAAACACCAGCCGTATTTTATTAGCCATACTACCTTAATTTCACATATGCATGGCAATATAATAATTCTATTCTATTAACTAGAAAAGCACTCTGAGAGCGCAGACCTCCACCAAGGTAGACCCCACCCCCTCACCACCAAAATGAAATCAGTTCTTCCTGTTTACATTTCCTACATATCCTGAAAATTTCATCAAAATCCGTCCATAGATTTTCCATTTATCTTGAACACAGACAGACAGACAAACAGACAAGATGAACGCCAGCAAAAACATAACCTCCTTGGCGGAGGTAATAAACATTTAAACTAGTGTCACGACCCGGATCCGAGATCGCGACAATAACAGTTACTCAGTTTTATGGATATGGGCAGGATATTTAGGAAAAATGAGGGAAGAAAAGTCCCAATTGACATAAATAGTCATGAGGTAAAAAAAAGAGAAGTTTTAAAAGATGATAAAAATGCATAATTTTAGGAGAAAAAGTCGGTGGCTCGTGCTCAGTTCTTCATTGCATTTGTTTTTGGAGGAAAAAAAAGAAAAGAAATAAATAATTTTAGTAATCTGCAAAAAATAAAATAAAAAGAATAGGGTTGCTCAAGCCACCCTAAAACGGGTCTAACGATGTCGCTGATTCTAACCGTCCTTGAACTTTATCAAACATCCCAGTCATCCAGCTGAGTGTGGATTATTCTTCTTTTTTAAGCCCTTTTTTTTTTATCACGTTTTCTCTGTGTGCCGTCTTATTTCTTCATATTCTTTGGATATTTTTTTTTAATATTTTACAAATGCTCTGGGCAGCGGTTCTGCTTCTTTTTTCTGCTAATGTAGATCTATGGCAGTGTGAAGACTGTATGAATAATGTTTTAGACTCTTACAGTCTCACACTGCAGAACACTTTTCACATGTCTGTAGAGATCTTTTCAACAACCCAAACACTAGGAATATGCTGAAAGAGGAATACTATTAAATAAACCTAACTTAAAAGGAAATAAGCACAATGTGGTGGTGCTCAGCAAAGGACGGTCCTGGGTTTGATTCCAACACCAGTCAATGGGGGTGGGACCTTTCTGTGTGGGTTCTCTCTGGGTTCTCCAGCTGCTACCAAAAGGGCAGTAAAGACCATTACTGTATTCTTACCAATGTCTATTTAGGACCCTCCACCAATAGTTTACAGTCAAGACGGAAGCAGATTATGTAATTACAGTATTTTCCGCACTATAAGGTGTACTGGACTATAAGGCGCACGGTCAATGAATGGTTTTTATGAATGTTTTCATATAAGGTGCATTAAGGGAACTCCAAATCTTGAGGTAAAAAGTCCAAATTATCAGATAAAAAGCCAAAATTATGAAATGAAAAATCCAAATTATGGAATAAAAAGTCCAAATTATAAATTTACTTAAGTAAAAGTCAAAAAAAAAAAAAAGCACAACTTCTCAATTGTAATAAAGTACAGAAGTAAAACGTAAAACTGCTTTTTTTTTGTCATGAACCCAATAATACCTTAGAAAATAAAATCAGAAAAGTTTCAAAAGTCAGTTACTGTTTTGATAATGTGTTTGATCGAGTCACACTTTTTAGGAAAAATGGGGGAAGAAAAGTCACAATTGAGATAAAAAGTTATCAAATTTAAAGAAATGAGATGGAAAAAAAATGCATAATTTTAAGATTAAAAAAAAAGTCAAAATTGCGAGATAAAAACTCAAAATTGTGAAACGAAAAGTCAAAATTATGTATATACTGTATAAGGCACAATATGTTTTTTGTAGATCTAGTTAATATACAGTAACAATAACTACCTTATGTCCAATAATCTACCTACAACTACTGTACTGGGGCTGAACAACAACAGAACTTTAAGGTCATTTTTCTCAGTTTGGTGTCTGTGCAGTTACTGTCTTTTTTACTTTGTAGGACAGAGCTGTGGAATAACTGTCCACATCTAAGGGTTACAGGTGTCAGGTTAGTTAATGTAAACATCCAAACACTCAACATAAGTAGAATTCTGCTGCTGCATACAAAGTTACGACACTTTTTTTTTCATAAAGTTACAGCAATCTTTTTTATTTTTTATTTTTTTTATTTATTCAAGGCATTTACCTCAGATTTACAGAGACTTACTAGTGTATGTGCAAAGCTGTGGCTACAATGCTGTGAGTTAACATAATCACATAATCCACACAGAAATATAATTATGTACAAAATGCATTTCTATAAGACATATGCAGGATGACCTTTTTTAAATAAAAACATTTCCACCGTGCGCCTCCTGTAGAGGTTAATCCTGCCACAGCTGCCGAACGTCACCTTAAAATCCATAGACTAGAAAAGCTCAAATGTGAAATACTTTGCATTGTTTGATAAAATGCAATTTAGGAGGGACTCTGGGAAGTTTTCCTCTGCGATCCTTTTGGTTATTTCTTCATAACCTCATCATATGTAGTTGGAAGGCGGCACAGTGAATCATTATGGACCCCAGCATTAAAGCGTCCCACTAGTCATATCACTGGGTGTCTGACAAATCCATTTCTTCCTTATGGTTGGAATTTATTTAAAAAATACAAAAAATAAAATGACAAAAGATGTTTAATTTCTTTCTAAACCTTTTTTTTTTTTTCTTTCCAAAGCCAAACTTACCTTCAGGCTTTTATCCAGAGAAGTTGAAAAGTCCCTGAAACCAAAAATCCACAAACATTTGGTGCAATGTGAAGTCTGCTCAGGGGTGACGTTCACCCTGCAGGGGAACTATGGGTTCTAAAAAGTAATTTGTTAATTGCTGTTAAGTTAGAATAAGCTAAATTACCCTCGGGGGTTAATTTAATTAGCGCAAAGCCTGGGGAGAACAGAGGAGAAGTCAACACATTATTCACTTAGTGCACTTCTGTTCTTAGGCAGAAGTTTGTGAGGACGGGGGTTCAGCAGGTGGAGTTTAATTTTTAACATTTTTTTTTTTTTTTTTAATCCTTTGATGCATACTGGTCATGACAGTTGTTCTCTTGTATATTCATGACATGGTTTTTTTTGACAAATAACGATAATGTTAATAAATCAAATAATAATATGATAAATAACAATAAAAATACTGAATAATGCTACTTAAAAATGGCATCGTAACACCTTCCATAAAATATTAATTTTCAATAATGAATAGATTCTGTTACATTTTGGTGTGGTGAATGTAATAATAATAATAATAATAATATTTATTTGTATAGCACCTTTCATACAAACATTGTAGCCCAAAGTGTTTCACATTGATTAAAATATAGAATACAATTTTAAGACGGAGTGAAATAAAAAGAATACATTAAAATTCAATTGAACATAAATGATAAAATTACAAAAGTACAAGATTATAAAATTTCAAGAGTGCAGATAAACTGATTAAAATATACATTATACAATTTCCAAAATAAAACAAAAAAACATTAAAATTTGATTACACAAAATTATCCCAAAGTGATTTACAATTTTAAGACAGGGTGAAATATAGGTCATGTAGGTCAAAGGTTAAGGTCACAGTGACTAAAAATGTTTTTGCAATGATAAGAGATCTAGAGATAGATCTAATCTACATTCTTCTCAACCTAATAACCTGACACTGTATGTAGCTTTGTAACCTATGACATTAATATAATTAAATATTCCCTCACTGTTCTTCTAATTTCACTCTTCATGGATCCTTCTCTGAACAAAATGTCCGTCTGTCTGACAACAGGAAAGTGTGCATTTCCAAACTCTAGTGATTTTTTTTTTGTTTTTTTTTGTTGTCTTCCTCTAAACGTTTCTAAACAGTCAATACCTGGTAATAATAGAAGATAACCACCACATGCCCATACCATTAACCTCTTATTTCTTACATAACATTGTCAGTTCTTCCATACACACACCACACACTGACTCCGTTGTCCACTGTAATCACGGTAAAAACCCATAGGAAGCTTTAAACATTTCAGTGCCTGTGTTTGTGAGTTACCATTCACGTTAGCAGAGGTTAAGTGTCCAGATACAAACAACACTCTGCTCTCCATCCACAGCACAGCGGGGCCACTAAACACTCAATATGTGGACTGCACCGCAATAACCACCACATGCTGAGACGTGACAGTGTCCGTGAGTGAGGAGCATGGCAATGGATGCTGGGAAACGAATGACGGTAGATGAGTCAAAGGTTTTTCTTCTTCTATTGGCATTAATCATTCTGCTCAGCTGCACACACTCTGAACCTTTCCATCACAGGACAGCTGGTTTCTGCCATAGTCTCAGTTCTTACGCTGACATTGAGTTAAGAAGGATAAACACGGCGATTTGTATCATGTAGTGTGTCATCGTGGCTCGGCTTATACGCCCTTTAAAAATGAAGGATATATGTAGGAACTATGGGGGTTAAAGACAGAAACTGCTGCGAGAAAGGGTCAGTTTAATGAATTAATGACAATGATTTAAGTAAAATCGGGATGTGGATTACCGTATTTTCTAGACTAGAGCATACCTGAATGTAAGCTGCACCCACTAGATTTAAAAGGAAATCTAATTTTATATATATATATATATATATATATATATATATATATATATATATATATATATATATATATATATATATACACACCACACCACACACGTCTCCCTGAAGAAGAGTGATTCTGAGGACAACGAGTTTCATTTTGTTTTAAATTGTCCATGTTATTGAAATTTAAGAAAACATTTATTTGATTGTGTAAATGACACCAATGTTTTTTGGTTTCCAGAATGTAAAATTTGGAGTTTTTTTGTTTACAAAACGTGTATTTGCTTTTGCAAATTTTCTGTGTTTGGCTTGAATGTATAGTTTGAATGTATGGCGGTATGTAGAAACCGAAGTACAGACTTTCAAGCGTCTTGTAAGCTCATGTGGGCTGGGCATAGTTGTACAGAACACTTTAATAAATTCATATATATATATATATATATATATATATATATATATATATATATATTTTTTTTTTTTTTTTTTTTTTTTTTTTTTTTTCTATTGTTGCCTTAGGATTGACCTCTTGGACTAACAGCAAGGAAACATGATAAATATGCTAATAATACAAGTTTGCTAACAGACTCCAACTTCACTGTTGTCTCATGGAAATGTAGAATACTGAACCTTCAAGAGGATTATTGGCAAATGCCAAAAAATCTAAGCAAAATCCAAACTGTTGTATTACAGAACTGAAGAGTTAGTTTTATTTTTTTGTCTTTCTTTCCTCGTTTTCACTGGAGCTCGATGCTGTGGGAAAATAAAAGGTCACAGGAAAATTGGGCGTTCATCCTTTTAACAAAACAATACATCATAGTGACATGTAGCAGCAACATAAGACGATGCAGACATATTTAAAATATGTTGCTCGCTTTCAGATAAATATAAGATTAGACTTTATTTTTCCCAGTATGGGGAAATGCCAGGGGCATAGAATTGTGTAGGGACGCTAGGGACACATCCATAGCAATGTATAGTGTGTAGACACTGTAGTGTTGATTCAATAATAATGGCACTCAAAGGATTAATAGTCGCTCTGTGCTAGAAATCCTGCCTCTAATTTACATATCGCTCTCCGATTTGGCTCTGCTGTTTTGCAAATGTACACATAATTGTCCATCAGTGCTGTCACTCAAATATGCTGGACAGCTAGTTTAGGTTGTGAACATATATTCGTATTTTGTTCTGCCGCGGTTACGTCAGTTGGATGGATTTGAATATCAGTGGTGTTATCTTCGTCATCAGCTGGCAGTCTGTCGAGAAACTTCATCATGTACAAATAAGTAGGTGTAGACCCTTCGTTAGCCAGAATCGACCGTACACACTCGGTAGATGTACTCCAACCACACCCAATGTGAATCCAAATCGGATGTGACAGTTTCTGCAAAGAAAATGGGACAGAGGAACTTCTTTAGGACTCAAAGTGTAAATTACCTCACAGGTATAGAACTACAGAGGCTCATTAATATAAATAATAGTGAATAAAACACTATTTAGGGGGGGGGGGGGGGCTACCTGAGTAGCACTGCAATGTGGAGGTTTCTGATTGGTTTACACATTTTTAAAAACACCTCTTCTTGCAAATGTGATATGTTTGACTCGCTGATGAAGACTTGGATGCCTAAACGTGTTGGGGTCTTTTATAGGTTTTTTGTAGTAAAGGCTTTTTAATTTTTCACATATAAGAGAGTGCCTTGGAATTTTGTCTTTTTGTCATACTCTTAGTTTTCCCATCTAAAAACCACCACCGTTTTTATATTTCATATTCCAAGAATCTGAATGTTTTTTTTCTGCTCTTCCTACCCTGAACTATACATATCTTACTGGAACTATAGATATCTCTATATCGGAGGAATCTTCCAAACGCTGGTAGGGACAAACATCTACGGTTGGAATTCCTCGTATTATTGATTCTTGCTCTTGTAGCAAATCACTACTTAGATGCTGCTATTTAAATATGAATGGATTTTCCTACTCCCCATCACTACCCCATCCCTCCGGATGATCCAGGAGACTCAAACTAAGTGATTTATTTAACATCTAGAAAGATCTGATCAGCACAGTTTTCATCTCTTAAGGACTATTGGACCTTTTGCCTTGCCTGTTGAATATGAATCGACCACATGTCTTTATGTCATAGTATTGTGTTGGGAAAATTACAATGGGACCAAAGATCTAAATGTTAAAGTAATGTTACATATAAAATGTAACATTCTTGGGAGTTTAAAGCATGTGCTCCAAATGCAAGTCGGCACAGTTTGGGATGGCCCTGGGCCCGGTGGGGGGTTGAGGTAGATTGGAATAAGAACAAACAACCAAAGCTTCGAGAAGAAGCCGATGCCCAACAATCTTTCAGGAGCTGACCAATGGTCAGATAACATCTGAAGAGGGAGGGGTCGACAGAAAGGTGTTATATAATGTGTGTTTGAACACCCCCCCCCCCCCTTAGTGTCACTCAACGACCAGACATAGACTGGACTTCAGGATTCCTGACTATGTAACTTTAATCTTGCTGAAATATTTCGGAATATTGTAACTGATTGTAAACTATGATTGTGATATTAAATTAATGAAAAGACAATGAGAAGACTCAAATACGTTTATCTTAACCAACCGCTATTAGGCCATAAATATAATTGAGTTAAATATGTCTACTTAATTGTATATAAATTATTAATTTTTGCCAATACAGTATTTAACCAGGTTAAAGTGGAGCCTGTCAAGTAGACATACAAACTCATTTCACCCACTGTGACCTATGTAGCAGCTTGTCACAATTGTGTTATGTTCTTTTTTTATCCCAGATTAGACCTTTTTAATGTTGTGAGGTTATAAACAGGTAATCTGCTTGCATTCTTTAATCAGATGAAAAGCTTGGCATTAGAGTAGGCATAGAGCTTTGCAACTTAGCTACGCTCCAGTCAATGTCACCTTGGTGTAAAATGAAAGTGAAAACCTTCTGTCAGCTTGACCACCCAAATTAATTTAAACAATGGGGAGCTAAATCAGTCAGAAGTGGAGGAAGAAGGTTATTTCTACACAAAAATATCACCAAAATCACTGTTTGATGTAGCAGTCCACAGTATGCTACCAAACATTTTCATAAATAAAACTGTGAATGATCACTTTAAGCCACATTCACCAAATGGTGAGTGGGTGCAGTTTTCAAATGTGTTCACAGAAACCCACCTCTCCTGCAGAGCTGCCCACAAGGAGAACCTATTTATGGAATACACAGGTTGCTTTCTGTTTTCATAGAGCATTGGAGGGGGTGAATATCACCCTTCCTTGGTAAAGTTCATGTTTGGAAAAAACAAAAAGAAGCATCTCCGTGGAGTTTCTATAAAAACATGATGTAAAAAGTCCATTATAGCAAATACTTTATTTTCCAGCTGATATGCAGCGTTCATGCATGTATTCTGTATGACCGGAGTTTGCAACCTATAGTACAGGCCTGGACCAGATGTGACCCGCTACCACGAAACCAGGCATAAGTCGCGCTGAGCCGTTCAGAGCTACAGCCAAATTTAGGCTGGAAGGCGATTTCTTATTTGTGTTTACAACTTATCAAAAAACAGTACCTTAACACCTCTATGTTCAGTTCCTGTGGTCATTACATTGAAATCCAATCAATAAAGGTGTTTATTGAGTCAATTATTTAAGCGGCGACAAAAGTTCAGGGATTGCTGAGCAAAGACAAAGCCGAATTTCACCTCTTTTCGCCGAACAAACCGATCTCCGTTCCGTGGGTAAACATCCAAGTGTTCGGTACGAGGTAAAAGCTTATATTGAATGCTCTGTCCAATGGTGTAAGCCAAATGATTATAATATGTCGCACTTCTGTCCTATTAATATAATATATAAAACTTGTGTGACATGTCCATCAGAGTGTCCTTTAACATCTGTGAATATTTTTTGTCAATCGGATACGAATTATTATGCGTTGCTAAGGACTTCCTACCCCAAAACAGTCCAAAACTTTAACGGACAATATCTAAAAATATGCAAATTGCAAAATATGTCCAAATGTGGATATTAAAATGACCATAACTTTGGTTCTACTTGTGATAGAAACATAATTTTTTCACCATCTTAAACCTTTCCACTCGACCAAGCTACACAGATAACTCAGTTTTGATTTCCAGACACTTATGTCTGGTTTCGTGGTGGTGGGTCACAGATGTGGGTTTTTAGCCTCATTATGACTCTTTTTGGCTGCATTCAAAATCATAAGCAACACCGTTTTTAGACTGGCTTTTAACCAATAGCACTGTCACCTTTATGCTAAACTGGTAGTATTTATTTTTTATCTTTTGTTGTTTTATTGGCTTTTACATTTGGAACTTATATTTGAGTTTGATCCTGTTTTACTTACTTACTTACTTACGTTTTAGAGTACTTGGGTACTTGGGTATAAAAATTGGGTATAAAAATTATATAAATACATCTTGATTTATTGAGAGTGAATAATTGTTTGATGCTAACATTGCAGTAAAGTCAAACATACTGAGAAAAAATAACATATTACTCTTATCAAGTCATCAGAAATTATGGTTATGCAGTCAAGTACTAACTCCTGTGTGTGTCATGTGACTAAAACGGACAAAAAAAATCATGTGATCTCTAAAAAAAAAATTAATTTTGTTGTCAGAACAATATCAAGAACTAAAGTGATTTTGGTTTTTATTAAGGAAACATGGAAAATGGATGGGTATCAGTTCTGAAATGTAACTCTTTCTGCTTTTTCCCCGCCCTCCAAAAAGAGAGAGGGGTATTGTTTTTGAATCCCTTTGTTTGTCTGTCTGTTTGGAAGCAACTTTACGTAAAAATGGATGGACTTATTTCTATGAAATTTTCACGAAAGGTGCGAGGTTGTCCAGAATAGATCCCGTTAAATTTTGATGAATGTAGGTCAAAGGTCACAGACACCAAAAATGTTTTGGCGATGGTGCAAATCAGGTAAAATATGTTCAATGATGGCAGGATTTGTTGTGCTTGGCACCACTCATTAGCATTATATTTATTCAAACAAATACACTTTTAGTTGCACCAAGCATTAAAATGAATAAGATATGGAAAAAAAAAATTAGGAGGCCACCTGTTTGTACAACTGCAAATAAATCTGTATGTCTAAAGGCAGCCTGTTAGATTTGTGTTTTTCTCCAAAGCTGATAGTCTGTCACCTGCTGAACCACTTCATCCTTGCCTTTCCCAGCCACATATGGATTCATTGCAGGACTAAAAGTAGCACTGCATTAGGATTCAAGGATTCAAGGAAGATTTATTATCATTCAAGTCAAAGAAAGAACAAAAATAGATCTTGAGGACCTGTATTTTCCATGTAAAATATTTTTTTGTTTAATAGTGGTGCACTATATAAGAATATAGTCATTTACTCCTTGTTATTTAATATTGGATGCAATTTTTAACATTCTTGAATTCATTTTGTGATGAACTTTGCTTTGTTTTGTCAGTAATACTGGTTCTCACCCAATGAGAATCGACCTGCGACTCAATAAGTAATCAGATCGATGAGCAAAATCGATAATGGAATTGTTAAATTGTTATTGATTCCCATCCTTTCTCTCCACTGCACCATCATGCCAACTGAAGCCAATTGTATAAACTGAATTTACATCTATTCATAATTACTATATAAATAAAACGGGTCTTCCAGTAAAATGCTTCCGGAATAAAACTAATGAAATTGGTTACTGTAACAAAACACAAGTCTTAAATGCTGGTTGGCTTATGTTTCTAAGATGTCTTGGTTCAAAATGTGAAATTCTTAGAATTAACAAAATGATAAGTTGTAATCCAAAGGAATATTGGTCTCACATCAACTTTAAAAAACTGTCTACACATTATGATCCATTCACTTTACAGGTTCTTTCTAGTGGAATATTTACAAATCCATTGTATAAATGTACATCAACCACCATATATGTGCAATAACACACCATCATATATATTAAAAACATGAACTAACCGGCACTTTTGTCATTTGTTTTCTGATTCGTCTTATTAAAATATGTAAGATTTATCACATTTAATGTTTGAAGCAGATACTTAAAAAAAAACAAAACAAAACATGTAGAGCAGTATAATCTGAGGAATGGGAGTTGATAATGGTACTCCCAACTGTTTTCTTCATTGCAGTTTTAGAATTTTAAAAATAAACCAAACATTCCATCATCGTAATGGAAATGGAACTTAAGGAAGGTATTAAATCGTCGTAAAATGAGCTACTGCAAAAATATTTTTTTTCCTGTTTTGGGTCAGAATGTTTATTTGGGTCACAAAGATCTGAGGTTGTTCAGCTTAATTGTATAGTTAGAATATATCACTATATTTATACACTACATTTTACAACATTTCAAACCTGTGGCTTTCGGTTATCAGTGAGGTGTACATGTGTCCTAAATGTACTAATGAAACAAAAGTCAGCTGCCAGTTCCTAAAAAAACATTGTTTTTTTCATCATGTTACAAACTCTATTTGGATGGTCAGACAAAAATAGAAGAAATTATGGCAGAAGAAGAAAGAAAATTGGGGTGCAGTAAGGCACAGCCACAGACTTTACATTTTTAATTGAAATAATGTCTGAGGAAGAACCAAAAAAAAAAAAACTTTGAAATTTCTTTTTAATGGTGAGATGCAACAATATGAGACATAATGAATGGAAAGTTATTTAATGAAAGTTGTGGAACCAAATTTAATAGATTAAATAGATGGTTACATGGCTGGCATGAAGTTTGAATCGGTCCTTAGCAGAGTAGAAATAGTTGTTTTGGGCTCCTGAGTCAAACTGAAACTGAAATCAGCTTCTGTGAACATAGTCAATTAAACTAAAAATAAAAACTTTTACTTTAATGTTTTTTCCCATGAACTCGCAGTAGCCGCAGTAGTACTAATAATAAATAGAAAAGCACTCTGAGAGCACAAAACCTCCACCAAGGCAGACCCCCCACCCCTACCCTTAGAATGAAGAGAGGTCCACCAAGGAGGTTATGTTTTTACCAGTTTATCTGTGTGTTACGTTGGCAAGATAACTAAAAAAAGTGATGGATGGATCTTGATGAAATTTACAGGTTAGGTTGATAATGGGGAGACCTGGAAATTATTTGTTTTGGTGGTGATCCTGAGAGGAGGTCAATATAACTCAAAAAACGATGGATGGATTTTTATGACATTTTTGCTATGTGTTGGGAGTGTCACAAGGAACAAATGATTTTGGTGGGGATTTGGAAGAGATCCTGGATTCTAAATCACTTTGAAATGTAATATTGCGGTAAATGGAGAATACATTTCAAAGTGAGACCAGTATCCAGGATCTCTTCCAGATTCTGGATCACTTTGACATTTAGTCACCAAACTGTAGTCATTTGTTCCTTGTGACACAACACATCCTGAAAATGTCATCAAAATCTCTCCATGCGTATTTGCGTTATCTTGAACCCCCCCCAGGATCACCACCAAAATCTAATAATTTCCAGATCTCCCCATTACCAACCTACCCTGAAAATTTCATCAAGATCCATCCATAACTATCTTGCTAACTGACAGACAAACTGGCAAAAACATAACCTCCTCGGCGGAGATAATAATAATAATAATAATAATAATGATGATAATGATAATGATGATAATGATAATGATAATAATAAAGATAATATCGATGATAATAATAATAATAATAATAATAATGATGACGATAATAATAATAATAAGAATAAGAATAAGAATAATAATTAATAATAATGATGATGATACATTTTATTTGAAAAGTGCCTTTCATGGAACCCAAGGACACTGTTTAATAATACAAGATAATAAATAGAATACAAAGAAAAAAAAGTGTGGAAGAAAAGTACAATTTACAGCATGATGTATGTGATTGTGATGGTACTTGTGAACTCAAGCATGTCTTTATTTTCACTTTCATTGTTTGTTCTGTTCATGTTTTCTTTGAACCTCTTCATGACTCATACATAGACAATTGAGTTCTCATCAATTAATTCTATCATTTGTTTGATTTTCTCTTTTATATTTCTTGAGTTAATGAGAAAAAACATAATTTGCTTGTGCCTTCAGGATGTTTACGTGTTGTAGATTGTAGTTGAACTGTTCAGGGTCATATCATGCATTAGACCATAACAATAGATTTATCCACATAAAGACCCAGTAAAACTTCAACTTTAAAGGTGCTGACCAGATTTTTATTTTTTTTTATTTTTTCTGATCTTGAAAAAAAGTCTTTATATATACATCTGGTTTTAGATGACAATTTAAAATGACATGATTAAAATGGAATATTTCCAAATGCTATTTCTAGCTTCTTTGGACAAGACTTGTGTCACTATGTAATACCACACTTAGTGAGAAGTAAACTGATTTGTCCTTTACTCCTAAAGAATGGAATTGGTTTGATTGATTTTAGTTGTGATGCTGGACTGATTTAAAAAAAAAAAAAAAATTAAAAACTACTTCTGGTGTTGAATGACGCTTGAATACTTAAGAGTGAATGCAAGTTATTGGGTCATGTTTTATGGTACTGGTTTGTAAATAATCCTCAAGAGCAGGGGTGTCAAACTCATTTTAGTTCAGGGGCCACATTCAGCTAAATTTAATCAGAAGTAAAATAAAAAATATATAAATAATAATTAACATGAAAAAGTGATCATAAATGACATGATTAAGTGGATAGCACTTGTGTCTCACAAAAAAACTGGTCCTGAGTCGATGACAGTGTGACCTTTCTGTGTGGAGTTTGGATGTTCTCCCTATGATTGACACTTTATTTCATCAGCAAGCAATAGTGACTTAGCGAACAATAGTACAAAAAATAGCACAAAAATAGCAAACCAAGTTTAAATTCTGTTTTTATATTATAGCATGTGGGGGAAGAGTTGGTTTCCCCGGTCCCAAATGTGACGTTATTGTCGACTGTCTATATATCAGGGGTGTCAAACTCATTTTAGTTCAGTGGACACATTCAACCTAATATGATTTGAAGTGGGACAGACCTGGAAAATAACAGTAACAGAAGTAAAATTATATCATTACATTACACATTATAATGTATATTACAGTAAAAAAATATACAAAACATTCAGTAACAGGCAGGATATTGTTAAAATGACATTTATTTCTCTTAAGATATTTGAGGTTGTTCACATTTATTGTAAAATAACAGTTTACTTTTTTATACTAAAACATAGAACATTTCCCATTTTAATTACTCATTGGTTATATTAGTTTTTCCTATCCCTGGTCCTCGAGGCACACTATCTTGCATGTTTTAGATGTTTTTCTCTCTAATTACACCTGATTGAAATGATCAATCTATCATCCAGCTCTGCGGAAAAATTATATTTACTGTCAGGTGTGTTCAAAAAGGGAACCATCTAAAACAGGGCTGTCCAAAGAATAAGCTTATTTAATCCTGCCCCTTCTTCACTTCCCCATTAACCTGAATTCATCTTATAGCAATAGAGTGCATAGTACAAAAATGATGATAATAATAAAAATAATAATAATAATAGATAATTGAAGTACTAAACATATACATATATACAAAAAACAGAACAAAACACAACAACAACAAATGAGCAGATAGGAAAGTATGTAACAAATAGAATTTTATTTATTTTTATTTTTTTCTAATTTGTCTGCATTTTGTTCTCATTTTTTAACTCTACAGAGGGGGAGTCAACATTGTTTGAGATCAATGCATATTTTAGTCTTGCAGCCAAACATTTTAATGTTTAGTGCATGTGCGGGGCACATCAGACCCTTTTGCGGACTGGATTTGGCCCCCAGGCCTTATGTTTAACACCTGTGGTATATACTATAATGATCAGACCTGTGATGAACTGGTGACATGTCCAGGGTGTACCCCACCTAGCTTCGACAAGCTCCAGCAATCCCCTCCCTTTGACCCTGAAGTGAGAATAAAGTGGGCTCAGAAAATGAATAATTGATCGACCACAACCATCACAACTTTAGCCCAATCAGTACTTTTTATTTACTATTATCATCAAACTGTTGCCATTCCAATTAGCTACTGCTTTAATTTGGGCTCGGTGAATAGGAAGGCACAGATGGAGACAATTGTAAGCATTTCCTCTGTAACATATAGCCTTTAACATTGCGAGTATGAAAGTGGAATACTTAATTACCCTTAGCCCAAGCACCGCTGTGGAGTCGTACTACCGCCACAGAGCTGTACGACTGCAGGCTGTATTAATGACCTGCTATCCCAGAATACAAAACAAGCCTTTAACCAGGATAAAAATGGTTTACAGGCAATGTTTCTTTTAGAAAAATACACAGTTAGGTCTGCCCTCTTGTATTTTGAGGCCACCAGCTCATTTATTAACAAATAAGCCTGCATCTGTATTAATAATTTAGTTCAACTGACAACACACGGCCCTCGCTTAAAAATGGAAACACAATTCAGAGTAAGTGTTCATGTGGGCATTGTAAAATAGGTATAATATTTGTACTTGATAGGTGCGCAAAATTAAGTAGATGTTTATTCGGTTTCCTTGCAAGTCGATCAATTTCATCCATTAGATTTGGATCAAAGTAGTTTTGCAGAGGTGTAAAGTAACTAAGTAAAAGTACTTCATGCCTGTACTTAAGTAGATTTTTTTTTAGGTATCTGTACTTTACTTGACTATTTATTTTTCTGGCAAGTTTTTACTTTTACTCCCTACATTTTTGCATAAATATGTGTACGTTATACTCTTTACATTCTCAGAAGAGACTCATTACTTTTACAAACTAAACAGATATTACAGTACGAAAAATCAATCGTTTCAGAGAGAAAATCAGTGGGGGAGAGAAACTATTATCTCACAATTTTGACTTTTTATATCATAATTTTTACTTTTTATTGAAAAATTATGCATTTTTATCTCATATTTACAACTTTTTTTTTTTTAAATCTCATGACTTTTTATCTCAATTGTGACTTTTCTTCCCCCATTTTTCCTAAATTTCCTGCCCATATCCACAAAACTGAGTAACTCGATCAAACACATTATCTACACAGTAACTCACTTTCAAAGGCTTTATTTTAGATACTTTTGAAATTTTTCTGATTTTAGATTCATTATTGCATTGGTGACAAAAAAAAAACAGTTTTACGTTTTACTTTATTACAATTGAGAAATTGTACTTTTTTACTTTTACTTAAGTAGAAGAGTTGAATCAGTACTTCTACTTTTACCACAGTATTTTTTTACACAAGTAACTGTACTTCTACTTAAGTACAGAATGTGAGTACTTTGAACACCACTGAAGGTTTGTATCAAACTGTGTGCGGTCATGAAGTCTGTCCATTTGTTTTTTTCTTCAGCTAATAACTCTCTTGGTTACTGCACCGTCTTCATCATGGTCATGGGGGCAAAAGCCTCAGAAAAGGAGTCCACAAAGCCCTCTCCCCATTCACTTCCACCAGCTCTTCTGAAAGAATCGCAACGTATTCCCAGGCCAGCCGAGACATATAATCCCTCCAGCGTGTCCCGGGTCAGCCCTGAGGTTACTCCCAGATGGACACTCCTGAAACACCCCCCCAGGGAGGCATCTACGAGGCTTCTGTAGTCAGTCCCTCCAGGATATGGCAGGCCTTTTTTGAGATTGTTGCGGCCAAAATGTCAGATGTTGTTAGCTTTTCCGAAAATTGCGATGAAAGTTGTGGTGCTTGTGCGGTCCTCCGTACAAGGCGCACAGGCTGGTGTCCTACGATCGGGTCTTAAAGACCCAGATTCCAAAGTTCAGTTGCAAAGACTCATCACCCCACCTCCCCCAAGGATATCTTACTGTTTTCAGTTGTAAGCAATGGCACCATACAGTACGTATGAAAAGGCACATTTGTGGGCCACTGGGTCACTTTGACCCAGAGGACCGCACCCGCTTTTGTTGCGGGAGGAAGCGAAAGTTGCGATAAATAGTTGTGGTTTTCCCTTTTTGTAATCAAAATTATGTACGATTTCAAATATTTAGTTACTGGAAAATATACTCAGTCATTGTGATATGATCCTCAAAACTACCTTTTACCAAGATGGCAAATAAACAATTACAAGGATTACAAAAATGCAACAAAATTTTCCAAAATGCACCTGTTGTTTCAAAGGTTAAAGTTCACCGTAAATAGGTCTGACTTATTACCTGCTACACAGTCCAGACTCGCACTCTTTCAGTACAGGGACTGATTTATGTCCGACTCAAAACTTTATAAACTGCAAACATATATTTAACTGTAATATTTAAAACGAACATAATCATATTCATTTACTTTTTCCGAGGCTGGGAGTTGAGTCATTTTTTTTTTAACTGCATATCCATTCGATAATGATGTTACTCAAGCAAGACTGTTGTATAAGTATAATAGTCAAACCCACATGTGGTGTGATCCAATCACAATGTTATAAAAGTGAATGAGATATTTTATTCCACTGCGTTCCCAATAACTGTGTAAGAACATCACATTTGAAAAGCACAGCGTGGTGCTTAAGATATGCAAGAAACCTGAATAAAGTAAGAACCACTAGTTACACAGGATGAATCTTAATAACTCACCTTTTGGAACAAGTTGAGTTATGTCAAACGGCTTCATCAAAGGTTAAAAACAGTTTGGGCTCTGTTACTTCAACCTTCCTCCATCCCCTTGACCTTTAATACTAAAATGAAAGGCTTGACGGGACGCACGCACAAGGAACTGTTCCCTTTAATGTGAGACGGGAGCTTTTACTTAACATTCACGGGACGAATTCGGCAAGCCTCATTAAATACAGATAAGATACTCCAATTATATGTTTAACAGAAAGGCACATGCTCACTTTAATTACAGACAAGTGATAAAATATTCACATCAAGTGATGGAGCCATTTGTGGAGGATGAAACAATTCCCATTAGTGGCACTACGATAAGTATAACAAACAAGGTGGATATTTTTAAACTCCTCTGTCATTTGCTGATGGATGGATGAGGTTTTTATGTGGATCAAGTAATCTCTTTCTAATGGACACAGTGATTTACAGAACCGAAGCTTTACTGGGTTAACGATCAACAAGTGTTTAATGAAAAGGCTCAGTATTCAGCACGTCAGGACGAATGACTGAATTAATAAATCGTTGGTAGTCGCCCTCAGAGGATGTCTGTACTTAAGAGAGGTTGATGCCATAACCCTTTTGGAAATGTCAGCTCAGATGTGAATATGTGATCTGATGCAAGTTATCAGCGAGAGGAAAGTTGAAGTCATCATCATTATCTTGTAATTTATCAAACGAGTCTTCACAGAGGACGTTTAATACAGAGGGTTCTGTTTAATGACATACCGTAGTTTGTACTCACGAACTGCTGCTAGAGATAACCTATTATTTATACGTTTTACATGATTAAAATAGGCGGAATAACCAGGGACGTCACAGTCATTTAAAATGTGGGGGTGTTCTAGATTGTGGCACATGAGCAAAATTTTCTGAATGTATAATCGGGAAAATTAACAAACAATTATCCATTAATGTTTACATTTTTATATTAAAAAATATATGGCTGAAAATATTAGTAAAATTGTGTTTTTCCTCAAACATTTATTCCGAGAAGAACAAAACTTTTGACAGAAATACAGTAAGAATGAAAACATGTCTCTCTCTACCCATACTCAAAATATCCAAAAGTGGTACATGGAGGTACTGCAGGGGGTATGTGAAACTTTTCAAAATTCTTTTTCTGTCAAAATCAGGAGATAAAAAGTCAAAATTCTGACATAAAAAGTTACAAATATGAAATAAGAAGCCAAACTTCTGATTAAAAAGTCACAATTATGATAAAAAGTCAAAATTAGCGGGTAAAAAGTTTAAACCGTAGATATTGTAATGACACCGCAATGTTATTGTTGTGTGTTTGGCGTGATTGCGACCGACAGTAACCGTTTATCCTGCAATAAAAAGTAGGGGAGACCAACTCTCCGTCAGTTTCCTGGATCCAGTGAAATGATACAATATATAACCTCAGGAAAAAGTAGGGGGTATGAAAACATCTGATTGTAGAAGTGGGGGCGTCGCAACACCCCTATCCCCCATGGGTGTGACGCCCATGGGAATAACCAAAGCACATGTAATATACTGCTAATCGAATTGTCACTTTTAATATATTTTCTAAACAAGTAGTGCCAATGTATCTGATGAAATTCATGTTGTTTAATAAATGGCCAAAGGTGGTAAGTAACAAAGTATTACTATTTTTGGTGTCGCACCAAACACCCCTGAGGCTTAATGTTTAATTGAGCACCATCAAAAGACAATATTATCATGGTCGGAAAGAGGCTGTTTTACTAAATAAAAAGCAGCTTCATCTCACATTTGTCAGAGAAATGGCAAAGGAATATGCTCTGTTTGTGCACATTTGATGTTCAGGGTTGATTCACTCACATGTGTTTTTTTTTCTCTCGATGCGTGGGACTGTTCCATGGTCATCTGGAAACATTGCCTGAAGCAACCAAACTCGAACATGACAACACACATAATCCACCACCGGACCAGTGTGCATAGTTATCATGAGAACTGCATTTTCTGTTTTCCTGCAAAAAATATCTTTAATGATCACAAATACTTAGTTTTTTTCCCCCATAACGTTTATTTAAGCAACACCAAGTGACAAGAACTCATATGTACAATAACAGAATTTAATTGTAAGGGTTGAGATATACATATAATGTACAAAAACGTATGACTGACCAGGTAGTATATCAATGTCCTGTCTTTTTTGTATGAATGTTTTGTGTCTGAGGAAGTGTTTTAATTCTGTTAGGTGTGTGTGTACCTGCTTGTATTCATTAGCCTAGCCGCGCTAGACTCACCTAGCGGCAGCACATCCAATGCACCACCGTAGTAATCTAGTTATGCTCAATATAACATTTAGCTAGATTTCCTTGAATCTGGTCGACGAATCAAGGTGAAGTAAAGAGTGACGCTGCAATGATTCGGAGAGAAACAACCATAGAAGAACAACAACAACGGGTGGCCATTTTCTTTTATCAAAAGAGTGAAAAATGTAACAAAACATCAACAATCTTTAAGTTGTTTTTACAGAAGCGACAACAGTCGTTAAGCTTCATAATCCACCATTTTGTTTAGTCATTCGTAACTTTCTCCGGACTCCTCCGTGAACTTTCCGGCGTCTAACTACGTCATCCTAAATATGACGCTGATTGGTTGTAGTACCATCCTATTGCATACAGAGGGATTTGAAAGACATCCTTTTAGCCCCGCCTCCCCTGACTATGAAGCATTCCTAGACCTATACATGAAATGAATAGAGATAGAATTGCTAGGCCATGAATTCATATCTTTATGGTGACATTGATATGTTTAGTCACAAAAATCAAGACCCCACAAGAGTTGAATATAAATATAGGTCCCCACTAGTAAAATACAAATCTGTCTGAAGTACACACAGTTAAGCAACTACCCCAGAAGTCCTTATAAAGCAAAAGGGAAATGGGTGCAAAGGTATTTTGAATTTATTTGATTTGATTTGATTATTAGCTGTTTTTTTTTTTTATTATTATTTTATTTAAATTGTAATTAAATATATTAATTTAGTTATTTTATATATTTTAACAATTTCTTGATTGGAAATCGACCTATTCTGATGAGGACGTGTTGGGAGTTGTAGTTGGAATAAGGAAAGAGAAGAAGAATTAAAAAATGCCACTGATTACAATTCCACTCACTCTGAGATGCTGGACCCTATCCCGACCAAAAGGTGAAGGCGGTGTAGAGCCAGGACGTGTCACTAATCCATCACAGGGCTGACACATAGAGACAAACATCCATTCACACCTACGGACTATTTGGATTGACCCGTCATCCTATTAACCCATAAAGACACCAAACCATCTGTAACTGTTCGATCCACTAATTCTATTAATACAAGCAAATAACTGGTGTAAAATACAGGTTGTTATCTTTTCATGGTCATTGGATATGACCCATTTGGACGTTGACATGGTCTGTAGTTACTATGGAAACACTGTCCTCTTCTACAACAGTCCATACATTTACACACGTCACTTATTGCCTTAAAGTGTGACTAATGCAGCAGTTTTAAAAGGGATATATACACTTTAGTCAAACCGGAGTTTTTATAATTTGAATATTAATGCCAGATAATGTAATCCTTTTCTGGTAAGTAGATGCAAAACATGGCTATTGACTGGTTCTCTTGTTAATTCTAGGAATTTTACATTTTGACCCAAGATATATCTTTTTATCAGAAACACACATGTGGTCATATGTCATTAGCGGAAGTGGGAAGTAACTAAGTAGAAATACTTTGTTATTGTACTTTAATAAACTTTTTAGTTATCTGTACTTTACTTGAGTGCTTATTTTTCTGGCAACTTTTTATTTTTACTCCCTACATTTTTGCCTAAATATCTGTACTTTATACTCTTTATGTTCTTAGAATAGAACTGAACTGAACAATAAGTGGCTTCAGAGGGAAAATCAGTGGAGAGAAATTGTGATTTTCTATGTCATAATTGTGACTTTTTAGCTCATAATCTCATAATTATACATTTATTATGTCATATTTATGATTATATCCTAATTTTATCTTTTTCGCTCATAACTTTGACTTTTTATCTTATGATTTTGGCTTTTTATCTAATAAATTTGGCTTTTTATTTCAGAATTTTGACTTTTTGTCTAATTTTAGACTTTTTATCTCATAATTTTGACTTTTTATTTAATCATTTTGACTTTTTAATTCCACAATTTTGACTTTTTCTTTCATAATTTTGACTTTTTAATCTCAGAATTTTGACCTCACTTAATGTGCCTCATAGCGCAGAAAACTCTGTACTTATTTTTTTAATTTTGAAAAGTTTCATGTACCCCCAGGGGTACACGTACCCTAATTGGAGAACCTCTACCCTAAGATAATTTGCTGACGGTATGAACACCACTTTTAGATGTTTTGAGTAGGGGTAGGGAGGGACAGGTTAACATTCTTATTATATTTCTGTCAAAAGTTTTGTTCTTCTTGGAATAAATGTTAATTGATTAAAAACACATTATTATTTTTGACCATATATTACTTTTTGAGTCTAAAAATTGCATCACTAATGGATAATAAATGATAGATTCAGAAAATGTAGCTCATGTGCCACAACCTCGAACACCCCCACATTTTAAATGGCTGTGACGCCCCTGGCTACATGTACACTGACGCTGACATGTGAATTGTACCTTTGATGGACACTTTGAATTCTCCCGAGGACGGAATGAATGTTTCCGGCTGCAACATGACTGTCACTACAGGACAAAAGCTATACCCTGGTGGAATAATAATAATAATAATAATAATAAAACCTGACTGGCTTTACACAGATATATTCAGAATTAATTAGAATTAGTCCAAATGAAATATGTCACCATGTTGAATATTCTTTCCCACTCCATCTTTCTTTCTTTTTTTCTTTCCTCCATGAGCATAATCTCTCTCTCTCTCTCTCTCTCTCTCTCTCTCTCTCTCTCTCTCTCTCTCTCTCTCTCTCTCTCTCTCTCTCTCTGCTTTCCTTTCTCCATCTGTTTCTGAGAAGGCAAAGTCACTGAAGAAAAATAAAATCATTTGGCTGTCCTTAATGCGTTTTGATTTTCCCATTAGCAACCAAGTCATTCCTCCTCACATAGGCATAGGCATAATTAGTGTCTTTCATCTGCATAATTTTAGCCTCTGAACTAGAAGAATATCGATCAGGTTTAAAAACGCAACTGTACCCGCAAATTATGAAGTCCAAAGATGTGGCCGGACAACTTTAAGTTTTATTTATTTATTTATTTCATTTGAATTTTGTTCCCATTGTCCATCAGAAACACCTTTTACAATAGGGGTCTCAAACATGTGGCCCGGGGGCCAAATGCGACCCGCCACAGGTTCCAATGCGGCCCGTGGGATGAATTTGCAAAGTGCAAAAATACCAATCAAGGCTGTGGAACTCATATTAGCTCATGTTCCACATTGAGACCTATATGATCTACAGTCAAATTATAGCAGAATAACCTACAAAAAGAATTACTCCACATTTTCTCCTCATTTTGATGCAAAAGTAATTTACAGTATGCCCATAAATAACACCTTAAAAATTCTGTCTTTGTTATAGTGCAAAAATAAGATTAAATTAGGAAAACATTTATAATTATGAACTGTCCTGTAATAATGTAATGTGAAAAACCTGAACAAATATGAACAAACTGAAATTTCTAAAGAAAATTCAGCACAATTTTAACAATGTAGTGTCTTTGAAGTAGATCTGATCCAAAATTCACATGCTTAAATGATGAATTGAGGCATAATATTGTTAGAATTGCATATATTTTTCTTGAGATGTTTCAGTTTTATTCAGATTATTCACACCTTTCTTGGTGGATAGTTTGTTTTTTTTAAAGTAAGTATTTTCACAAGGTAATGTGGTTTGTTTCCACTGAAACAAAGACAAATTTGGAATTGTCCATTTTTTTTCTAGGTTATTATGCTATTATTTTACTGGATCAAACCTAGATCAAATCGGGCTAAATGTGGCCCCTAAAAGTAATGAGTTTGAGACCCCTGTTTTACAATGTAAAATCAAACCATAGCTTCACTTCCTCCCATTTCTGAAATATTTAATCCTGTTTCTTCATACACATTAAAATCTGCCATGTCATCTGGTAGCAGTAGAAAATTAGCATTAAAAATTCTGTTTTCATCACCCCCTTAGTATTTATATTCTCCCATTAGCCAGCATTGGATAATTGATATCACCAAAAATCTCCCTTTTTTTTTTTTTTTCTCTGCTATGTACGCATTTACTGAAGGAAGGACATTTATATGCAAAAGAGAAAGGGCTGAAATAATCCTGTTAGAGCCAATATCTGTCATTTTATAGGTAGGTGTAATGATTTATTTGTGGAATATATGAAATCTACAAAACTTGATAGAAGTCGGTAATACATTGACGCAAACATTTAACACTGATCTTATGGAAAGCACTGCAAGCTCTATTTAACACAACCTCACAGAGACTGTTTTCCACATTTTAAAGAAATTATACAATAATCAGAGCCTGTTTTCCTTACAGATATATTGTAAAAGTTACATCATTTGTTTTACCTGAATTATTTGCAACACTTTTTGACATCCTGGTCTATAAAAAAAAAAACATTTAGTGTTAATATTATTTTCTACTTCCTTTTGCTTTAATACACTTTTTTTCTGTGTTTTTACAATAATACAAAGCATCCATCCAACCCATTCACATACCTTTTATTTTTAGTCGCCTCATACACAATGAGATTTGCATAATCAACCATTTTTAATGTAAACTATAATATTTCTTTGCATTTTAAATATTGGCTACAAATGAAATCATTAATAAATTATTTATTGTAATTGTGATTTTCTGTATTGATTATAATTATGCCTTATTTTATGTATTTTATACTGCAACTAGATATTCGGTCCAAAGTATTTGATTAAACCGTAGTAATATACAGTTTGACTCGGTGGCAGTTCTACACATCAGTTACTGATGATGATAATTTTTATTTTTATAACAGGGAAGTCAGTTTGTTTTGAGCCGAACCAAATGGGAAAATAGTCTTTGACAGCAAAGTGGTAAAAATATAATGCACACTTAAAATCATGCTTGAGGTGCTGCGAACCCATATAATATGTCCCATTATATATGCATTTTAAAAAAAATATAATAGGAACACTATCATATTAAATATAACTATGGTTCTTACAAAGTGTAGTCATGCGAAACTGTGCAAAAGTTAATAAGTGTAGTTAAAATGAAAAGGATGTTGTTAGAAATAATGGTATGTCAAAGGGTGAAATGAGCAGAAAATATTGTATGAATTGAATGAAAAAAAAAAAAAACATTTTATTTGTATAGTGCTTTTCTGGATACTCAAAGACGCTTTACATTAGTGCAAAAAAAAAAAAAACCCAACAACAGTACATTCAAAGACACTCAGACATTTTAAAATAGTAAGAAAAAAAAAAAGGCAAAAATGAAAAATAAACCCCCAAAATATTCAGGGAAAAAAAGTTTGAACTTCACCTTTAATTTCACCTTCTCCCATGTCAGAACAATTGGATGGGTCAGAGGTCATGACCTGATTCGTCTGGGCTTAAAAATAGCGTTTTATACATAAAGCCAGTCTGACACACTTTTTAAAACTCACAAACATGACTTTGTGCTTGCTTGAGCTGAAAAGATGGATTTGAAATGTAGTCATTGGGCTTTTTGAAGTGCAATTTTCCATGACAGGATAATAGCATACGTCAGCATTTTACGGAGTAAGGTTGGTTTACTGTGAAATAAATAAAACGGGTAAAACAACGAGAAAACACAACTCTGCTCATGGGCCACCAAAAATGAACGCAGTAAAGATTACAGTTATGCGACCGTCCTGTCAGACTTACCTGTCGATCAGAGGCGTTATTCACAGATGACATTAACATTTTAATAGCTTTACTTCAATTAGCATGTTTGAATGATGCGGTGGTGCAATGGTTAGCACTGTGGCCTCCCAAAAAACAAGGTCCTGGGTAGAGGTGGTCAAAGTACACACATTCTGTACTTAGGTAGAAGTACAGCTACTGGTGTGAAAAAATACTGAAAGTAGAAGTACTGATTCAATTCCTTTACTAAAGTACAAGCAAAAAAGTACAACGTCTCAATTGTAATTAAGTAAAAAACCCAAACTTTTTTTTGCCCCATGGATGAAACATAAATACTTATTTAACCAACAAAAAGTTTCAAAATTAAAGCTTTTAAAAGTGAGTTACTGAGTAAATGTGTTTGATCAAGTCGTAGTACTCAGTTTTGTGGGTATAGGCAGAATGTTTTGGGGAAATGGAAAGAAAAGTCACAATTGAGATAAAATGTCATCGATTTTTTTTATTTTTTTTTTTTTATACAAAATGTGAGATTATCAAATAAATAATTGTTAGATAAAAAGGCATAAATATGAGATGAAAATCAGAGGTGGAAAGTAAGTAAAAGTACTTCATTACTGTACTTAAGTAGATTTTTGTAGGTATCTGTACTTTTATTTGAGTATTTATTTTTCTGGAAACTTTTTACTTTTACTCCCTACATTTTTTACATAAATATCTGTACTTTATATTTACATTCTCAGAATGTTTCAAACTAAACAGGTGTGACGGTATGAAAAATAAGTCACTTTAGAGGAAACCTTAATATAATTCTATGATTAATATCTCACAAGTTTGACTTTTTATCCCAGAATTTTGACTTTTTATTTCACAATTTTAAATATTTTTATCTCAGAATTTGGAGTTTTTCTCTTAAAATTATGCATTTTTAAAGTCTAATTTTGATTTTTTTTTTTTCAAATCTCACAAAACTGAGTACAGTGACCCTATCAAAAACATTATCTACACAGTAACTCACTTTTAAATGCTTTATTTTAGACATTTTTGAAACTTTTCAGATTTTTCCTTGTTAAATAAATAAAAAAATAAAAAAATGGAGTTTTACTTTTTACTTTTGTACTTTATTACAATTGGGAAATTGTCCTTTTTTACTTTTATGTAAGTAAATCAGTCGAATCACTACTACTTTTACCAGAGTATTTTTTCACACCAGTAGCTGTACTTATACTTCAGTACAATATAGTATGGGGAAAAAGAGTCAAAATTATGAGATAAAGTCACAATCATGAGATTAAAAGTCAGAATTTAAAAATATAAAGTCATAGTTTCTCTCCTCTATTGATTTCCCCTCTGAAATGACTTATTTTTCGTATTGTTACATGTATTTAGTTTGAAAAAGTAATGAGTCTATTCAGAAAATTTAAGGAATATAAAGTACAGATATTTATGCACAAATTTTGGAATTCATTATGAGATTTGAAGTCATAAATATGAGATAAAAATGCATAATTATGATAGAAAAAAAATACATAAATTATGAGATAGACATAAATATGTGATAAGAAATGCACAATTACGAGAAAAAGAGCTGAAATTGTAAGATAAAATTGTAAAATTGTTGTAAGAAGTCATAATTGTGATAAAAGAAAGTCACTATTTCGCTCTGATTTTCCCTTTGAAGTGTTAGTGTTTTAGCATTAGAGAATATAAGGAATATAAAGTACAGATATTTATGTAAAAATGTAGGGAGTAAAAATAAAAAGTCGGTAGGAAAATAAATACTCAAGTAAAGTACATATAAGTCAAAAATCTACTTAAACACAATAACAAAGTATTTCTACTTAGTTACTTCCCACCTCTGTTCAGTCAGACCACATCCTGCGCTCCAGTCTTTCAGCAGTATGTCCTTGGACACGTTGACAGACTTGTGGGTGTAAATATCCATTTGTGCCCCGGTTGAGTCATATTAAAGTTGGCTCGGAAAATGACACCTAAAAAAATTTCAATAAACCATTTGTGCACAGTGAAGAAAAAGAAATAAAACAAAATAATAATAATGTGTTGGACTGGCTTTATAGCTTTCATACAGAGTCAGTAAGATCCCACATTTGATTCAAAGAGTCCATTTTCCATGACGCATAATGGTTATTCATTGTCGCAATGAATGTCAGAGCATTTACTTCTGTCCAGAGTTGCATTAATTTTCCACCAATATCTTTATAATGAAGCCACGTCAAGTCTTTTCCATCACATCCTAAAAAGCTTCTGGAATGAAAGTAATGAAATTTGACCACACGTGTATTACTAATTGATTTGATTTGAATGATTTATTTCGAACATGTGCAGAATTCAACAATAATCAAAACAACAATAATCAATACAATAATAATAATACTAATATTAATAGTAATAAATAATTGAAGTACTAAACATATACATATATACGCAAAAACAAACAAAAAAAAACAAACAACAATAACAACAAATGAGCAGTTAGGAAAGTAGTCTGCATTTTGTTCCTTTTTTTTTTATTTTTATTTTTAATTTATTTTTTTAACCCCACAGAAAATAAAGAAAACTCGGTAACACTTTACTTGACGAATCTGTGTATCATTCATTTAAAAAAAAAAAAAACAAACAAAACTTTTCTCCATTAAGTAAATTGTATATTCATCTCAAATGTATAAATAAATACACAAATGATACATAAATAAATGAATAAATAATAAGTATTCATTTAATTTTACTAGCAGATACTTACTCAAATTACACGTTTTTGTTCAATCGTGTGTGGGTCATGTGACCTCTGGACTCCAATAAGCCTTTAATTTATAGCCCTGGTCTGGGCACACAAAACACACCTTGTATATTTCATTTATATCACTTCTTTGATTTTTTACTCATGAATTACACGTTTTCGTTCAATAATTCTGAAAGGGGGTTGGGGGGTTTGGAAGAGTCGATAAGCATCTCTCCGACATGAGTTCTTGGAACTTGGGATGTCTGACATAAAGCATTCATGAGATTCATGTTTTCATGAGACCTTCATCCCAAACCTTTCATGAATGCAGAAGACAGAACGACGACAAATTTTCAAAATAAAAGTCCAAAATTTACAAAGCACTACAGCATGGGCCATTATTTAACAGCCTGTTGCTGGAGTGGGTGGGAATGGAGAGGTGTGGTCGTGGGACATGTTCTGTGGCGTCCCGGGGAAAAAAAAAGGGAAAAGTGCCAAATTTTTTTTTATTTTTTTCTTTAATCTGGGGAAGATATGTGGTAGGTGAATGGTAGATGGAAGATTGAAACAGTCGAACACATGGGGCGGGTGGGGGGGGGTCTTTAAAAATGCTATTTAATGTTCAAGCCTAGTGTCCTCATCTTGTAAAGCTGGCACACACTTATTAAAGAATTTAAGTTTAAAAAAAAAAAAAAAAAACATTATTTGACCTAATTAAGTTTCAAGCCTAAAAAGTTCAAGTGTCAAATAAAGTTAAAGAACAGAAATGAGTTGAAGGAAGTTGTTTAATAGTTTGTTGGAGACAAAGTGTTTCTTAATTGTTAATACTGTAGATAGGATTTAAATGCAGTGTCCATCTCTCTAAGAACCACCTTTTTATCACTTGTTCTCTGCTCCTGTACCTTCAGTAATACCATTTAATTATGCATCCTGGAGGGCATGACTCCATGTTTCCAAGAATTTAAGGAGATCATAATATTAATTGGAAAGAGGGTGCACTTTTGATCATGTTGGATTTGAACCTAACATCTGCCTGCCCCCTAGTATCTGGAATGGAGTCGGAAAAAAGGAATTAGGGAACTTCTAAAACTTTTTTTTTTTTTTTTTTTTTAATTTTCAATAAGTAACGAATGGAGTTTGACTTAGCCAACAAATCACTAAACACTATGATTTATATATGTCATACTATAAAACACTATTAAACAAATGCATGACAACAGCTCAGTACTGTACAGTACTTTTCTGTCATCCTCAACATGAGAGAAAATAATTAATAAATAATTTTAGTCGACTAAAATAATTCAGATTACGATTAAAATAATTGATTTAATTCAGTCGACATGAATTCATAAAGGGGGCTGATCCTCTTTGAAAATTAGTGCAATTAGTCGACTAAAATTATTTTAGTCAACTAAAATTATTTTGGTCTAAAATATGACAACCAGTGTTTTTGTTTTGTTAAAAATTATATAAAACTCAATGTGTTTATTGTAATGATTTAATGTGTATTTTCACCAATTCATTCCACTTGAATTAACAGCTATGGTATTATTAAGTGACTATTCTGTTTAAGTAGCGGTGCATAATGAGTGAAACTCCATGCTTAGTAATGCATAATAAATGCTATATAGATCATAAATTCATGATTAATTAAGCATTTACTAATGCTAAACTGTTTCCTAAGTACTTTTTGGGTTAAGTTTAAAACTGTTCATGATTGTTTCTTAATGCTTAGAAATGTATGACTAATTAGACACAAATGAGTTGACGATGAATTAAGCACTACTAATGTTTAACTAATGCTTAATAATATGTTAGTTGAACATTTAAAACTGTCTTTACTGATGCTTTGTAATGCATTACTAATGTTGAATTAATGGTTAATTCAAGGAAAATTAAGGATTTATTAATGCTTGAATAAAGCTTATTAATGTATTAGTTGAGCATTTACAAATGTCTTTATTAATGCTTTGTAATGCATTACTAATGTTGAATTAATGGTTAATTCAAGGAAAATTAAGGATTTATTAATGCTTGAATAAAGCTTATTAATGTATTAGTTGAGCATTTACAAATGTCTTTATTAATGCTTTGTAATGCATTACTAATGTTGAATTAATGAGGAATTAAGGATTAACTAATGCTTACCTAATGCTTAATATTTTATAGTTATTCTAAAGTGTCAGCCATGCTTTATCCAGTGGTTAAAAAAAGATGACAATGTTTCTTTTTTCCCCAAAATACATTTTATCACTTTCAGTCGAAAAGTTGTTTTTACCGACTGTCATCCCATCTTGTCACATCCTGACACTTTGGTCAAAGACCCTGTGGCTTGAGCTTTCATCGTGCAGACATAAATCCCTCTGGTCTGTTGGTGTGAATCAATACAGTTTGTATCAACATCCAGACACACAGGGATATTTGGCTTAAGTTCAGAAATCTTTACCATTAACATTCATTTGTTAATTTTAGCAAATTTTTTACACAGTGCTACATTTATGGCAGTTTACACATAATTATTTTTCTATATATTTACCCTTTCTTCATTGATTTATCACCATTTATTATAAAGGTATCCTTTATTTATATATATATATATATATATATATATATATATATATATATATATATATATATTTATTTATTTTTTATTTTTTTTTGATATCCTGTATTTGATAAAATATTTTTTTCTGCAACTGGATGCTTTTTATTTCACAATTTAAAATTCTATCTTGCAATTTTGACTTTTCTCTTAAAATAATGCATTTTTTTCTTTTTTTTTTAATCTCATGATGACTTTTTATCTCTCCCCCATTTTTTCTAACTTTCCTGTCCATGTCCACAAAACTGAGTACTGTGACTCAAACACATTATCAACACAGTAACTCACATGCTTTATTTTAGATACTTTTGAAACTTTTCTGATATTTAAATTTTTTCACACAAGTAGCTGAACTTCTACTTAAGTACAGAATGTGAGTACTTTGAACATCTCTGGTATTAATATAAAATGTGTCAAGGAAGTGTAAAGGGTACGTTTCAACTTTTATACAGATATTTAGGCCCGAGCGCTGACATTCAATGTCTGTGAGGAACTATTAAAACCGCATTATTATTATTATTATTATTATTATTATTATTATTATTATTATTATTATTATTATTATTATCATTATTATTATCATCATTATTCTGTCACTGCTTTAACCCCAATTTTTGCCCTTTGAACATTTAAAAAAAAGTGAATTTGATTCAAGGCAGGCAAAAAATTCTATATTCTGAAGTAACTGAAAAAAAAATCTCGCAAAATGCCTCGGCCACGCCCTCTCAAACATCTAAATACATTACGCGGATAGGAGCGACCGTTACCTTTTTTTTTGCCGTACAAACATGAAACTTGGTACACCCATAGCCCATGGGAGGACAAGTAAAAAGTTAAATTATGGCCCCACCCTAAACCCAATCGGAAGTCAGCCATATTGGATGGAAGTGTCAAACTCTAAAATACCATCCCTTGTACAAAAAATATGATCTCAACGTGTGTACATCTGATTTACACCAAACTTGGTTGAAATCATCTACAAGTGTAGAATCAAAAGTTATCATGGCAAATTTTGATAAAATGTTGGGCATGGCTGTGATGACCTCACAATGGAGCGGCCATTTTTAGACACATAGATGTTTGTATCTCGCACATAATGTCGGATTGACTTGGACCCAATGCAACATTTGTGCAGAATGACAACCTGAACACCATGATAGGGGACCCATTTCGTTAGATCGCAAAATGGCTCTCTGACACCCCCTACAGTTTTTGAACGGGAGTGAAAAAACATCCTTCCGCTGTTGGGTGGTCTCTGCAGTCACATGGGGAGGAGGTCTCAATGTCTCAAGGGACGCGAGGGCCTAAAATACCGCTCATGGTTTTACTAGTTATATTTATATCCAAAGCCAGGCCAGAGTCAGACATTATATTATAAACATCCAAGTTAACATGGTTAGTATCACTAGTTCTAACCTGTATAAATTTCTTTAAAATAAATGGTTATGCATCGCCAGGTCTATAATGCACTAGGGGAAACACTTTATCAGTCTACTTATACTTTTAGGGAACTGAGGCATCATTAAAGCATTATTCATTCACAACTTCTCTCACATTTCTTCACTTAATGCAGAACATTATCATAACTCGGGGTCATGAACAGACCATATTTGCACACGTATCAGCAAAATACTTAAATACACTATCAATAGGGTAAATTAAGGCTGAGCGGAAAGGGAGACAAGGGTTGAAAAGTGAACCAAAGTGTCCAAACTGTAATTTCCGGGCTCATGCCAGCAGCACAGACGCTATTGTCAGCTGAATAATAATCATATCTGGACTTGAAACAGAATGTGGATATATTGTGTTCAGGGTGAAGCAACCTTTAAATGGCCCTGCTTTAGAAGAGGCAGCTGTAGAACAGATCCATGTTCTAAGAAAGAGAAACTAGATGAGACTTGACAGGTATAAGCATCTAGGTCCAAAGGGACAGGGGAGTTTGTGAAGACGTACCTCTGTGATGTGGGAAAGTGGCACTGGAGGGGGGAATAAACCCCAAACAAAATAAAAACCACTCTGGTATTGATTGACCATCATTTTCTGCCTCTTGCTCATCCTTTGTTACTCACATCATCACAGAGGCCATGAGCAGGAAGGGATAAAAACAGGACAATCATAGCATTAAGTCCTTAAACCTTGAAACAACACATGAGATTCAGACGAAATTCAGTTTTTGAAGCGCACTGAAAATGGTTTGTGGAGTAAAAAGAGCTTAGTTGGAAGGTGTGTGGTGGTGTTTGGTTCTTTTTCTAAAGGCGTGCATTTTAGGGACCATTTACACGAGGACAATTCCGGCTAAAATGATTAAACATTTTATCGGAAGTGCCTTTCGTATTCACGAGAATTGAGTTTTTATGGTTTGAAAATGCAAAAATCTGAAGACGCATTCCAGTGTGTTGTTTCCATCTCACAGACGAAAATGCAACAAATATTACTGTCACACATGCGCGTTGACCAGGCAGCGTTCTATCACACAGAGGTGGAAAGTAACTAAGTAAAAGTACTTCATTAATGTACTTAAAGGGATACACCACCCCCCAAGCCAAATTCAGTGTTTCCCCACTGTTCCCAGACGTAAATAAGTGTGTGGGAGTATTGTCCTGGTGACCCAGCCAATGTCCGACTCTATGAGAACTGACCACAGGTTGGATTCCTACAGTAACTGCATTCTTGAGTCGCCAACTAAGTATCTAGTCTAAAGTAAATGAATGTACTTGATTTTGTCTCCTCATTACTTTCCACGTACTGGGTATTTACTTCGAGGGTGAATGATGACGCAATTCATGGAGCAAAGGACTCCTCTTACTCATTTGTGTATGGGAACTATTTTTCGGTGCGGAGAAACACACATCGTCTTCTGTACTCCTATGCATCGACGGTAATATTTCACCCCAGTCAGCACAACACAACTCCTCCTCTTTAAATACGGGTTTGAAAAGGTAGGGTCTGGGGTTTTGGAAGTCAAAATCATCATCTTCACCCGTAGTGAAATCTATTGCGTTTGTGTAACTACAAATGAGGCTCTCACTGACAGCCCTTGGTGTGCGTCGGCTGTGTTTCTCCCTACCGAAAAATAGTTCCCATACACAAATGGGTTAAGGTTAGGATTAGCTCAGGTAGCACTGAGTCCTTATGGGATAAATACTTGAAATTCTGAGTTAGACCTTTAACACAAAGCTCTACTGCAGTTGTGGTGGGGGAAAAAAAAAAAAAATCCAATAAACAAAACCATGAAAAGTGGTAGTGGATTAAATGGTCTGTCAACCAGGCTACTAATTGGTGCATCAAGTACTAATTTATGGGTTTACATGCACTGGTTGTCATTGTTGTTATCAAATACAAGGGATAACATTTATCCAAGCAGATGAAATTTCTTGGTGTTTAACCATGATAATATTAATATTGTGGTTAGTGCATAGACTGTATATAATTAGCGGATGGGGGGGTGTTTTTATGTCAGTCGTTTGTGGTTTGGCTGTTGCCGTCGAGGGCTTTTGAAGCCAGAAGTGAAAATATGTGGGCAAAGAGTGGAACGATGGGAGCCTAAGGGGTCAAGGGGTCGGGGCTTGTCAAGAAAAAAAGAGTATCTTGTATCAGTTATTGTATAATGAAGTGGTTCTGCAGTCCTATTGGTGGGATCTGCAAAACGTATAAACCAAGGGGGTTTAAATTCTACTTTCTAGCCCCCTACTTGACCTTAGTTTAGTTAGCACTTATGGGGTGGAGTAACATTCTGCACCATCCAGGGACGACAAATGGGGAGGCTAAGTCACACCCTTCTACTTCCAGTCCATGGGTGTTTAGCTCGCAAAAGAAATTTGAATGGAAGTGAATGGAGCGACTCGAGCTAAATTCACATATAATAGCGGTTAATAAGAAATGTTAATGTGGCATAGGCAGACCACCTGTTTTTGATGGGAAGCAAATGGTACGTTAGGTTTTATGTGGGCTTAGTAAGAGACTACAATGCATCATGTGTGTGACGTCACACTCCGCTCAGTTGTGGTGTGGAGTCTGTGGTGACGTCACATGCGCGCCAGACGTGAAGTCCAAATTATTAACAGGTTTTACTCGCAAATGAATCAGCCGTTGGTTAACAGAAGCAGTTGAAACACACATGAATAATTATAATTTATTATGAGGTCCAACATGTGTGTCATTCAGGGCACATGACAAACCAGATAGCATTTTAGCATTTTATTCCCATTGAATACCATTCATTAATTTTCTGTTAATACTTTGCCACATTATGTAATTAGGTTTTACATTTTGTAGCAGTAGGGCGCTTTGGTGGTGTGGCATTAAAACTCAATGAGCTGTTTGGGAAACATTCCAAATGGTTTATGTCTTGGCTGGTAATTAGACATATTAGACATTAGGACAGTTTGAAATTCCGGATATATTTTGTAAATATAAATTTTGGTGTTTGTTTAGCCTTTTGAGACAATTTCATATTTGTTTAAAATGAATGTTAGTGGATAAATGATCAGGTCACAGCAGCTCTGTAAACAAATAGAATATACTTATGTTGTTTAAGGTATAACTTGTATTCATTGGTTCATTATTATTTAAAATTTTCCACAAACCTGTATGTGTTGGTTGCATTTATAGTTGTTGATGTTTATAACTATTCTTGATGTGGTTTTGTTATCCAATGAAAACTATCTGGAATTTGCAGAATATTCTCTGTTAATGCAACCTTTGTATAGTGTACTGGTAGTAATTAAGTACTGCTACTAGGCTAATACAGTGATGCTAATAATAAGCCAAGCTTTTACAAAGACTTTAAAGTCAAGTAAAATACAATTCACAAACAAATAAACTATGCTTTAGAGTCGTTATTACATAAGGCACCATGTTATTACATTTATTAGAGAATAAAAAATTTGCAAGTGCATTTTGTAATAATATTCTCAAAATGTAATAACTTATTACATAATGCTGCAAAATTGATTACAAAACGTGTTGTGGCGGTTTATTACAAAATGTGGCTTTATTACAAAGTAAAATGAAAAACTTTAGTACATTTTGGACATTTATTACAAAATGTACTGTTATTAAATTTCCATTAATCACTGATTGGGACATAACATTCCAATTGAGTCTGAAATCACATGATCGACCTCTATTTCCAATCTTATGTTGGGATCAGGACCTGCCTAGTTATCCTGCTAGCGTAAGTGACATTCTGTATGGACCACACCCCCACGTACTGTACATACTGAATTTTATGAAAGGCTCAACAACTTCGGGCTTTCATAGGGCCCACAATTGGTAGTGGTGTCCCAGATTTGATGAAAAATGTGCCATACGCTGCTTTAACTACTTAAAAAAATGTGTTCTGTAAACACTATATTTTCGCTTCACATTAAAAAAAGGAATAAAAAAATATATATATTTTGATACCCAACTGTTCTAGTATCCATGCTAAAATTGTATTTTAGATCAGAATGTGCTTCCAGCTCTTCTGTAGAAACCAGTGAGAACATTCAGTGAGTCTTATTTTATTACATTTAAGCCAAAAAGATGATGAATAAATAATGGCGTCAGCACTTCTCTCACAGAATTAGATTTCTGGCAGCGCAGACGAGGCCTTCAAGTACAGTTTCACAAAAACGGCAGTGAAATAAATACAAGAAATAGAGGAAGTTATATTTCTTTTCTTTTCTTTTCTTTTCTTTCATTGCCGGCAGTTGTCCTTCGAACTTAATCATCCCACTCCCAAAACCACGTCTATAGATATTTTTTTTTTGTCATATTAGATGTTGCAGAAACAGGTTCATATAAAATTCTGACTCCAGAAAAGACCTACAACCCCTGGGATGAACTACAACTTCAAGTACTGAACTTGGTGTGACCTGTTGGAGGTTTAAGGTTCGAGTCGAGGCATATTTGAATGGATGGTGTTTAGTGTGTTTTTCAGGCACAGAAACTCAACAATGTTAAGTCTTTTATATGCATTACAGCTTTACAGCCATTCCCTTATAAGGATAATCCTAATCCTAAATGGAAAAATTAAGTCTGCTCATGTATTTTTATTGCATTTAAAATTTCCATCCTTTTGGATTACATAGTTTTAACTGTAATATAATAATAAAGGCTCAATATGGAAGTCTTATACAAGGCTTATGTTGGTTTTATACTGGGAACTGGTTGTTTTTTTGACACTAAGTAACTGGATTTGTAAGTTTCTAGTGTTGCACAGTGTGAGAACTACATAGAAGACATTAAAATAACATGAGTGTCACTGATGTGAGCAAATGAGATGGTTATTAGCTTCAGGATTGAGTTGGTTAATATAGTGAACACAGACTCACACAAACATTGATCATATTTAACTTTTATCCCATAAAGACCCAGTGCTACTTTTATGGCCTTTTTCTTCTATTCTGACCTTTCTTAAATGATTTATCACAATTTAATAAAATATTAACCTCTGTATTTCAGGCTTTTATGTAGAAAATCATATATTTTCCTCCATTTAATGAACTTATAATGCAGATATTAATTAAAGCTCAGATTAGAGGTGATACTTATTATATCTTATTATATATTTTTCAACTAAATCTATCATTAAATTAAGGTAAAAACACATTTTTCCATCAACTGTCACCATACTGGATTAGCAGGTATTTAACAGGTAGATCAGTAGATGGGTTTGGTTGACAGTGAACGTTTGGGTATTTATGGATTAACCCACAGGTGTCAAACATAAAGCCCGGGGGCCAAATCTGGCCCGCCAAAGGGTCCACTCTGGCCCTTGGGATGATACAAAAATAGATCTTAAAATATTATCACTTTTTTCACATTCAGACTAATTCAATCTGAAGTGGGTCAGACAAGTTTAATAATAATAATCTATAAATACAACAGCAATTGTTTCTCTTCGTTAATGTAAATATTTTCACATATTTACACTAAAACAAAGTATAGTGTCACAAAATATTTGAATAATCTTGAACAAATATAAATAACCTGAAGTGTTTCAAGTGAAGTGCAATTTTATGAGCAATCTGTCTGATATTAAGTATTTTGTGTATTTGTCAAACCACTATGATCTGCAATTTATAATATACATGTGGAAGTCATAAAAGGAAACATAACATTGTTAAAACTAGGCTTATTCTTTAACTTGTTTGTCAGTGTAAACATTTTCCTTATTTAAGTTCAGTTTTTTCACTCTAAAATAGAGACATTAGTTGACATTATTTATGTATTATTTTGTTATTAGTTCACTGGTTCGGCTTCACTTCAGTTAAATTTAACTTAATGCGGGCCCTGAACTAAAATGAGTTTGACACCCCTGACCCAAAGAGCCACCGATGACCAAAACCATCGACTGATATTAAATATTTAATAACTGGAGACATTTGGTTTCTGTTCAGATAACGATAGAGTTGACTGAAAAAGTCACTTTTTCTTCATTTTCAGTGTTTTTTTTTTTTATTTAATATAACCTTTAACTGTAAACTATGCTTTTATGAACATCTACATTATCAGTAAATTAACCCATGAAGACCCAAACATCCACTGATCTAAAATATTTATCTGGTGATCCACTAATCCTATAACAAACATAAAATAACTGATGAAAAATGCAGTTTGCCATCTTTTCGTAGTTGCCACAAAACTAGGATTCCCAAGTAAAACTCATGGAGCTGATCAATGACATTGGATAGAGACACTTGTTTTATGTTCACTTCATGATATATTTGCCAAAAAAAATATGTTTTCACTCTTTTGATATAATATTTGAATTTCCATGAACATCTGCATTAAATACAGGGGAAAAAAATGGATGATTTATGATGAAAATGCAAAACATAGAGGATAATATTGCAATAAATTAATTCAAAATATTCATTTGAGAACTGCCAGAAAAGTAGCTCTGGATATTTATAGGTTACATATTGGAAAATACCAGATTTTCCACTTAAATGCACAAAATACAGAGGGTAATATTATAATAATTGTGAATAAATAACTTAAAGGTTGAATAGAGAGAAAAATGGACTGGGAAATGCTACAGAAGTAACACTGGGTCTTTATGGGTGAAATATTTAGCATATTTAATCTCTGAGGCAGATCATTGCTCACAAAAAGGTTAAATAAGTCATTCATACAATTAAAGTGAATTGATTTTTTTTTTATGCAAGTACGATAAACAATCTTTAAAAACCAGGGCTGAACTTTAAAAGCTGTAGAAATCCCACTGTGGCTCGTGATGACCTGTGCTGCTCATGTCTTCTTTTCCTGTTTTGTTCTGAGCTCATTCCAATAAAACATATGTATGACTTGGCTGGGTTTGAATGAGTAAAAACAAAAATGTGTTGCATTAATGTGTTACATGCGTTATTCATTCTTTGTGCCTGGGTTCCTCTCAAAAACCCTTCAGCTTCCCAGGGTGTCCCACTTCACATAATGTTAATGCAAAATGTAATGGTTTTACACTTTGGTATTTATTAGATGTGTGAATATATAAATGAAATTAAATGGAAAATCACATTTTATGCATCTTACCAAAGTCATGGGTGATTTTTTTTGTGCTCTGACCCAAACTTCCAGCAGAACTAAATTCCACACCCAGATGAACCCTAACTGTTTAAAACCTACTCATGCTCAGAGGTGGTAAAAGTACTCCCATTCTGTACTCAAATACTCTGGTAAATGTAGAGGTACTGATTCAACTAAGGTAAAAGTAAAAAAGTACAACTTCTCAATTGTATTTTTATTAAAAACATTTTTTTACAGTGGATGAAACACTTATTTAACCAGGAAAGATCAGAAAAGTTTCAAAAGTATCCAAAAGTAAAGCCTTTAAAAGTAAATTACTGTGTATATAATGTGTTTAATCGGGTCTCAGTTACTCAGTTCTGTGGGTATGGAAAGAAAATTTTGGAAAAATTGAGATAAAAAAAGTCATCATTATGAGATTTAAAGTCATAAACATGACATAAAAATGCATAATTATGATAAAAAGAAGAAATTATGAGATAGACATAACTATGTGAAAAGAAATGCATATTTATGAGAAAAAGAGCTGAAATTATAAGATAAAATTGTAAAATTGATGTAAGAAGTCATAATTGATAATAGAAAGTCACAATTTCACTCAGATTTTCCCTCTTGAGTGTTAGTGTTTTAGCATTCTGTCTAGTTGAAAAAAGTAAAGAGAATATTCTGAGAATGTAAAGAGTATAAAGTACAGATTTTTATGTAAAAATGTAGAGTAAAAGTAAAAAGTTGCCAGAAAAATAAAGTATAGACACCCAAAAAAATCTACTTAAAGGATAATTCATAGATGGAAACATTTTCAGCTCACACTTTTACTTTTTTTCCTTGAAAAAACATAGCGGAAAGTTTGGTGTTGGCATTTTTTTTCTATATTATTCTGTTATTATTTCACTGGTTTGGTCCCTGTCAGATACAATTTAATGTGTTCCGTGAACTAAAATGAGTCTGACACCCATGGGTTAAAGGGTTAACGCCTCCATTTCACACGAACAATGTTTCACCGCCTTTTATTTCATTTATTTATTTATTTATTTATTATGTCTGTGGCGCGCGCTTCCCTCCACCTGTACCCCCACACGCGCGTTCCTTCGCTGCATCCCGTGGCCGCGCGCGCACTCGTCGCTCTTCGTGCCTTCTGATGGTGCGTGTCAGAGCCGCAGAGCTGGGTGGCACCTCTGGGTGCCTGGTGTCAGTCTGAAGCAGAGTCTCCACTGTCCGAGGACAAAAAAAAAAAAAAAAAAAAAAAGACACACTGGCGCACGAGGGAACCAAGACGCGTGCGCCGATGTCCTTCTCGTGTGGATTCGCGCGCGGATCATTTTCAGATTATAACCCATCTCACACTCGACACAGCAGTGACTCCCCCCAACCTGGATTTTTTTTTCTTCTATATTCTCCTTTTTTTTTTACCCCTCACTTGTGTTTACTCATAGTTTCCCTTTAGGACAGATTTTCTCCGGTGCGTCAGAGGTAGTCCGGAGTTTGACTTGAACCCGTTTATTTTGCAGTGACTTTAATGTGAGTGTGTTTTTATATCCGTCTCATTCATACACTTCCAAAAAACATCATACATTCATATAAGGTACGCATAGTTATTCTGAATAAACACTTGGATCACGCTCTGGGTGTGTGTGGAACGGACAGCGAAGTGAATCAATGCGTAAAGGTGGACATAGTTATGTAGAAAACTGTTGAAAATCGAGCTGTTGTGCCTACAAATTAAAAGCCACGGAACACATTTACGACCCAATTCTTTAAAAAAACGGACCAAATCACGAGTAAAACTAATAAGTATTTACAGTAAATGTATGCAATTAGAAAGATTAATTTATTTCTTAATACAATGTAGAGGAGGCTATTACGTAGGATTATCTTTAAGATACCTTTTTTGTTTTGAGGAGCTACACCGTGTCTAATTGACCCACGTCTGGAAGGCATTTAATTGTGAAGAAAAGCTTTAAAATAAACTCTTAAAATCTCTATTCTCGTTTGTTATTCAGCGCAGCCCGGTTGATTGAGCTTTTATTTTGACAGCTCATACCGGAAGTGCGGCTTTTATTTAGTTCCACTTGACGCTAGTCCCTCGCAGTGACGGGGAAAGAAGTCTGGATCGGAGACTCGCCACCTGGCGATGCGAGTTTCTGAGTTGTGAGGCGTCTCCAGGTGTTATTCCGCTTCAGTAGCTGTCCCACCTTATGAATCCACGCGCACTGAGTAGATTTTACGCAAACGATGGTGTGTGACTTTTAGTAGTAAAAACGGTTTAGTGAAACGACACCGGACGGACGAAGGACCGAAGGACGGACGGACGGACGGACGGATGGATGTGTCCGTTCTAGGACGCACTGGAATAATACAGTGAACTGACTTTTCCTGAGGATCCCCCGGGTTGATAGGTTCTTTTTTTTTGTCTGGAGTTCATCTCTTTTTTTTTTTTTTGGTTTTCTCTTTTGGAATTGTACATTCACTGGTGGGAAGTGCAACATTTCTCAGGCTTTTTGATCACCTGCTATGTGTCTGGTGTGGAAAATACCTGGTGGAAGGTGTGCAGCGGGATACAACCAGGAGGGAGGACAAGACATCTGCAACTGATTGAAGCTCTGTTTCATATATTTTTTTTTTTAATTGAATTTTTTTTAGTCCAATTTGTTTATTATTCAGTGGGTAATGTACGTGGAATGAAGACAGAGGATGGATATAATTTGGGAAATACTCATCATTCTTCAAGCCAATTTTATTGTCTGTATATCAGGTGAGTGTTTTTTTTTTGTTTGTTTGTTTGTTTGTTTTCGAGGGTGGTGTTTTATGGATGGATGGATGAATGAATGTTTTCAAGTTGAGTGTGAATTCTGCAGGATGACTGAGGATGAGGATGGGGCTTATGGAGGAAGAAAAAAAAAAGATGCATTCACGAGACGCACCGAACAGGACGCACTGTAGGAGGAAAGAGATGCTTTATAGTTGCTATTTTTTTCCCCTTCTATATATTCATCCGGTTATGACCTGCGCGTGAGTGTCTCTGTGTGTGTGTGTGCGAGAGAGAGAGAGAAAGAGAGAGAGAGACTCAAGACAGTATTCCTCAGAAGTGGATGCGCAGGCTTCTGACGCACGCGAGATATGGGTGGGAATTTTTATTTATTTTTTTTGTAATTCAAGCCACAAACAAACCTGATGGATTGTTTTAATGTCATTTTCTGTTGAAGTGCAGACTTATAGCGTGGATCCCATCTGCACTTTTTGGTCATGTGAGCTCCAGAAACAAAATCAGTCCTCAGAGTTATTATCAAATAAAGCAGTTGTGCGCACTGGTGAGCGCACAGCACTCTGCGTGATGAGCAGTTGGGGCGCTGTAGGTCATGCTGTGTTATAGTTTCTCTGTGTTCGTTGTGCAGCCATCAGGACTCCTCACTGCAGCTGCGTTTCACTTTGATAAAGAGTTGTGGATAGTATAGTATGTGGCCTCCATTGGCTTTCCTTTCACTTGGTTTGGCTTGAGAAATCAAAGAAAAATAACCCTTTCAAGTTGAAACTTTGCAACGTATCCTCATATTTTACCTTATTATTACTACTACTTTGCATGTACATATTCCTTATTAGATATCACGATAATTAAAAATGCAGTTAAGAGTAATAAAAAATAAAAATAAAATCCTTGTTCGAGGATATGGGGAAAATGTGTGCTATGATTTACGCATCCATCAGACCAGACATTTCTCTGATTTTAGCATCTAATCCATTGCGTATTGACAACACCTCTGCATCAGTGGCCACGCCCAGTTTTAATGATGTGATTGGCTGCTGTGTAACACCATGCATTGTAATGAAACGAGGTCAAGATGAGTGCATGCGTTTAGGTGTAAATCCTGGAGAAAAGAATGAGATTATTCTGATTAACACCTATTTTTATCTGTATTTTTGCGTGGATGCACTTTTGGAAAAGTGGGGTTAGATTAGAATTTCAACCTGATAGTGAATGGGGTGATCTGCTGTGTATTCTTTAACCCTGTAAAGCCTGAATCATTGACAGAAAATCCCAGCTCTTTGAAAATGGAGACTTTATTGGTCCTTCTGAACAACCATCCTATTTATTATTTTCTTAAAATCTCAGTTTCTCTGTATGACTTTTGATTGTGTCATATTTGATACATCAGGTCTCAATGCTCAAATATTATTTTTGAACAAATAAAAATATAACAACAAATATATACAAATTTGTAGTGTAATTCCTTTTGGAAATTGATTGCTACTGCTGGTTTTAAGTATATACTCTTACTCATTTACACGTTGGAGTTGTTAGGTGGCTTCTTTAGGTTTCATATTTGTTTAAAATAATTTTTTAAACTCATTTTTAAACTATTGTTATAGCTTGGTAGATATGTTAATAAATACATTCTATTATTTTCTATTGTATATTACTGCTTCCTTCCGCATTAATGACCATCTTGTAGTGATACTGGAAAAACCTCTGATAAATTAATACCTACCCCCTGGTGGATTATCTGTGTATTGCATGTATCTAATTGGTAACATCAGGTTTTTCAAGAAAAAAAAACCCATCACATTAATCATGTACAGTAGAGGACTTCCAAACATATATCAAATTTGGTATGTTGGATCTTTTAGAGTTAGTTCCCATGTTCTAAACCAGTGGTTCCCAAACTTTTTGACTGGGGACCCCCCTTTGGAGTTCAGAATATTTTCAGGACCCCCTGACATCAGACCACCATGATAAGTAGCTGAGTCTGAACAAAGTCATTTTAAGGATGAACGTGTTCCAACACATTTGTTGTCAATGAAATGTTAACACAACCATACATATTTGATCATTTAATTTATGACATTTTAAGGTAACTAGGTTAAAGCCTGTGCTAAATGAAGCATGAAAGATGAATAACAAATTCACTTACAATAAGACAAAATAGATTTGATGATGGGTGGTGCAGTGGTTAGCACTCGTACCTCGCAGCCAGAAGGACCCTGGTTTGATTCCCACACCAGACCTTTGTGTGTGGAGTTCACATGTTGTCTCCAGGTACATGCACGAGATTTGATGATGACTTTGGACGACAGTAATAATAATAATAATAATAATGGATTAGATTTATATAGCGCTTTTCAAGGCACCCAAAGCACTTCACATTAGTGTTCCATTATTCATTCACTCTCAAATGCTCCCTCTGGTGGTGGTAAACTACATATGTAGTCACAGTTACCCTGGGGCAGACTGACAGAAGCGTGGCTGTCTTTTCACACCTACGGACCCTTAGACCACCACCGAACATTCATACTCCTTCATACACCAGTGTGGGGCAAGGAGGGTGAAGTGTCTTGCCCAAGGACACAACAGACTGACTACGACAGAGCGGGAATTGAACCGCCAACCCTTCTACCCTTCGACCTGTTCTACCAACTGAGCCATGGCTGCCCCTGTAATTACAGAAATCTGCCCATCCCCCCAAAAACCAATCTGTGTCTGTCTCCAAACTCTGATTCTTTATATTTTCCGACACAGAATTACTTGAAAAAGTTTTTCATGTGTAATGTATGAGTATGATTTACTGTATATGCTTGCATTCTGTTTTGTGTTCCATGGAATATAAAATGGATGGATGGATAGACGGATGGATGGATGGACGGACGGATAGACGGATTGGATGGAAGGATAGATGGATAGACGGATGGATGAATAGATGGATGGACGGATGGATGGATGATTCTGTCTAAATAAGTGTACTAGTTATTCAGTTCCAGTACGTAGTAACATGATGCATTATAAAGGTGTCTTTTAAAATGTTTACCTGTATTGATTGTTTAGGGTTGGAGAAAACCTCTACTATCACTTATCTGGTTGTTTTGTCAGAGTTTTCGATGCGCTCCCAGTCTGTATCAGTGAGGGAAGTTAACTCCGTTTTCAAACAACTCCAATAATTAGCTTTATTTTCTATCACATAAGGTGGAATTTTGAACTCGTCATACAAAGTGTTGCTCAGTTGTTGTTGTTGTTGTTGTGGTTGTTTTTTTTTCCCCCTTTAGGTTTTGTGTTTTCTTGTTCTTGGCGTATCTGGCTCAAACAATGAGACAATCAGATTTCAACGCTTTCATCTCGACGGCGCACTTGTAACATGTATCAGTGGAATTATACCATTGAGCTAATTTATCAGCAATTTTGTATCATAATGTCAGGTTGGGGGGAACATAAATCTATAGCAGTGATAATGCAGCTTTACTAAACTTCAAAGCCAGCCTGTTATCTTGCCTGTTGGAGTCTGAATTGTGGATGTGAAAGTCTATAGTGCCAAGAGGCTAATCTGTGATGTAATCAAGAGGCAAAGCTTGGCATTGCTCCACTGACTTGCAGGAGACTGACTCTTATGGGCACAGTGACAGCAGCCTTTGGTGATTCGCACTATCTTTACTGTAGAAGTCAGCCTTAGTCTGAAGGGTTGTTCATTAATTGAGCTATTTTCCATTCATGATTAAACAGCGTATTCAGTCTTAAAATGATTTTTACTGGCCAAATGATACGAGGAAGCTCAGAAGTAGAATAGAAACCACATCCATATCTATATCAGAATCTTTTATGAATCCCAGGGCGAAATGATTGTGTGTTACACTTGCTTCTTTCAACTATATTAGAAAGTAGCAGGAAATAAATTATCAATACAGAGACTGAACTCATGAAATCGGGGTATATATGTCATGTCGGTCCTTTTGCGTATTATTTAATGCCATTTTACCGTGTGTTAATATAGGCTAAGATCTCCACTTCACATATCTGTAACCCGAGACCACACATACACTGTAAAAAATGATTTTTTTACTTCACTTTTTTATTTGATGTTCTTACATACACACAAAACAACAACAAAACAAAAAAAAACATAAAACAGGCATGGCATGGTAAACAAGGTGGGCTCACAGCCTTCAATTTACATTCATTATTGTTTATAAAAATTAATAAAAGAAAGAATAATAAAATAAAAATCACATTATCTTACGTACTGGTGTCTTTGCTTGTAAATATAATCCATTTGTCCCATTCTTGATAAAAAAACTTTTCTTTTTTTTTATTCTTAAACAATAACTAATTTTTCCATCACACATATTTCCTGTATTTCAATCCATTCCTTCTGTGTAGGTGGGTCTGGGACCACCTACAAAAAGGATTTTGGTGGGTTAGTCGATACAGGATCAGGCAAAATGATTGGACATATTTGTAGGTTTAATAAAATGCAAATGAAGTAAAGAAAGTGTTTTTATTTTCGAAAATTACATATAATGCCATTTTTTTTTTTGGCACAAAAATGGCATTATATGCAATTTTTGGAGCGTATTTAATGCCAAAATTGAATATGCTCCATGATATGGACTATGTTTGGTTTCAATAGGATATGGTAACAGCCCACACTTTTTAACGTGCGATGGGGATTTTGAGGGTCGACGTTCCCTGGTCATTTGATCTCATTGTGTGGTGACATCAGTTGGCCTGCCCGGTCACCTGATTTAAATCTGTGCGATTGTTTTTCTCTCATCGTCCTCGATCTATTGAAGAACTTAAAGGATAGAATTCGTAAAGAAATGACTGTCATTCCACATGAAATGACACGCCGAGTTATAGGCAACTTTCGTGAACGCCTTTGACCATGTGTGGACAATAATAGATCCCATTTAATTGATTTAATTTTTAAAACCTAATGAAACAAAACGGCATTATATATACTTTTCAAAAATATAAACACTTTTTTGTATTTTTACTTCATTTGCATTTTATTAAACCTACACATTTTGCCAGAGCCTTGTATAAACTATGGAAATTAGCTATATTTTTAATCAGTAATAACCGTTTCTAGTGAAATCTTTTATCACTGGTTAAATTCTACCTATTTATTAACGGTAATAATTACTACTTGAAGTAATATAATAAAATCTACCCCCATAATATTGAGACCTGTTGGAAAAAGAGCTAGGGGGAATTTAAGGAGTATAAAGTACAGATATTTATGTAAAAATGTAAAAAAGTTATGAGAAAAATACAGTAATACTAGTAAAGTACAGATACATACAAAAATCTACTTAAGTGCAGAAACAAAGTACTTTTACTTCATTACTGTCCTCCTCTGCATACAACCTTTTGCTAATTTTTGAGTTTGAGGCTCCTTTAATGAGCCAAATAGAAAATGAATATCAGCTGGGAAGTAATCCTTGACTTAGTTAGAGATTTCTATCTGCACCACAGTAACAAGGGAGGTGAATAAATGTTTTTTTTTGCAGCTGAATTTAGAAGAAAATCAGCAGAAATGACTGTATCTGGAGTAACTGTCGAAGCTGTTAACATTTTTATTTGGATTTGTTTTGGTGTTTTCTGCAGGGAATCCATTCCTCAGTGAGTATTCAAGAGATAATTTGCTGAAAGAGATGTTATCGAGTGAACGAAGCACATTTAATTTGCTTTTAAAACCACCAGCTGAACACACCCCCATGGTATTTGGTTGGTTTTGGCCATGGGAGCAGCAGCCATCTGAAGTACCAGCCTGGGGATTTCTTACCGCTACCTTTCCCACATAACATTTTGATTGTTTGGACTAGCTGTAAATTAAAAACCTCTAGCAGGGTCAGCCCTGCACCACAGATGTTAGACGAGGGTCAATTTCATTTGGGGCCTGAAGCCACATGATGAGTCAGAACTCACTCTGTGGTACAATTTGATTTATTGACAGGTTTTCCATTCACTGCTTCTGTTTTTTTGTTTGTTTTTTTACGTAAAGTGCGTATTGTATAAAAGTAAGAAAGAACCAAGTGTGTATAATGGCCTTTTTGGTTAGGTACTTTTTTTTTTTTTTTTAGAAAAAAAATATATTTTTTTAAATTAGGGCTGTCAAATTTAATGTAGATTAATCCATCATCATGATTAATCTGATTAAAATGTTTTAATGTAATTCAATGAAACTGTTGTTTTGTTGAAGGTGTTGAATAAATATTTTCATTTGATCTATATTCATATTTTTCCGTCTATTTTGGATTTTTTATATGAAAAAAAATATTTTAGGAGACTTTTTGAATATGTTTTGGATTTTTCCTAGATTTTTTTTGTGAAATGTATTGGATTTTAGCAGATTTTGTATTTTTTTGTCTGCATTTTTTTGTGTTGTGTATTTTTGTGGGAAATTTGAGTTTTAAAAAAAAAAGTCCAGAGAAAGCACTTTCACAAAAGCACTTCCAGTTCAAAATACCACATTGACGTACAGCTAATCTTAGTCAGGGATTCTGCTAGCACTTTTGCTAACGCATTGCCCACTTGGGACAAAAATATTAACTCATTGACTGCCAAAGACATATATATCTGTCTTTTCGCAGAGTATTCTGAACATAGCTAGCAGTCAATGAGTCAAGTGCAAATTAGGACATTAACAGAAACATCGACTCCTGTAGCATGAGTCAACTTAAATTTGTTGCATGTTATTCTTTCTCTACCTTGGCGCATAAACACAAGACCAGTCAAACTTAAACAAGAGGAGACATGGCTGCTGTAGGCAAAACAGGGTGGTGGGTCTGACAAAAAAAAAAAAAACACAGTTACCTGTGTTAATTAAGTAAAATGCTGATGCTTGTGTCTTGTCAGTGGACATTTTTACATTGCAGTGAACTTTAATACCAGTTGTTCATTGCTGGACAGACGTGTGTCTGTGTTGTTCCTCCGTTGACAATGTGATGACATTATCAAGACTCGACTTTATTGACGGATAAGTCAACTTGAAAAAGTCGTTGATGCTCTCGTGCAGATTTATTCCCTTCTTTCTTTGGTCTGTTGGCTCATGCAAAATGAAATCTCAAAACTAAATAAATACAATATTTGATCACGATTAATAAAAATTAATCCAAAGCAAAACTTGTCATAATTTGTGAGCACTATTTTTAAATCCTTGTATGAACACTACTTCAGGCAAGAGATAGAAGGAATCATCTCTACAACAGTGTCATTTTATGATTGATCTAAATATAAAACATGTCTTCATGGTTACTTGACAACGCTGCTTTGAAGTTACACATGCTGCGAATAGTTTGCTTGAAGCTGAATCTCCTCAGCCTCTGCATTAATCCATAACGTTAACTCCATGTATTAATCTGGAGTGTCGGCTTCCTCCATCTCATATCCATATGATTGTACTGAGCTCCTTGAAAAAGTGTGATATGGCTCATTTTACTCCTAATTACCACACACACATCAGTATAAAACTATTAGCTGCAGGACTTTAGGTTTAACAACACCCTGCTTTTCTCTTTTGATCAATCTGAAATGCAATCCAATAATAGTCGTGATGGAGGAAGCCTCATAACTAATGCAGGCTGATGGGTTTCCATACATCGTCGTGCACCGTATTCCACAGAGGCAGCACAGCCCATAAATACAAAGCAGTGTAATGGATGTACAGTAAAACATGGGCTGTATTAAAGCACAGTGGAGCCCAGAGGGGGGGAAATGGGCTTAAGAGCCCCCTGCATTACTGTTTCAGTATTATATATGATCCAATCACCTGCAAATGCCCACTGGGCAACTTGCAAAATACATGTAATGACATTCTTTATGTAGATGACCTAGAATTAAAATACTGTGGAAAATGAAGTTTTCTTCACCTTTAGGCACTTGTTTATTTGTTATAATTATACATATGATTGCTTGTTCTCTTGGACTTAATGTCCACTTTTCCACCCTATAACATTTCTCTACATCATAATGTTCTATGTTGTTTTTCATTCTGCTAAACGAGGTGCAGATTGTATCAACAGTTTACTCATTCAGTCATGTATTAAAGAAACCTTATTAAAAAAAACCTAATAGTATATTCACACTGTAAACGACATGGGGCGAGAAATGTATTCTCCATTTACCGCAATGTAAAATTTCAAAGTGATCCAGAATTCAGGATGTCATCCGGATCATGACCAAAATCTAATCATTTGTTCCTTGTGACACCCCCAACACATGTTAAGATTTTCATCAAGATCCGTCCATAGGTTTTTGAGTTATCTTGCTAACTAACAGATGGACAGACACACTCTGGCAAAAACATAACATCCTTTTATTTATTTATTTATTTATTTATTCAACTTTATTGTCCCCGAGGGTAAATTTGTGTTGCAGAGGGATAAAAACACATAGAACACATCACCTTGGTGGACCTCTCTTCATTCAGAGGGGGGTGGTCTGCCTTGGCGGAGGTTTGTGCTCCGAGTGCTTTTCTTATTCCAGTTTAAAATGGCTATTCAGAATTAAACTTTTAATTCCCAATATATATTCATAATATATATATATATATATATATATATATATATATATATATATATATATCTTTATTTTTTTTCTCATGTCACACCTCCCCTGAAGTCTTCTTGCGCCCCCCAGGAGAGGCCCACCTCACACTTTAAATTCCACTGAACTAATGGATAAAGCTGTGCTACATATGTTGCTGCTATGTTCAGGCATGTGCATGAAGAGGTGGACAAAGGAACTACTACTTGACTGCACCACGTAACTATTACATGAACACTTAATTAGTTCTGTACCAGTGTTGGACAGAAGCTTGGCTCCATCCACTGTCTCTATGGAATAAGGATATACAGTAAAAGTTTACTTTGTAAGTTCCTTTAGTTCTTGGACATGTTGGTTTGTATTTTCTAAAGGATCTGACTAAGGTCTGGACCTGACTGTAAAATTCAACACATGTCATTTTAAAGTGTGATAATGTCAATATTGCTTAAAAAATGCCTGGTTGTCTGTGAAGTATAGACTTTTATCCTGGTTGTTTTATTGTTGTTTTTCTCTGTGACCTTCATTTTAGTATAAAAATGTGCCTGTTACAACATGGAGGGAGAATTAGTCCTGTCATGTTGAGATCCATTAGTTTTTTTTGTACGCAATAAATGTACCTTCAACCGACTTAACGATCCAAAGTAACGGGCAGAAAATGAGCACAGGATGGTGCGACAGTGCATTGGGAAAAAAAAAAAATAGTCTTGGAAGGAAAGTTGTTTTGGTGGAACAGGTGTGAAAGGTGGAAGCATGTTCTGGTGTTAAAATCCCCTCGAAATAAAACGTGTATCTTTGTCAGCAGGATATTTTCAGAGTGTAGTTGGAGTTTGCGGGTTGTCGGTTTTCCATGTAGCAAAGGAGTATTATGCAAATATTTACATTCATTCCACTGGAATGAAATATATACATTTGTTTTGGTTTAGGTTTACAATGAAAAAGACTTCCTTTACTTGCTGATTTATTTTTTTATTTTTCCTTTGTTTTTTTTTTTGTTTTTTTTTTGCTTGATAAACGACTGAGCCTTGATTTTTCAAATTATGCTCTGCGAGAAACTGATTAAAAATTTGCGACTGGGTGTCAAAGATCAATTACGTGCAATAATCTGAATTATTTATTTAGGGATGTGCTTCTACTTTCAATCACAGAGAAAAAAATGATTAGAGCTGCAGTTTGGGGAAATATATCTTGAATGCCCCCGTGGATTGACTAAATGGTTTACTATTATAAAAATAAAATACAAATAATTATCCTTGCCTTTAGGCTGAACTTGCTCTAATGGTCAAATCAAATATTTGGGATTCAGACTAAGCAGACACACAGAAGAGCTCGACTCTTTCAGATATTTCACAGTATTGATTTTTCAGCGGACTCCAGTTGCGGCGAGATCTATAAAGACTTGTTGTGTGTGTGCTTTTACAGAGTTTATTTCTTTTATGGCAAAGGGCCGAGCAGGAATATGTTGTCATAGTGGGTTCTAGCACAGGTTTAGAAGAATGAATTTCAATCCCTACTCCTTTTACAGTATCTTTTTTTTTTTTTTTTTTTTTTTTTTGGTCCTGCAGCATTTGTTTGCTTCCTCTGCCCAACGGTGCTCAAAAAAGCCAATTCTAAACCGGATTTGACATTATGTGCCAGGTAAACAATTTCGCCTGCTCTTCTCCATCTGTTCAGACACACAAACGCTTCTTTCACTTTTTTCACTCCTTAGCTCTCTGCCTTCACATATTCAGCAGAAATCCTCGCCGTGACAGATTGGTATAAAGAGAACTGCTTGCCTTTTTTTTTTTTTTTTCCCCCAATCACTCTCTCGTCTTATTTAAAGTCTCAGAATCTACATATGGAACAATGGACATATGTCTTATTTAAAAGCTATCTTATTTGAAATAAACTCAATGACTTTTTTTTTAAAGATAGCCAGAAGAAGAGGAGTCAGAGGGAGGTGACATACTTGTGAAGAAGACATACTGTGCTCTATATATGGCCTGTAAATCCTTCTTTGTAAACTGTGGCCTCTTAACCACCCCCCCCCCCCCCCCCCAAAAAAAAAGTACAAAACATCACTTCGCAAATGTTTATTCACATAGAATTTACAGCACATTTAAAAAAAAAAAATATGAGAATCAAAATGTAAAATGGTTTCTTATTTTCTGGACAGATTGAATCCTCTCCAGGCTCTTCCTGTGTTAACGGTCCAATAAATGAAGTCCTCATCAATCATTGTCAGCGTTGGTGGAAAAAAATACAAAACCATCAAGAAAATGTACTAAGATTCTAGCATGATATTTTTCAGTCAAATCAAAGCAAATAATAATAATAAAAAAAGCACTTGGCACTTGCACTGAGCATTATGTCTTAAAACCAGAGGTGGTGAAAGTACTCACATTTTGTACTTCAGTAGAAGTACAGATACTTGTGTGAAAAAATACTCTGGTAAAAGTAGAAGTACTGATTCAACTTCTTCACTGAAGTAAAAGTAAAAAAGTACAACTTTTCAATTGTAATGAAGTAAAAAATAAAAGTGATTTGAATAATGAATAATACTTATTTATGGAGCCCCCCCAATGAAATGACGAGGAAAAAAAAAAAAATATATATTTCATGGCCACAAAAGACCTAATTCCTTCCAACAAAATACTAATTCGTTCCCACAAAATAGGAGAGGTCTGCACAAGACTGATTTTCCCTCCCGCTCCCACACTGTTAGTGTTTCCTGGTTCCGTGACCTGATCAGCGGAGACCATTCTGTGCTCATGCAGGAGATGGAGTATTTAAGAAAACAGAGTAAGGGTCTCTCCTGCTCCCCCCTCTAAGCTCCGCCCCATTCAGAAGCTCCACTTTCTCTCTCTTTTTTTTCACCATGTCATCAGGGGGGCTACATACTTTTTTAACCAGAACAAATGAGAAAAGTTTCCAAAGTTTCTAAAAATAAAGCCAGTGAAAGTGAGTTACTGTGTTGATAATGTGTTTGATCGGGAGGAAAAAAAAACTTACATCTGTGATAAGACATAAATATGAGAAAATTCTGAGAAAAAGAGTCAAAATTTGATTCAATTATCCATTCATTTTGTTCCATTGTGTTTTTATCTTAGTATTTCATCTGTTTTATTGCATTTATTTTACTGTATAGCACTTTGGAAGCTTTTGTTTGTTTAAATTTGTGCTCATGATCATGCACCTCTTGATAAAAACATGCAAAATTAGAGTTCGAGCCATTTTTGACTTTTCCATTGTAAGTAAAACATTAATGAAACACCATCAACTCAGGGCCAAAAAAGAGCAAATTCCACTTGCGACACTATTTGCATCAGCATTTAATTTGTGAAAATATTATGCGAGTAATTATTTTTTAAAACTATGAACCTGTAAGGACATTAACTATTTTGGGGGGAAAAACATCCCGATCAAATTTAAAAGATTTTGTGAAATTGAGGGATGAAATATTTTTTTCTCTATCAACTTTTTCTACTCCATCACATTAAAATGCACATAAATTGGAATGGAAACACTGCCAGTAAAGGTTAAAAAACCTTTTACAGATATCGGATAAAGTAGTGCTCTTCATTTTCGAATGCAGTGAGACTTACCTCGAGGAAAGTCTATTGCAGATATTTCTTTTAAATAATGTCTATGTGCCTAAAGCTTATTTATCATACTCTGAACCACCGGTACCATTTTCTCTGCTTCATTTTAATCACTTTTCTTGTTCCGTTACTGTGCACAAACAGGTATATTCATCCTAATGAATTGAAAATGAATCTATTCCTCCATCCGTTAACTTTAGTATCTTTCCTTTGATGCCAAAACAAGTATTTCACCTTGCAGAACCTGATTGATGGCAGTGTTGAAAGTTAATAAAATTCAAACATCAACACGTCGCAGCACCTCTGGAGAATTGTAATGCGGCAATGAAAGTCCCCATCTCATACATAGCTCGATATTTTACAAAACAAGCTTTGTAAGTATTGGCTTTCAGGCGAAGTAATATCAACACCTCATTGCTGCTGGGCACAGAGGCACATTAGCGGCTTTGCTTTTGCACCCCTGAACCCATTTTGTGAGCAACTTTGACTGCCGTAGATAATAACACATTATGGTAGGAGAGAAATGTGGCTGAAGGAAAGATTATGAATTTAAATGGACCTGGTGAAATCGCAGTTTAGGTGCCATTGGTGAATTTGTGACGGTAACACGTGTCTCCACCAGTCAGCCATATGCCACCAAGCAAACATCCGAGGAACCAAGGATGCCTGCCATCATTCCCTCCTCTGCACTGAGCGCTTGTAGCTCGTATTACAAATCCCGGTGGCACATGGCACCTGCAGCATGTTTCTGCTTGAATCTGTGCCCATGCACCCATTTCTGAAGGGCCGTCTGGTCAGTGTCAACGTGTCAAGCCGGTGAGCATCAGCAGTTATGAGCTTGCACAACTCACCCTGATTTGTTCTCAGTGGGTTTAAGATTGAAATTAATTTTCAAAAATGGAAGCAAGAATAACTGGACCTTTGCATCTCGCCGAGGGGTGGGTCAGTGTAGCTCGAGGGGCAGGGGGCTTTATCGTGTGCAAGCAGACGTCTGCCTCCAGTGTCAATAGAAAAGCAGCTTAAAATGGTAAAAAAAATAATAATAACAAGCAAAGACGACATTCAGAGTTGGAAGACTTACTGTTGGATGTAGGGCAGCGGTTCCTAACTTTTTGTCTATGGACACACAGGAGCTGATAGATGATTACAGCTCAGTTTGCTTTATCACTGTGGATAGTTTTGGTTAAAGCTGTCATTCCATGGTTATTTCATTAATATTACTGTGTTCTCCATTGTTATTGAATACATTGTGTGTTGGTTCTATTTTAAAAAAAAACAAACATCTGAATTGTTTTGTCTCAAGCTATTTTTTCACGGTAGAAAAATGACTTGAGGTTGAACAATAGAGTTTACTGGTACTTCCTCATACAGGTCTCTGATTGGCTCAGAATGGGTGAAGGAACACTCCCCTCTCCCCTTTCGCTCTCTGTGTGTGTTTACCAGAGTAGCATCCAGCTAGGTTTCATGCTGTTGCTTGTTCTGAAAACATGCAGGGAAAAAAAAAAAAACAAGGCTTTATTTTCACAGAGAGCACATGAACCAGTTTGATCCGCCATATTTTTTTCCAGTTTGTGCAGCGGCTATTGTGGCACCGTCCTCTCTTGTAGATGCTAATGCTAATGGCTTTTTCTGGGTCCCTCGTTCCTCTTGTTTTTTTTTTTTTTTTCAGCCAGTGAAGGTGACAACCGACTTTCAAAGGCAGCATGTGTTGGTAAGTCGGGGTGACCCATCAAATTCCAAAAGGAGCATAGAAAAGTGGTTTTCAGCGGAATAACACCTTTAAAGTTTAATACGGAACAGATTTCTATTCTTAGGGGATCATACCAGTATGAGATGCAGCAAACGCATCATGTTTTGCATGATTTTAAGTATTCTGTTTGGTTGTGTTTTGCCGGACATCTGAAGAAGTACTTGTTTCACCCAAACTTACAAGACTTCAAGCCCTGCATCTTTGCTGACATGAATATATGTAGGTACTGCCAGTTTGTAAAGAGAGGTCTCAGCAATTTCTGTAACAAATGACAAACTGCGTGTCATTAATTCTGAATCCACAGTAAATATGTCTACACGGCTGATGTGCGACTGACTCTGCAACCTCTGACAGTTTTCGCTCCAGTATAAATACTGTCCTAAGCAGGCGGCAACTTTCATGGAATAGTTGTTTTTTTTACCTGAAATACAACTCCTTATCATGGTTGTAAGGATGATCATCTTTTTTTTTTTTTTTTTTATTAATTGAGGCTAATTAAGAATGATGGAGAGTATCTTACTTCAATAGCAGATTGTTTTGTGGGTTATTGTTAGTATTGCTGCTTTAAACTGCAGTAAAACCAGCAGATGTGGTTGTTTAAAGTTAAAAGCTGCTCCAATCCTGATTTTTTACATTGAAGTGGGTTTTAATATTTCTTAATGTGAGACGGGGGTCACTTAATCAGCCGAGAATCTTGTGAAGTTCCAGCTCAGCTCAGCTCTTTGGTGTCATTTTAGTCTTTGGTCTGCAACTTTACTTACTTTCATATGCCTCACTGCTTCCACTTACCTCAGTTTTATTAACCTCATTAACCTCAACTTAATTAGAAAAAATGTTAAAAACAAAGATAAAAAGAAGTTAAAGTATTAGTACAGTGGCCAGAAACACACTCCAAATTAATGCAAATGTTCCTCCTTTTCAGCTGGGACCAGAGTATATGATCGCTTACTAATGGGTTTGCGTATCCTATTACCTTAATATGGTGATACGTCATATGACATTTACAGCTTGTTTTACATACTACACTTGGATATTTCAGCAATGATTTAGGATATTTTTTTCAGCTAAAACTGAAAATAAAAATGTCTGGTCATGAAACATTTCAGCCATAATGGAATATCAACAGTTGGCCTGGATGGATGGATGGATGGATAGATAGATAGATGGATAGATGTTTGATTCCCACACCAGACCTTTCTGTGTGGAGTTTACATGTTCTCCCCTTTGTCTGTGTGGGTTTTCTCAAGGTACTCCAGTTTCCTCTCACCATCCAAACACATGCACTGATAGGTTTATTAGTTAATCTAAATTGCCCATAGGTGTGAATGTGAGAGTAATTGTTTATCTATATATGTTCAGCCCTGAGATGAACTGGAGACTCATACAGGGTGTACCCCGCCTTCGTCCGTCGTAGCTGGATTAGGCCCCCAATGACCCCTGTGACCCTAGTGGGGATAAAGCGGGTTCAGATAACGAGTCGAGCCGAGACAAAAAAATAGGAATTAAAACGATTTCCTTCTTCTTTACATGGAAATGTTAATTCCAAATAAAATTTTCCATGGGGAACCGGTGTATTCCATTCAAGTTAATTCTGCTTTAACAGCTGGAGGTACAGAAGATTCTGATTGGACAGAATGGCTGCTTAACATCTGGATGCCTACCAGGAGGAAATGATTGCATCCAGTTCCTGTTTAGCTTTTTTTTTTTTTTTTCCAATTTGCAACATGGAAGGCCAGATACTGCATGTGATTGTTGCATTTATTTTTGTAATAATGTTAAAGAAGAATTAGCTGTTTTACATGTCAGAGGAATCATTGAATTCAGAATTAAGAGTAAAATAAATGTAATTCAGAATAGTCATTTTCAACTGGAATTAGGTGTTTACAATGGTCATTTTAAAGATGAATTCTTTATTCCAAATTAAATGGGAATAAAGGTTACACAAAGGTCTATAACAGGTGAGATAGCATTAAAAAAAATCAGATTTGGGCCACATGTGCTTGTAGTCTGAATGTAACAAAAGTTTAAATGCATCAGTGATCTGTACTTGTAATTTTGTAAAGGTATGGAGTCTATTTCTGGTTGTGGGTTATCAATATTTGCCTCTATTTTAAGATTACAACATTTAAAACGGGTCAACAGGAAGGCCTCACAAGATGGAAGGCCAGGTACTACATGTGATTGTTGCTTTTATTTTTGTAAAAATTAAGAAGAAGCGGCTCGATTGAGTCAACATACTAGCGTGGAATATGTGCGTCATCGTGGCAAGACCGGGAGCATGCGCAGAATGACAGGAATAATGTTAAAGAAGCATTAGCTGTTTTACACGTCAGAGGAATTATTGAATTCAGAATTAAGAGTGGAATAAATTTAATTCGGAATAGTCATTTTCAACTGGAATTAGGTATTTACAATGGTCATTTTAAAGACAAATGAACCTTTAGTCAGAATTAAATGGGAATAAAGGTTACACAAACGTCTATAACAGGTGAGATAGCATAAAAAAAATCAGATTTGGGCCACATATGCTTATAGTCTGAATGTAACCAAAGTTTAAATGCATCAGTGATCTGTACTTGTAATTTTGTAAAGGTATCGAGTCTATTTCTGGTTGTGAGTTATCAGTATTTGCATCTATTTTAAGATTATAACATTTAAAACGGGTCGACAGGAAGGCCTCACAAGCATAGTAATCCAATTGTCGTGTGTGTGGTTGAGTGTGAGAGTGACCATCTTGGCCGTCCCCGAGCAGCCTAATCACATCTGCTGCTCAGGAATCTGAAGTCTATCAGCCAGCTGGAGTGAAACGACCTCCACGCCAGCTGTAATTTACCACAGGGAGATGGCACGGCCATCGTGTGAGCATGTGTGGGTGCGTGTTATGTGATTGTGTGTACGTGTGAGAAACCCAGAGACAGGAAAATGAGTAAGTCTGTGACAGAGACCAGGAGAGAGGATCCGTCTGCGGTGTCCTCGGTGATGTGTAGTGCATCGTGCCGCAGGTGAACGGTGACTTTTCACGATCACCGGCCCGAAAGCTGTTCTTCCTGCTGCGTACCACGGTGCCAGCACACCCCCCTCCGCCTCCTCCTTCCCCTCCCCCTCCCTCACCTCTCCCGGTTTACTCGCCTGTGGCCCGGCCAGGATAGCCAAATCTCCAACCGCTAATCTGATAATCCTGTGCAGATGTGAATCCTGCAGCAGGAAGTGGAGCGCTGTGGTTGTGTGAGGATACATGGAGTGTCGCTAAGTATGCTCCACAAGCGAGAGTGGGTGTGGGTGATGCAGAAATGCACCCTGGCTTCTGTGTCTGTGATGTGACACTTCATTTTGCTGACTCATCACTTCTTCTGGAATAATCTGCAGTGGGGTTTACACAATCTGGTGGCTGCTTACATTTCAACACACAGACTTTATTTGGTGAATGTTCATATATATACGGTGGCAAAACAACTATGTTAAAGTCCTGAATAATCACATTTATTTGTTTGTTGGGATCCCCATTAGCTTCCACCATAGTGGTTGCTAGTCTTCTTGGGTTCCCAGTTAAAAACATAGAAGTATTTGTGCATTATTCATAATAAAAATGTATATATGAGTCACAATAGAAAATGTATACATTATTAACAGTAAGTACAGCATTAATGCAGTAATATAAATAACAGTAAACACATCCCAAAAAGTACAACTTTCACATATGGGACATAGAGAATTGACATGCATTTAAACACCAAAAAACTAAGTCCCTCAGCTTTTTTGGTCAAATATTCCAGAGTTGCAAAGACCTGAGTAAAACTAACTTTTGCCGTGAATTAGTCCTTGGTTGAGTAATGGCCAGATCAGTTACAGCCAGACCTGGACTGGCACACGGGAGGACCGGAATTGGGCTTGGTTGCTGCAGGATATTCCCGGCCTAAAATCCTGATCCAGTCCGGCCCTACAAGCACACCAAGGTTTACATTGAAGTTGGTTTATCAGTTACATAGAGATACTTTATTAAGCGTCACCTAAAATGAAAAGGGTTTTGTGCAAAAGTGAAATGAGAAGTAAACACAGTCAAATCAATAATGCCAACATGTTCTTACAATCAACTCATCACATAGGTTGGTGGAAAAGAGTTATGGGACACTCCAAGGATTTGTGATATATTTCATGGGGAGGCTAAGTCACGCCCTCCTACTTCCGATCCATGGGTGCTTAGCTCGCAAAAAAAAATTGAATAGGAGTGAATGGAGCGATGTGTTTGATGTGTTTTAGGTGTTGGTATATTTTAATGTGAGCTTCTGGTTAAAAAAAAATTCTCTGTGGGTATGAATACAGCATCTTTCATTTTATTCTATTTATCTAATTTCTCCCAATTTCTGATCATGTGATCTGATCGGAACAGCCCTGCTATTAACCCATAAAGACCCAAAAATACCCACCATGTCATCTTGGCAACTCGTGCCTGTTTTCCTGGTTCTTTCCAGTGGAAAAACGCAACGTGATGAGGCATTCAGGTGCAATTTTCAAGTTACTTAATAGTATTTACCATAATTCCCCTAGCACATGAAGACAAACTTGTTATTAAAAACTAGAAAATTCTTAAGACTGAATCATCAGCCGTTAAAAGGCATCAGATTCAAACCAAGTCCATTAAGGACAGTTGCTATAACTACTATTCAACCCGCGGTTTGTGTTTCTTTCAGTTTTGATTCATGTCAAAATTCTCCCATTTTCACCCATAAAGCTCTGATGTGACTCATCGCCTTCGTTGACCATGTTTCACACTGTGTCATGTTCATGTCTCAGTGATGTCTGGTCATTAGCACCAGCCACAGAATATGAGCAGAGCACCAGATATTTGTAAATCTGTGTGCAGCGCAAAACATTTGATGTGTCACTCATCTGTTACTCTGCACGTTGACATGTTGTACACATCTCTGATTTTATTTTGTTCGACAAATTCCACCTGACATTTGAGTGCGTTGACTTTTGTTTTTGCACGTCTGTGTTTTGCAGATACTTATTTGATGTGTAGTGCCACAAAAGGCTGCAGACTTTTATCATGTTTGTGTTATCATCTTTTAATGCGTTTATTTTTGCAGGCACTGCTATTGTTATAAAATCCAGATGTTCATTATGTGCAACGCTATTTTGTACTCAACTTGTAATGAACCACAATAACACTATTTGTTCATTATTCAAGGTCCAAGGTTGAAGATAATTTATCATCCAGCCAACAGTACACACATCAAAAACTGTCAGATACAATACAAACACTATTATTACAGTACCTCCGCCAAGGAGGTATTAAATTCGGGTTTGTCCGTCTGTCTGACTGTCTGCAGGATTATGCAAAACATTTTGAATGGATTTTGATGAAACTTTCAGGAATGATAGGAAACTCAGAAGATTTTGAGCAATGAAGGTCGAAGGTCAAGGTCACACTAAAGGTCAACAGCTAAAACACATCAGTGGTGATATCTCTGGATTCACACAAGATAAAATGTTGTGTTTTTGTTTTGTTTTTTTCATTCACATCGTCTCACCTTCAGACATCAGATGGGTCAACACCTACGGCTCGGGTGAATTGCGATTCAGTTGACGGGTAATAATCACTAGGTCATGTGTGATCACATGTCAGTGGGTTGAAGTGGGTGTTTTTGGCTTTCAGTTCAGTATTAACAGATGCAGTATATCTGTCAAGCGTTATTGTGTCTGTATATGTGTATGTGTGCACGATTGTTTTCCTATCTTTATGAGGACATTGGTGTGTTTACACAGTCACACTATGGGGACGTCTGACACCACCGGGACTAAAAGTCAAGTCCCCATGAGGATTAAATATTAAATGTAGGTCTCCACTGGTAAAATATAAATCTGTGTGAAGTACACAGATTTATGCAAATGACGTGGCCCTATAAACACATTAACATGTTTTGTTCTGGAAGCCCCCATAAAGCCTGAGGGAAATGGGTGCAAAGTGAAACATGCATTTTTCAAGGTTTGAAGATGAGAATCATACTGGGTGCGATTTGCTGGGGAGCTGTTCACCCTCCCCATCTGCTTTTGAACATCCTGCAGGCTATGAGTCTTTCTGATGGTGTGAACAAAATGCTTGAAAGAGGAACTTCACAGATGACCTGACCCCCCCCCCCAAACAGGGAAATAGAAAAACTGCACCATCAGAGAAAACTGTTGATTTGAAATATGTTCATTTAGTTATTTGAGCCTCATTTATGTTATTGATGTGGGAATGAGGGTCACAACATCCAACACAAGCATTTTTCTCCGTGGGACCCACCCCCACCCCTCCTCTGATTTATATATATATATATATACATATATATTTCTCACTACTCAATGGCTACTTTACCCACACATGACGGTTACAAACTTGGTCCTCATGAGGCATGTTAACCTTTGTGTGCGTGTGTGCGTGTGTGTGTGTGTGTGTGTGTGCTCAGACAGAGCAGACTGAAGCTGAGCTGTAACACAATGTGGTAAGTACAGTGTGGAGTCACTGGCAGGGGTACGCAGGGTTTTATAGCTTTCAGCTCAATAGGATCAGAGGCCAGAGAGGACAAAGGTATTCACCTCCTTTAAACCCCTTCAATTATTGATGGCTGCTATCTTTACTCTGCTTCAGCTCTCCTTTATCTAGCTTTATACTTACTTTGAACACAGACAAAGTAATGGAAAAGAGAAAGAGTTGCAATGCATATTTGATTTGATTTGTTTATTTCAATATCTAATATTTACACCCGAAAAGGAGTGGGAAGAAGAACCTCTTATTTAATCCCAACCCCATTTTCATCAATAACTTAAAAAAAGACTCAAGTTCTAAACATTCACTCTTGTCCCTGAACCATAAACCAAATAAGTAAAATAAACAGACCCAAACTAATTCAGAATCAACTTATTTAACAGTGTCTAAACCATGGAGTCAAAATGTGAATAGAACACAGAAACAAAATGTATGGTATATTACATTAAAAATCATTCTTAAGTCACTGAAATCTGCCAAGTGTTATTCCAAGTGGAGGTGCAGTTTACTATTGACCCAGATTTGCTCTTATGTAGAACCTCTTTTGACTATTTCAGTGGAGTGGGAGGGGGGAAAAAAAATAAGGTACCTGCAACCTTTTTGCCTCTAAAATAATAGTCGTCAGTCTTGGTTCCTGACTGAAAATGTCACCAAGTCTGAGGAGAAGAACAGGAATGACACATGTAGAGTCTAGACCAGAACTCACAGGTTTTCTGAAAAGGTTTTTGAAGTCTATATTTTTTATTTCCGACTACTTGTTGGCAGCATATTTGTTTGGAGCCTGAAAACTCAGGCAAAGGGCGTGGGAGTGATCTACTTAGTTCTGAGGTCTGAAGAGACCTGTCAGTTACAGCAAAAAAAACCAAAAACAAAACAGACAAATGTTTGAAAAATAAAATCCCCAAAACTGTCTTGTAAAGTCTCACAAATGGAGTTCAACATGTGGTAACTTGAAACATAAGCAGCTATTATAGCACATGAATAAATATTTCAGATTATACTTACAGCAGTGATCACCAGATAAGGTAGTCTTTTTGGGGGTGGGGGGGGAGGCAGTCCTGGTACCTACATTGAGGCTTTTGCTTTTTAGTAGCATGTTGGGGTTACTAGACATGTTGAATTAATGAAAATTAGCTTATCGTCGGTGTATATTCGCACCTAATTGTAGAATATTATAGTCTATTATTGTCTATTATAGTATATTATATTCAGGACATAAGAAGTCTCAACCTCTTTATGAACAGTTTTTAAGGTTTATCACAAAATAACTACTCTGTATTCTATTTGAGTCTATATTTTGGGGCATTTTGAGATCTGGCACAACAGCTTATGCCACGTTTCCACTAGTACCAGCTGTACCCAATTGTAATTGCTTTGGTGTTTTTCCAGAGAGTGTAGTCACTGATTGGTGGCATTTGGAGTTACAGTAAACAGACCGGTAATTAAATTCAGTCTACAACACAATGATGAAAACTACACCGTGGCCAGTTGTGGAGGTTGAGACATTTCTGTCTTGGGTGGCTGATGAAAAAAATCAGTACGAGCTTGATGGCACTTCGCTATAACTTCCAGGTACAATAGTATCTCTAATGGAAATGCTCTCAAGGAATAGTACATAGTCCCTGTGCTGACTCGAGGATAATAATGTAGAGCCAATACCATGTAGTGGAAACGCGGCTATAGATTTTGGGACTAAATTTTTTGGAACGTCTGGTCACTCTACATCTATACAGTACATGATAACGACTCATCCAAATGAGTGATATATGCAAAAGCTGTCCAAAAAAATGGTGATAGGTTTTCATCTAAACATTTGGTAGTCCATTTACCACCATTTTAAAATTATCACACAGTTGTTTTTGCTGTTGTAATCAACAACATCCCTGTTGGGTGTGTAGTTGGTTATTAATACATGTCTTTACTGATCCTGTTCCGTAAAGTATATGCTCTTGTGCAACATCAATAAAGTCTAATGAGGACTTCCGTCAGCTTAATGATCCAGGTATCATATTAGATATTTTATGAATGCTACGGAAACACATATGCTAACTTTTCCAGGATCCCACAAGCATTGGAAAGGGGTGAGGGAGTAATAATTGAATTCTGTGCATTCATCGTGAATGAACAGCTATAATGGCATCAAGCACACAGAGGCTGGAGGCTTGCTTCACCACACACTGAAGGGTGATGTAAATGCTTTGCAACTTCCTCTGTTTTGTACAGTCTGCTCTGAGGTAAACAGCAGCCAAGACTGAGAAACATTTGCAGGAATGAACACAGCGAGCAATTTCAACAAGAATTCCTTGAGGGCATGTAAGGTTTGCCTATAGTTTGCCACCCCAGCATACCTCTTGAGTGTAAGCCTTAATATGTTTGTGATTTAAAGGTTAGTTTGGTGAACTTTGAAAATGAACTCCTACTTTCAACAAAGTGAGGCGGAAATCTACCAGGAAGTAGCGCTGTTGGCTCTAACTGTCAAACTGCCAAAGCTGGTCTACATGTTGTCTACAGTATATGCTTCACAGCACTTTATGACAGAAATCTCCTGCAAGAAAATGTATCAAATTAAAGTTTGATGTCAATAGTGATTTGCGTCATGTGGTGGAAACCGGGCATGTTTCAGTAGCTAATGAGCCAATCAGAGCTGCTTAATGAGACAACAGACATGTTTGCATTATTATTAGAATTCACAGCACTGGTATTTTTTCTTTGTCTTGTATTGGACTGAGCCTGTCCCCACAATGACAAAATGATATAAATCTGCAAATGTTTAATATCGTTTCAGCTAGAACTGCAGAGTATATCGTTTGATAATCGTCATTGCAATGTAAATAGTCATATCGCAGTTACTTGCTTGTATACATATACATGGAGGGAGGGTTCATATAGAAATGTGTAGTGAATATGAAAATGAACCGCCACCTCCTGGGTCTGCTATTGACACTGAAAAGAAATCAGTGGAGGAATTGGGTCAATTAGAAAAGTGTTGATGCCTGAAAAAAAGTGTTAATGGCTGTGCTCATTTCTATTCATGAGTTCGCCCGGGTGAGACCACACCCATGGATTTCATCTAGCTCAGTGACAGTTTTCATATTCAGCAAACTGGGGCATCGTAAAGAGGGGCTCATGGGGCTCAGCATTTCCGGGGGGTCTATAAAACAGTGGAGAGGACCCAGTGGATACAGGTGTAAGGTCCGCCATACAACAGAGGTATAGAAGCCCAGAGTCAGAGATTCAAAGCATCGAACATTTAGCTGAAGAAATTAGTCACAGAACAAAAAGTCCAGATCAGTATTGACATCACTTTAAGGCCACTGTCGGTCCTTCAGGGCAGTGGTTCCAAACCCTGGTCCTCAAGTACCACAATACTGCATGTTTTAGATGTATCCCTCGACCAACACACCTGTTTGAAATGATCAGCCTATCATCAAGCTCTACAGGAGCGTGAGTTGGAAGAGGGCAACATCTAAAACATACAGGATAGTGGTACTTGAGGACCAGGCTTGTAATCCACTGCTTTAGGGAAAAAATAAGAAAAACAGCTGGTCTATCCTGATCCAGGTTTTAGGTTCAGACCTTTTTAGTCGGTAACACAAAGGCAAATATACCACGTACACACTATTCCCATGTCTCATGAGGACCAAGTTTGTAATCATCACTTGTAGGGAAAGTAGCCATTGGGTAGGTTTTTGTTTTTAAATAAACTATATAAAAATAATAATAAAAAAAAGTTTATTTTTAACTTTCGTGTGGTCTAGGATTTTGGTTCCCTTTGCATCAGAGCTCCCCATGGCGTAACTGTGTAAACCAGGGCCACATTCAGTCCAATATGATCACACAAGGGCCAAACCAGTGATATTATATATATATATATAGTCAAATTACATTATGATAATGTTTACAAATATAATTTTTTTTCCCCTCAAACTGTGAATAACATGTCTTAAGAAAAATAAGTGCAATTTGAACCATTTTCTGCCTCAGTCTATCAGTTTGTCATTTGCACATGTTCAGAACAGCTGACATTTCAATTACAAATACACTAAACATTTAGTAACGAGCAGAATATTTGTAAAACACTTATTTCTCTTCAGATATTTCAGCTGCTTCGTATTTGTTCAAGTATTTACTCAGGTTTTTGTGAAAGGATGTTTTGTTGATTTAAAGCTTTTGATGTAATTTGACTTTTTTTTACATTAAAATTGCAGTTTTCATTATTTAAAGGTAATTATGATCATATTTTACTGGTCTGACCCAATGTAGATCTAATTATCCAGTATGTAGATGTTGAATTCAAGTCATTTTTACACTGTTAATCATCCTATGGGCCAGACTGGAACCTTTTGGCGGGTCGCATTTGGCCCCGGGGCCTTATGCTTGTCCCCAGATGTCCTCACAAAAATGGGGATGCAAATACACATGAACACACACATTCACATGCAGCTAGAGCTATTAAATACAGCCACCAATAGGAGCTTGGTGGGAGATAATTGTCTCATAAGTCAGAAAGCACAGCTGTTGGCAAGGTCAAGTTTCATTTATGGACGCACATTGCTACTCTGTTTGCGTCTGTGTCTTTTCCACTCTGTCTTTCTCCCTTCTTGTGTCTATCTAAGCCTGTCCTGTACCTGTCCTGCTCCCTGCCACTCTCCTCAATCCTTCCCCTCTCTCTTTCACACTCTTTCTGCTTGGTTGGGCTTCAGGATTGCTTGTGCCATTCAATGAATATTAATGGAAGAGTTTGGATATTATATGAAAATGAACTGTTTATTTACACAAGCTTTCTCTCTCTTTGCCTTTATGGGAGGCAGAACGCTGCCAGATTCCTAAGTATAACAATGAAATAGGCCTGCACTGTGTTAAATAGGATTCAGGTCAGTAAGAGGCTGTGGACAACCAGATCCGTCATACAGCTTTATAAGCCGTCTCATTTCTAAAAAAAACAAAACAAAACACTGCAGTAAAGCATGGAAACAGTGGATGAATGGAGGAAGGAGTTTAGTTAAACACATTTGTAAGTGAAGCAGTTTCAGTATTTTGTTCTCAAAAATCTAAGTATATGGCACCAAAGACAAAATCAAACAAAATAAATGAATGCAAGGTAAAAGTCAAGTTTATAAGTAAGTCCCTTTAGGGAAAACAGAATTGGATTTAACTTTAGATTAAGTGTACTTGGGGAGAACAATTAAAATGGGGTGACTTTTTTTTTTTACTTGTTTTTTTTTCTTCTTCTGGACAAATGTGAGATCTCGCAAAACAAAGTCGAGATCTCACAAAACAAAGTCGAGATCTCGCAAAACAAATGTGAGATCTCGCAAAACAAAGTCGAGATCTCGCAAAACAAAGTCGAGTCAAGATAACCCAAAACAAAGTAGAGATAACGCAAAACAAATGCAAGAACGCAAAATAAATACGAGATCTTGCAAAACAAATTCAAGATAATGCCAAACAAAGTTGAGATAACGGCAAACAAATGTGAGATCTTGCAAAAGGCTTGCAAAAAAATCCTCATAACGATAATTTGATGATATCCTTTAAATTGGGAATTTTGTTTTTTTTTTTTCCTACGGATAGACACAAAATTTTAGAACAGAACAGCTCATGTTTCTTTTTACAGTGTGTCATATATCTTTTGCAATACATGCATGGGTGGGGGGGGGCACATGTTTGACACCTGTGCTTTAGAGGAAGGGCTAAGTTTGGGCATCGTAAATGCAACCGAGAAACATTATATAGTTTCCCTTTTAACAAATACATTTATAAAGAACAGAATATGTACTATGTCAAAAGAGGAAGCGAAGTAGAGCAGTGAGAGAGGAAAACAAAAGTTAATACTAAATTAAAAAAGAAGAATTAAAGAAAGCAAGTGCAGTCAAAAAAAGATTAATGAAACAAGGAAAAGGAAAGGGTTAGGCTAGGGGAAAGTTATTTGTCTTTACTGCAAATTAAGTTGGCAGAAAACTAATAAGGCAAATAATTTGTGAAAGTGAACAAATGAAATATGTATGAAATGGACAAAATGACAATAAAAATGAAGAATTGAAGGAAATGGGAAAGAGACAAAAAATGTAGTTATGCAGAATATCATTGGAGAAAAAAAGTTTAATTACATGTGCACTGCTATTACTGTCACCTCTTTTATCATAGTTCACACATTTTACCAGTTTCCAGGAAAAAAATACATTTATTATTTATTTTTTTTCCCAATCCAAGGATTTTATCTTCATACTAATGTACAATCTTTAATTTTCAACTATTAAATTAAACTAAATTAAAAAGAGACTTGACTGTAGAAATGTCTGCATAAGCAGAAGATGTGACATATTGACAGAAACGTTAAATTCACATTTACATCGGGTGCAGTTAATGTGGTAAATGACGGAGGTTTGGACGGAATTGGAAAGGATGTCAGTCACAGCGTGCCTCTTGACACTTTGGATAGATACCTGTCCAGAACTGGTATGACATTCCAGTGAAAGTTGGAGATGATTTTCATTACACATTTTCAATTTGCCCAGTTTGAGAAAAGTACATACAGTATTTGAATCCCCCCTACCACCCACCACCCACCCTACATTCTCGAGCAGTGCAGAGGTAGTGTATTGGTTTAAGGAGAAAAAAAAAAAACATATATAAATAGATATTCTACTCTTGGTTGTGCAGTATTTCCAGTAAAACCGTAACTTCTTTGAGTGTTTTATTTTAGTGAAATAAGTATCAGCTGTTCATGACTATGAACTATTCACAGATTATACAGCTTATTTACTACCAAAACTTAATAAACACAATAGTACAATATATCATTTCCAGGGAGGTCTGTCTAGTGGAGGTTTGTGCTCTGAGTGCTATTATAGTTTAATTGTCAATACAAATATTGGAAAGATTCTGATTTTTTTTTTCCCCATACTTTTTTTTGTAGATTAAAACATAATGTATCATAGAGTTTGTTATCTATGTAAAGAGCACTGTTGGTAATTGTAAAATCTATTTAGTTTGAATTTAATTCCTTATTAAATTCAGAGAACATTACCTTATTTGGGTAAAATTGTACAGAAATGTTTATTGTACTTTGTGTAATTTTTCATCTCATGCTGTATTGCTTTTATTTAGTTCCTCCGGCTTTGTATACAATCATGCCACCTCTAAAATATAATTTGCTTTAATATTTTTATAATGACATTAAATTGCAACATGCATTCATTTGCATTACTTCTTCCTTCCACAGACTGAATGGAAACCTGATTAATGAATAATAGGCCTATCTTTGGTAACATTATTAAAATTTTCCATTTCTCCTGAGATGCCTATCTTACCCATTATATCCTGCACTTAGATTGGTTCCCAAATTATAAAACAGCAGGTTCCACAAATGAGTCACTTTTACACTTAAATCTCATCTATAGCTGCTGTGAAAAGGAATTTACTATGCCTGTCTTCTTACAGAGCCGTCATTCCATATGCTTTGACAATACCGTATGTTCTGTCCACAATCGAATAAATGGCTCTGCTTTTAAAATACTTCCCTGCTCTAGCAAACAGCGGCATTAAAGTAACCGGGTTACTGCAGCACATGGAGACGTAAGAAGAACCTGCCCCAATTTTTTTTTTTTCTTCCTCCATGGCACCTGGTTCCTTGTGTGAACGTAAACACAGCCTGGATGAACACCGCGGGATATTTTAGCACTTACTGTATTCGCAGGTGTTAAAATTACACCACGTTCTTTTGTAACTAGCATGTGACAGGTGAAGAATGACAACAAAACCGTGATAAGACTGATGTTACCGTGGTTGAAAATGGTGCCATCCATAAAGCATCAAGGCTAAATGAAGGGGTTTGGTGAAGATTATGTGAATCACACTGTACAGCTTTGGCCTTCACTCACATTTTAATACCTATGGGATTTTTTTTTTTTTTTTTTTTTACTGATTTATTCCAAATATGTAAATTGTGCAAGCTTCTTTATTGCTACTAATTGAAGGCTTTGCACAATGTGCTATTGAAATAAAAATGCAAAAAAAAAGGAAGCAAAAAAAAAAATACACCAAAAAAAAGAGAACATATCATATTCAAAAAGGAGTGAGAAGTGTAGCTTATTAATTCTCACCCCTTTGTATAAATCAGAAACACACACACACACACACACACACACATATACACACTCTGTTCAATCGAGGTCAAAACTGTATGTTCAAGAGGAAAAAACATCCAGTACATAACATGTTGAAAATCTAAATGACTTCGTTTTATATTTTTCTTATAAAATAGAAATCATTTACAGTGTGTATGTAATACTATACAGTGTTATTTTTTTTATAATTTTCTAATTCTATGTCATTTTCTGACATTTAGCATTTGACAGAGGAAAAAAAAAAATATCAGTAGCCTGTATCAGTTATTGGCTTAATCTGATGAAAAAATACATACATAGAAATTGGTATTTGCTCCCAAAAATTCCATATTGGTCGATCATTAGTGTACAGTAACGTTGCATTGTATTTGCTAGTCCACTAGTGAGGAGCTAAATGTAGCTACACTGTAGATTTTGCAGTGTTAATTTGGAGACAATGAGACCAAATACACTCTAGAAGAAGTTAAATAAACTCTCTAAGTGTTGATTTAACACTGCAAAATTTACTGTGTATTATATCTGAAGATTTCTTTCTTTCTTGTAAAAAGGTTGATGAAGCTGAAGTGTTCCATATTTTAGGTCTATATGAACCTGTTTATTTTAGAGAGATAAAGGTGAGGTCCAATAACCAACGTATACGATAAGTCCACGATTCTCAAACTGGGGTCCGCGGACCCCTAGGGGGACGTGGCGCATGTCCAGGAGGTACACGAAATTGTTCCCGTTTTTTTTTTTTTTTGTTTTGCTGTTTTATTTTGAAATGCGGAAGTTTTATTTTGTAGCGAGTGGGCGGAAGTAACAGCGCTGTTTGACGCCAGCTTGACTAAATTGAGACGGAGCGAGTCACAGGCTATTTTTAGCCACCCTGCAGCGAACATGGATCGATAACCCTAACCCTAACCCTAACCCATGGACCCTAACCCTAACCCTCAAGAAGTGGTAAAGGAAATGACACTGAAAATGAAAATGACAAAAACAAACGCCCTAACCCTAAAAAGAGAAAGTACATTGATAGTTATATTAGTTTATTATTTTAAAATTATTTAAAATTGTTCTTTCTGAAGTGCTCATTTATATTATAATACCTGAAAATTTCACTGGTTTGCACAAAAGCACTATTAAAAAAGGTTATCATTGTTTCATAATAATCATTGTTGAAGTGTTTTTTATCATTTTCAGTATCGCGAGGATGAGGGGGGACATGGAAAAATTTCACCCCTCCAAGGGGGACCTGGGCCAAAAAAGTTTGAGAACTCCTGCGATAAGTTACTATTATTGACAGACAAAATGGCATCATGACCTTTGACCTTGAAAGGTAAAATCCATAGTCTTACATTTTAAGAGGGAGATGTCCAATAAGAGCTAAAATGTTTGTGAGGGGCGGGGTTTGTCATGCCTGGCACCACTTGTTACCTTAAGTTTTACTGCAGAGTTGTTTAGTGCTTCTTCATTTAGGTGAAGAATCACATTCAGAAGGGAAGTGAAGGTCTATACAGCACGCTTTAATGTCCTGCCATATGCAAAAAGGGATTTTTCCTGCTGCCTCACACGCTATTTATTCCCTAAATTACCATTATATCTTATTGTACTATATCTACACTGGCCGTCTTAACAGCTCTGAGACCCTGTAAAATGGAAAATGGCGATCCATCAACACCCCACCCCACCTCTCACCTCCTGCGGCGTCTCGTCTGCATTTCCTTTCATAGATTGGAGGCATTTTATTTCTGCTGATGTCAGGTATTGTGCTGTGAGAAATAGGACGGTGCTTGTTTTGCCGCTTTGCTCTTCTTTCTCGTTCACCGTCTCCTGATGAACCACAGGAAGTGATTATGTCTCATCTGCATGTACCAGTTGCCTTTTTTGTTTTGCTTGTGATATCAGAATCCTGGAGCCTTCCTTTGGAATACATGTAGACTATAGTGTAACTTAGAATATCATTGTAATAAATAGATTTTTCTTTTTTTAGAATATATTTAATGACAGCGATAGACAATAGCTGTTGTATCGTACAGAGAACACTTTTTTTTTTTAGAATGTATTTGGTTCACACATTAACCTCTTAACCCCCTGATGTGTGAGCGCTGACATGTTATGAATGGATGGTTAGTTAGAAATTCATAATATATATATATATATATATATATATTTTTTTTTTTTTTATTCATATACAGGTGTCAAAAAGGCCCAACTGAAACTACTACTCATTTATTCCCTCTTTTTTTTTTCATGTTATTTGTTATTTTGTGAATATTTATTTGTTTCTGTTGAAGTCATTGCTTATTTTATTTAATTTTTCTTTTAAATTTTGTTCATTTATTTTATTATTTTTCTTCAATTGTGAAATACATTAAGGTTTGATTGCACAAAATTATAAAATTACAAAAATACAAGATAAAATGATTATACATATATTATAAAATGTCAATAAAATAAATAAGAAATACATTACGCACCAAATATAAAGTATATAAAGAATAGAGTCAGAGTATTTTGACCCCATTCTTTATCTCCCTTCAAAGGCTGATGAAAATACAAATGTTTTTAAATTTGGTTTTAAATATACTCAGTGAACTGGCTTCTCTGATGTCTTTTGGAATTGTATTTTCTTTATAATATATCTGGGAGTCACTAGTAACCCTGCAATGGATGACCTTAGTGTTCTAGTTTGTACATAATTGATCAGTGAGTTTAAAATATAACTCTGTTGTGTTTAAAAAAGGACTTAAAACCTTTTTTATTCCGTGCTGCCTTTGCAGACTAATTGTTTTTATTGTTTTTAGTTGTTTTTTACTGCTTTTATTGTTTTTTTTATCACTGTTTTTTTTTACTGTTTTACTGTGCACTTTGAGATTTGCCAGCAAATGTAAAGTGCGTGACAGATAAAATCTATTATTATTATTATTATTATTATTATTATTATTATTATTATTATTATTATTATTATTATTATTATTATTATTATTATTATTATTATTATTATTTAAGGCTTTATAAGTGAGGAATAGTAGTCTGTAGGTTAAATAAACTCAAAACTGAAAGCATTGATGACTATATCACTGCACCTTTGTGAATGTTTGGGGCCAAAGATAGTGTTTAAAGACGAGGTTTTGATTTATTCCAATTTTTTTTTTTGCATGTTGTTCAAGTAGCGGTTGGCCTCACTCTCTCACCTGTCGCCACCTAATCCTGCTTAGTCATGAAGCCTTGACATCGATTTTTTAACGGCTTGGATACATCTATAGCTTCAATTTTCCAACCCACAGGTACATGATATAAATAAATGTACATCCTTAGACATTAGAAATTGATGATACGGGCCCAGGTGATGCAATTCTAGAGGAGGTGGTTGTGGTTGTAATGGTAATGGACCACAAATAAACCTAAAATTAAAATAAAAAAAAAAAACAGGGTTTATATCTGTTTAATGGAGCTATTTTCTATGTTTATCTCGACTTATTAAAACTTCCCCCGCATTGCAATCAGACGTATAAATTCACATCACCCCCGACCCACTACTCAGATGTAAATGGTACCTACTATAATCTGTACTTTTTAAGGACTTTGCTAGGGTTTTAGTGAGGTTTTTTGTTTGCATTGTTTTTATTTATTTATTTATCTATTTATTTATTTTAATTGTAGAGTTATGAAATATTATGTAAAAAAAATCTGTTCTGTACATATTTTAATTTAAGAATGGTGTTGTCGGTGCCAGATATAAATGAAATATCGTTCCACCGAATACCTAGAAAAAAAGAAATAATTAAGAAAATAATTTTGTAATGTGAGTTTTTTTTTTTTTTTTTTTTTAGATTTGCACAGGGTACATTTTAAAGTCAAGTAGTCAAACGGAAATCCTCATTATTTAAATGTAATGAGGGAAATCAAAATGTTAATGTGAAAATCCAAAAGTGAAATTACAACATGGATATTTAATCATTATTAATGAATGATTCACTTACTTTTTGTGAAACATGAATAAAAATTAGCATCAATTGAATACTGATAGAAAAATAAAAGAGCTGTTCCCTTTTTTCGACTGTTTAAAATAAAGCTCTTGGAAAAAATTTACAATGATCTGACAAAGTGTTGATTCTGTCAAATCGGGCCCATATGTTCATCAAAATATATCTTTCTCCTATTATTTTTGATTGGCCATAGTACACAAAACAGTTTTCTATCTCTCTCTTGATAAATTAGTTTTTCGTATGTTTTCTGCCTTTGCAATTTAGTATTTTTCTACATAATATTTAGTCCTAATTAAAGCAGCTGTTTTGCTGTTAAAACAATTTGGGTTCAATTTACCTAAGTGAATCTTTCAATGTAGTGTCTAAACAGCAATTTGTGTAAATTCCATTGTGATAAAATTGTTTCGCATTCACTATAATGAGACCAAAATAACAATATAGTCGAGGGCACGTCACTCCATACAGGGGTGTTTATATATTTATTTTCAAAGACGGACAGCAGCTGGTTTATTATACTCGCTATTACTGTGCACATGTACAGAGTGAGAGGAAAAAAAACTGTACTGTATTGTTGTCGTAGCTTGTAAGAGGATCATGTCCACAGGCCTCCAAATCTCCTTTATATTATTACTTACAGTAGCAAGAATCCCATGGGCGCTCGCTTTCTCACACACAACCACCCTTCAATGCTCACCGACACTCAAGTAATACTGTACACGTCTGTTTCTAAGCTTTTATGTCGTAAAATGTAATGAAACAGTTTTGTAGTTGATTAAATGTGCAATAAATGTATTAAATAATCAGCCTCAAACCTATTTGGGCTATTTCAAACTATTTTTTTCTCTATATTTAACTTTTTTATTTGTGATTGATTACTATTTATTAATTTGTGTCATATTTCCCTGTGTTTAATTCACTGGTCATTATGATGTTTTTTTTTATTTTATTAAATTTTTTTTAATATCTTTATCTAGGTTGTATAAGGTACATTAATGAACACATTTATACATTTCAGTATAAACTGCTGGAGTTAGCATCAATGCTAATTTCCATCCGCAGTCCTCCGTTACACGGTTAAACTCGAAAAGACTTCCCCCTTCCGAATGAAAAGAGGTCCGCCAAGGAGGTTATGTTTTTGCCTGAGTTTGTTTGTCTGTCTGTTTGTTAGCAAGATAACTCAAAAAGTTAGAGATGAATCTTGATGAAAATTTCCTGACGTGTTGGGGATGTCACAAGGAACAAATGATTAGATTTTGGTGATGATCCGAAAAAGATCCTGGATTCTGGATCACTTTGAAATATTACATTGCGGTAAATGGAGAATCCAATTCAAAGTGATCCAGAATCCAGGATCTTTTCCGGATCATCACCAAAATCTAATCATTTGTTCCTTGTGACACCCCCAATATGTTACGAAATTTTGATCAAGATCTATCTCTAACTTTTTGAGTTATATTGCTAACAAACAGACAAACAAACAAACTCCGGCAAAAACATAACCTCCTTTGCAGAGGTAATAAATAACAGTGATCCATGCATAATAAAGCACTATGACAATACATTCCAAAGCAGTACAGAATAACATTTGTGCCTTTACATATACATATAACAAAGCCTAAAATAGAATAAAAATACAATAAATATTATGACAGAAAAAAACAAAACATTCAAGTACATTTCATTCCAGTCCAAAACAACATCTGTGTCTACATGTAAAATACAAACAAGTCTAGAACATTCCATCTGTCCCTTTTTAAAATGCTAATGTTCACATGTTTGTTTGTTTCTTAGATTTCTTACTTTAAAGTGTTCATTAAAACTCAGATCAAACTTGATGGTTATTTATGAGGACGACAACACCAAAGAAAACTGGACTTTTGAACATAAAACCAGCAGAAAATGACATCTACTAATTAAAGCCACATATTTTTAAGGTCAACATATGTCTTCTGTGGCCTTGTTTGAACTTTTATAAAATATTTGAACTGATGAGTATGAATTAATGGTTGATATTTTTCTTTTTTCTTTAATTTTTTACTTTAGTTTTAAGCAAAAAAAATAAATAAATAATTATTATACTTATTATATATTTAATTTATTATACATTATACATTTTATGATATTGCCTGATTGTTGATTGGGGAAAAAAATGCTTTTGACTGTTTCTGTAGTTTTTAAAATACAGTTACTTAATTAATTGTAGAAATTTGGGACTGTTTTCCGCTGCGTGAGGCAGACAACCGTGTGCCTACAGCTAATTAGCGTTAGCATTAGCCTAGCACTGCTGTATTTACTACAACACCCGAACCAAACGCATCCACACTTCAACGACACTTCGTCAAAACAGATTCTTCTTTTGCTAACTGGTGAATACTAGCATCTGTTAGCATGTAGCCTCAGTGTTGTAATTATTGTTAGCAAATGTACCAAGGTAGTGTAATTATTAGGCTACAACTGCATCACACATCATCCAGGTGTGTGTGACTCAACTCAAAACACCTCAGTCTTCTCTCATCCCTGTTTATTGAATGATCTAATTTAACCCTTTATCTCCTGAGACATTATTTCAGGTAAATGTGCTGCTGTGAATTTGTCCTAAAAGCTGCTGAGGAGGAAAATCATAACAAAACCATCGTAAAAACAAACAAATAAATCCCAAACAGTTTATTTTTATTTTTGTTTTGCTCCATTGTATGTTCAGATTTATGAATATTTAGAATAACCCACACATATAGAACACTCACTAATGATGCATTAGAAGTTAAAGGGTTTGAAAAAATGGAATTCATACGTTTACTTGATTAATTGATGAAGAAAAATCACCAAAATACTTGTTTACAAAAATATTTGATAATTGCAGCCCTTCATAGTTGCATCTAGAGCTGTAACTATCCATAGCTAAATGACAGGTATGGATATTTAAAATTCCTTCTGTAATCGGCAGATCAAGTTTTTTGGGTTTTATCTGCGATTGGGCCAAAAAAATGCTGATTGGTTAATCACTGATAATAATAAAAATGACGATGATAATAATAATAATGATGATGATGATGATGATCATACTAATAATAATAATGAAAATTATAATAATGATAATGATGATAATGATAATGATGATAATGATTATGATTATGATGATGATGATGATAATAATGATAATGAAAATGATAATAATAATAATAATAATAATAATAATGATAATAATGATAATAATGATAATAATGATAATAATGATAATAATGATAATGATAATAATAATAATGATAATGGTGATGATGATAATGATAATGATAATAATAATAATGATAAAAATAATATGATTATAATAAGAATTATAATAATAATGATAATGATGATAATGGTGATGATGATAATGATCATGATAATGATGATAATACTAATATGATAATAATAATATGATGATAATAATTATAATGATAATGATAATAATGATAATAATAATATGATCATACTAATAATAATGATAATACAACTAAGTATGGATACAATCTCTTATCAAAGCCTCATAAAGTCATAATAATAACCACACCAAAACATTGCAGTTTCATCATTTTCAAAGTGTTTCACGTCACAATTTTAGCATGTATTAATATCCTAGTCTTTCATCTAAAAAAAGACAGACTGTATTAAAAAAAAAACAACACTGGCAGCAGAAACTAATTGTTTCTGCTTTACTTTTTTCCCCAACAATTATCATTTTTGCACACCAAGTCAACTGGACCCATTTTTATTTTTTTTCTGGAGGGTAAATGTTGTACTCTTAGCTGCTGTTATTGAAGATTTCCCACAGAGAAAAATATCTTATTTTCTTGTCTCTTTAAACCCAAACCTGCTCTGAAGTAACACTATCTTAACTTTCATTAATCTATAAAGACCCAAACACACATTGACCAAAAGCTTCTATTGATCTAAAATACTTAATCACCATTGATCCACTAATCTTATCCATCCATGGTGTAAACAACTGGTGGAAAATCTGTGATAGAATTAATTAAGTAGAAGAACTACTTCCTTTACTGTACTTCAATACAAGTATATGTACTTTACTTGAGTATTTATTTTTATGGCAACTTTTTACTTTTACTCCCGACATTTTTCTATAAATATCTTTACTTTATACTTTTTCAAACTACCCAAACGTGACAGTATGAAAAATAAGTCAGAATTCAGAAATGGTGACTTAAAATATCATAATATTGACATTTTAATGTAATAAATTATCCATTTCTCACCGCATAATTATGACTTTTTTCCTGATAATTTAGATTTTTTTTTTATTTCATAATTATGCTTTTTGTTTTTAATAAATCTCCGTTTTATGACTTTTGAAATTGTTTCTAAATATCCTTGTTAGACTGACTAAACTGACTAACATGACCCAATAAAATACATAATATACACAGTAACTCACTTTTCAAGACTTTAATTTTGGATATTTTAGATGTTTTTTTGGATTTTTTCCAGTTTACATAAGTATTATTTCATCCGTAGCAGTTCTACTTTTTTTTTACTTTAGTAAAAGAGTTGAATCAGTACTTCTACTTTTACCAGAGTATTTTCCACATATGCAGATGTACTTCTACTTAAAATGTGACTACTTTTACCACCTCTGTGTAAAATCTAGTTTATGATGTTTTCCTGGTCATTAGATAAACTTTGACCCATTTGGACGTTCAGAGGCTCCATACAACACTGGCCCTTGAAGACTAGAGTTTGACACCTGTGTCCTGCATGTTTTAAATATTTCCCTCTTCCACATGATTCAGTTTAATCCTTTAACTCCTGAGACTTTAGAAATTCCAAAATAAAGGCAACAAAATGAACAAAAATGATCAAAGTCATCAATAAAATGACCAAAAATCAATAATAAACCAACAAAATAAGTAGTATTATGAGCAAAGTAAGACACAAATGGAACACAATTAAACAAAATGAACTAAAAAAGTAAAAAAAAAAATTGTAAAAAAAAAAAAAAAAAAAAAATGCATATATTGAAAAAAGTAATTTGGTCCCATTATTTTTAATTTTAATTGTAATTTTTTTTTTGACAACTGTTCCATGAGCAAAACTGAGTAAAAACACAGTGAGGAAAAAAAAAAAAAAAAAAAGGAAAACGGTTGATTTTTTTTTTCTGAATATTTAAACTAGTGTTTAGTGTTTCAGTTTCAGACTCACACTTTGTCATGTGATAATTATCTGTAATTAACTCACCATATATTTTTATTAGCAATTTTTTTTTCTCCCTTATTTTTATCAATAACTTAAAAATTCAGACAACCCCATATATGGTAGTGACCCCAAGATTGAAAAACACTCAAGTTAGCAGAGCGACCTAAACACCCTCCGATTTAAGCTCTTCTTTGTAGGTCCAGTGAACAAACAGGAAAAAAAAAAAAGTTGAAGGTTAGAAAGCAATATCTTGAAGGCACGGTGGGTAATTCTTGGTCACAACTCGTTCTTTGTACTGAGACCTTTCCAGAGTCACCTCAATTATACTGTACCACCCTGCTCTAATCTGGGGCTTTCTACCACAGTTCACTCAGCAGGACATAACACATTTCCATACTAATGCCTAGGGATTCATCGCATCATGTGGGAGTTTGCTTTTATGAAGACATGTGTGTGTGTGTGTGTGTGTGTGTGTGTGTGTGTACTTGAACTGGAATGGGAGGTTGAATTCCAGTTGGAGGTCTGTTTTTCTGCAAAACTGTCTCCAGAGACCCTCTGTAGCTGAGAATGTTAGCACGGCATCTGAGAATGTTGAAGGTTAAAAAAAAACAACAACTATACAACTATATTATACTGCCCTACAAAGTAAAAAAAGGTAGTAACTGCATTTTTTTGGGGGGGGGCAAAAATGAGTTAATGTGTTTTTAGCAATATTTAAATCATTCTTTGTCATGTAATAAAATATTTCATTGTCATTTTGGAGAAAATTGGTGTGTGTTTTTTTACTAGTAAAACAAAAACAAAAAGGCAGTAAAGACCATTACTGTGTTCTTACCAATGTCCATTTAGGACCCTACCCCAATAGTTTATAGTCAATCCCTATATTAGACTGAAACAGATTATGTAATTACAGTATTTTCCACACTATAAGGTGCACTGTCAATGAATGTTTTTTTCATGTAAGGCGCATCAAGTGAAGTCAAAATGATGAGATAAAAAGTTAAAATCATGAGATAAAAAGTCAGAATTATGATAGAAAAATAAAAAATTATGAGATAAAAAGTCAAAATCATGGGATAGAAAGTCAAAATTATGAGGAAAAAGTCAAAATTATGATATAAAAAGTCAAAATTATGAGATAAAACGTCCAAATGATGAGATACAAAGCCAAAATTATGATGTAAAAATGAAAATTATTCAATAAAAAGTCAAAATTATGAGTTAAAAAGCCATAATTATGAGATAATATCTAAATTCCCAGTCACTAAGCACTACCAGAACTAGGTACAGTAATATGTAGTAACAATAATGTCCAATAATCTACCGACGACGACTGTAGCTGAACAACAATAGAACTTTAAGGTCATTTTTCTCACTTTGGTGTCTGTGCAGTTACTGCCTTTTTACTTTGTAGGTCAGAATATATATATATATATATATATATATATATAATTGAATCCAATGAGCCTCTGAACACTTTTTGTGTCAACATTCTGATGTAAGTGATTGATGTCCTTGTTTTTTTGTGTTTCCTCTCCTCACCTCACAGCACAGCCAAATCCTCCCAAAATTCACGAAGGATGGTGGGCGTACAAGGAGGTGGTGCAGGGGAGCTTTGTTCCAGGTAAGCCTCAAAACACTGTGCCGTGCTTTGATGCGTGAAGTTTTCCTACAGAATACTGATTTTTCTCGGCATGCATTTTAACTACGCTATGTGCTTGATCCTGAAGAGTGAGCTTATTATATATTTAGGATAACACTGGGCCACCTTGCCATTGGCGATAGCTTTACTTTCTTATTCTGACAAGACCTCTTTGCCCTTCCCACATGGTAGACATCATTTTTTTTATTTATTTATTTCCCCCCCCCCCCCACTGACTGATTGGCAGTAACTCGTTGCTGCCGCCACCTTTTCCATCTTGTTGTGTATCTGCGTGTCAGGCCAATTATTTTTTGGAGATTGTGTTTTTCTGCTGAGTTGAAGCTTTTGATAAAGCCTGCAGGTGGCTGCGCGTATGTGTTTGATGCTTTCCATATAGTGCTCACTCACTCTGTGGGTGGTGTATGTAGAGAAAAGTTCAATTTGATGCCATAAATAGTTGAAGTTGTAAACACTTGGAGATGAGAGGCTGCACAGTTATTTAGCTGTAACGACTTTTAGACCAAATACACAATGTTACAATAGTTCAAGCAAAATTGACATGTTTTTAAAGGGAGATAATGACTGATTTTTTTTTTTTTTTTGTCTGCATTTGTTCTCATTGTTTAACACCACAGAGCATCGTTTGAGATCAATGCATTTTTTAGTCTTGCAGCCAAATATTTGACTGAATATTTGACTGATAAGAGCAGCAGCAGTACTATTACTGTTTACACCTCGCAGGATTTCGCAATATTGCGATTTGCAAATTCAGCCAATCCCTGTGAATTCACAGTGATGTTGCAATTTTAACCAATCACAGCGACTTTTCCGCAAAATGCGACGTCTTGAGACTTTATCTGTTTACCTTACAGTACGAAGCAACATGTGCACGCCCAGCAGTTCACATTTGATGACTAAAATGATGCACTAGTACCAACAGGTGTTTTTATTTGCTTCATTTTTGTCATCCAGGTGAGATTTTATTTGCCATATTTGAAAGGTTGTTTTAATATCTCTGGGGTCTTTGTTCTATTTTTGGCAAAGAAATTGCCTCTACTACACAGTACACAGTACTAGTCATAATGTTTTTTTGGGGGGGGGGTTTACCAGCTGAGACTTTTATATTATTTTTCATAACTTCATGTAGTGTTGTGATGTCATATGAACTTTAACCTTTGAACCAACAGGTGCATTTGAAAAAAAAAGTGGCATTTTTGAAGAGAAAAAGTCAAAGTTGTGAGATAAAGTGTTAAAATTGTGAAATAAAAAGTCAAAATTGAGAGATAACATTCATATAACTATAATATATAAAGTCACAGTTCCTCTCCTGGACTCGAAGTTACTTCTATTATTCTTATTCTTATTCTTATTCTTATTCTTATTCTTATTGTTGTTGTTGTTGTTGTTGTTATTTTTGTTATTGTTATTATTATTATTATTATTATTATTATTATTATTATTATTATTATTATTATTATTATTATTATTATTATTATTATTATTATTATTATTATTATTATTACCATCACATCTGTTTACTTTGAAAAACGAACAAATCTATTCTGAGAATATAAAGAGTATAAAGTACAAATATTTATGTAAAAATGTAGGGAATAAAAATAAAAAGTTACTAGAAAAATAAATACTCAAAGTACAGATACCTAAAAAAAATCTTCTTAAATACAGTAACAAAGTACTTTTACTTTTTACTTTTAATTTGACACTTTTCACTCTTATTATTTTACTAGTCTGGACATTTTTAGATCATATTAGGCTGAATGTGGCCCTTGAACTAAAACGTTGGAAGGTTTTCCCTGTATGTCTGGGTTCAGGAACATAAATAAGTGTGTTTGTCCTTCCCTCTGGCACCAGTTACTCAGTGGTTTGCTGCTCCATTTACATCTTTGCTATCTCTTGTAGCAGTTCTCTACGGTGCACTTGTGTTGCTAACTACTGTACAACAGCTGGAGCAGTTAACACTATTCATGATCCTCCTGTGGCTGTTCGTAGAATTCCCATCTCTAGTTACCCTGTTCCACAGCCGGCTGGATTTCATAGCCACAGACATTAAAGAGAAAGGAATGTTTTTCACTGCAAATAAAATCCAATTTAATGACACAAAGATATGTAACTCATGAGCTTATTTCAAAATATTGTAGTAAAACTAAGACAATAATTGCCTTTTTTTTTTGGCAAAAATTAGTTGGTTTTTTTGCAACGTTCAAATCATTGTTTGTCATGTAATGAAATATCTCATCTCAAATATCTGTCGTTTTGGAGAAAATTGGTGGGTGTTTGTACAGTAACTGCAAAAAGTAAGAGTAAAGCAAAACAAAAAAGGTAGAAAAGACCATTACTGTGTTCTTACCAATGTTCGTTTAGGACCCTATCCCAATAGTTGACAGTAAATCACTGTATTAGACTGAATCAGATGATATATTTTCCGCATTATAAGACGCACTGGACTATAAGGTGCACTGTCAGTGAATGTTTTTTCATATAAAAAGGTGCATTAATTGAAGTAAAAATAATGAGATAAAAGGTCAAAATGATTAGATAAAAAGTCAGTTATGAAATAAAAAGCCCAAATTCTGAGATAAACAGTCAAAATTATGAATAAAAAGCTAAAATTATGACATAAAGAGCCAAAACTTTTTTTGTAGAACTAGTTAATATGCAGTAACAATAATTGTGGCTGAACAACAAGATAACTTTAAGGTCATTTTCCTCACTTTGATGGGGCAGTATTGGGCTGTAGGGTCTGTCCAGGAAAATAAGGGCTAATCAGAGAACACCAGCAATATGAATGTAAATAAACAACAAATATACGTGATATGGAGATTTTACTGTCAAGGTTTTAAGGCTTCTGGAAAAGAGCAAGTTTTAAAAATAGAATAAAATAAGGAATAACAAAATATCTCATGTTAGTACACTATTCTGATTCTACCATAATTTCACAACTATATTAAACACATTTGTCTTGTGTTTCCAACTGTATCACTAGAATTATTATTATTCATCCAAATTGAGGTTTTACACCTTGCAGTGAGCCGATTAATTTTACTGAGGCACCTTTACTGACTCCTGATATAGTAAAACAAATTAATTCTGTGAAGAACACGAACTAATGTCTCAGCAGTTAAAGGGATCAATCAATAAACAGGGATTGGAGAAGACTGAAGCAGTTGTAGCATAATAATTACACTACCTTGGTACATTTGCTGCAAATAATTACAACACGCCAGGCTACATGCTAACAGATGCTAGTATTCACCAGTTAGCAAAACGTCTAAACTCTTGAGTCCGCTTTGCACGAAGTGTCGAAGCGTGGATGTGTTCGGTTCAGGTGTTTTAGGAAATATGCCAGTGCTAGGCTAATGCTAATGCTAATTAGCCGTGGGCACACTGTAGCCTGCCTTACGCAGCGTAAAAATGGTCCCAAACTTCTACTATTAAGGATTTTAAAAGTATAGAAACAGTCAAGATGAGGTGTAGCTGTTCTGTAGTAATTTACCATACGTGATCGGCTTTTTGAACGGAATATTTTTTCCGATCAGGCTATTTTTAGCAGAGGTGATAAAAGTACTCACATTCTGTACTTAAGTAGAAATACAGCTGCTTGTGTGGAGGAAAAAAAAGTACAATTTCACAAAAGTAAAAAGTAAAACTGCATTTTTTATTTTTTTTTGTCATGAACGCCATAATATTTATTCAACCAGGAAAAATCTGAAAAGTTTCAAAAGTATCTAAAATATAGCCTTTAAAGTCTTTACTGTGTAATTAATATGTTTGATCAGCTATGGGCAGGAAATTTAAGAAAAAACAGGGAAAAAATTCTGAATTGAGTTAAAAAAGACGTCATGAGATTTAAAAAAAATGACAAATGAGATTTAAAAAAATGCATAATTTTAAGAGAAAAAGTCAAAATTGTGACATAAATTGATAAAATGATGAGATAATAGTCATATAACACAGTTCCTCTCCTCCACAATTTTTTCCTCTGGTGATTTATTTTTCATAGTGTCACATCTGTTTAGTTTGAAAAAGTAATGAGTCTATTTTGAGAATGTGAGGAGTATATAGTACAGATATTTATACAAAAATGTAGGGAGTAAAAGTAAAAAAAATCCAGAAAAATAAATACTCAAGTAAAGTACAGATACCTACAAAATATACTTAAGTACTACTCAAGTACTTTTACTTAGTTACTTTCCACCTCTGGTATTTAGCAGGTATGTCAAAATTATGAGATAAATAGTCAAACTTTTGAGATAAAATGTTAAAATTGTGAAATAAAAAGTCAAAATTATAAGATCAAAAGTCCAAATTGTGAAATCAAAAGATATATAATAATAGTTATATAACACAGTTCCTCTCCTTCTATTTTTTCCTCTGGTGATGTATTCTTCATACTGTCACATCTGTTTAGTTTGAAAAAGTAATGAGTCTATTCTGAGAATGTAAAGAGTATAAAGAGTGTAAAGAGTACAGATATTTATGCAAAAATGTAGGGAGTAAAAACAAAAAGTTGCCAGAAAAAAATAAAGTACAAATCTACTTCAGTATAGTAATGAAGTACTTTTACTTAGTTACTTTCCACCTCTGATTTTAGGCATAATTGATCAGTACAACACTAAAAAAAAACATGTTCATTACTTCTATTCTGGAAGCATTTTACTTATAGACCAGTATAACAGCTATTATCTGTGTTTAATGGAAGGTTCTGGTCCCAATTGACAGGAACATGAGGTGTGTTATTGATTCAAGAAAATATACAAAGTAGTGAGATTACTTATAAGTGGGTAATTTTTGGGTTTTTTTTCTGTCAAGGTTTCATATGTGACTTCTTGTAAGAGGCGACACAACGATACAAACAATAATAACAGATGTAGCGATGAATAAAACAACACCTCCAGACATGTTTGAAATAGGTTTGAAATGATGGACAGTGTGTAGCGGTTGTCTTCCTATAAATGCCTGTTATTATCTCGTACTCTGATACAGTAAGAACAGTAATCTGTTACACAGGCCGGGATATAAGTCGATGCTCTTATTACAGATTGTTAGTGTGACAACTCCAGAGACAGCTGCAAGATGTCGTTCCTGAATTATTTATCACTTTTTACAGGCAGGTGGCTTCTTAAAAATTGTGACTTATCGATTTGATTGGCAGCAGAAGTAATATTAGAGAAAGTGAAATGGAAAACGATACCGCTCCCTCACTGGAAAAAAGCAATAATATCACCCGGTTCTAGCGCAGTAATGCTATCCCAGCTCGGAGCCTCGCTTCCTTTTTACCTGTTAATGGCACATTTTGCTTCACTGACTCATTTTTTTGGTGGAGGTCAAAAAACCGCACTCCTGCATCAAAGAACTTTTACACCCTAAGGTTAGGAAAGTATTCCCATGTCACTATTTCTGACCTTTCCAGTGTTGCCTATCCTTTCTAGACACTCTCACTAAGCTTTAAATTCACTAAAGGTTGTGTATGACTTTAAAACCTGCATTACTTTACTCTGCAGTGTCTTCAACAGAGATGTATAAAGTACTGGACTAGAGGAGTGGAGGAAAAGTACAAGTACTATATCAAAAAACTGACTTGAAGTGTTCTTCAAGCATCATACTCAAGTGAAAGTACTAAAGTATCCAAAGAAAATTGTACTTAAGTATTGCAAGTAGAAGTATGTAAAAAAAATTCTACTGATGTCTATTGATGTTTATTTGGTGTGATTGTGACCGACAGTAACTGTTTATCCTGAAATAAAAAGTAGGTGAGACCAACTCTCCGTTCGTTTCCTGGATCCAGTAACGATACAATATATAAACTCAGGAAAAAGTGGGAGGGTATGAAATCATCTGTCGCAACACCCCCATCCCCCACGGGTGTGATGCCCATGCTTCATGTTACTTTCAAATGTATTCCAATCCTGTCTGTATTTATTTTCTTACATTAAATGTCACAACACAGTGTACGCATATTTTATTTACTAATATACACGGTCATATTGTTTGACCTTGCTGTCTTTCCTGTAGTCCCGTCAAACCGGAATTAATACTGAAATGCAAATAAACAAAGAGATTATTATAATAATTTATAACTTCAGCTCTTGCTTTTGTGTTCAAGTCTATTAAAATCTATTATTATGTCAAAGGACAAAGACTAGAATGGAGCTGAATAATGAGTTGCCACTGTGTATTCTCTGCAGCAATATCATGTGATAATATTACAAACACTGACATTGCCTTTGCCCTTTCCTCTTTTGATTATGTTCTTTGAAAATACTTGATACACACACACGTACACACACACACACACACACACACTATACAACCCTAAAGTTTGGATGCTGTGTAAAATGTAAATAAAAAACGGTGCATATTGCAGTGATTTACATCATTAACCCAGAGGTGTAGTGGTCCCTAGAGAAGTGGATATACTAATACACAATTTTTTGCCTTATTTTTTTTCTTTAAAGTAGTCCAGGAAAACACTCTGTGATGTCAGTGACATGTAATACTCCTCTATTTACTTATTTCCCAAAAATCCATAAGTATATTTCCTCACTATTATAACATTTTCATGACTTGATCTGGGGCCGACACTACTGAATGGTGCACATTAGCAGGATTTGGAAGTAGATCTGTAGTAACTCATTATGTACTAATAATAATCGACTCGTAATGTGATAAATGAGCACATAATGTAATTATAAAAAATAATGTAACTTATTACATTATGAGCTCAGCTATATTGCAACTCGTAAGCAATTTCCCATTTGTGGGATCAATAAAGTACTTCTATTCTATTCTATTCTATTCTATTCTATTCTATTCTATTCTAATAAAAGCTCATAATGTAACAATGGTTTATACTGTGAGAAAAATTGCATTACTATTTTTTTTTTTACCAAGGTGAAAGGTTAACTATGGTTAAGTAATGCTTTTAAAGCAATCATATATGATATTAAAGTTAAATATTACATTTTTACATTATGTGCAAAGTCGTTTATGATTTTATTACATTATGAGTGGATTATTAAATTCTGAACTTTAATCACATTTAAGATATTATATTATTACGCTACAAGCTGCTACAAGGTATACTAAAACCTGAACTACACCACTGCATAAACCCTTATTTTATTCACAATGGACAACATACAGTATCTTTTTTTATTTTCTTTAATCCACATTTTTTTTTTACTCCTAAAGATAATGAACGAGGCTAGATTTGCCACTATGTGAAATCATCTTTTTATTGCAGTCTGTAAACATCTGTGAATTTAGGAGATTTTTTGGTATAATTGATATATAGGACGCTTGGACGCTTTTCACTGAAAATGTCTCGGATAAAACCTGCGGATCACAGGTGACAAATGAAGATGTAATGAAGAGGACGGGGCCACAAGAGGTGCAAGCAATTATGAAAGTGAGATGCATGAGATATTTGGGGCACGTTATGCACCATATTGGACTGGAACCCAATTGGTGGGAAGAGGAAAAGAGGGCGACCAAAACTCACGTGGACAAACACAATTGATGCGGACATTGCCAGTATGGGGTACAACAGGGAAGAAGCAACAAAGGCAGCGCAAGGTTGTCAAATGTGGAGATCAATTGTTGCCTGATGTGCTGACCAGCATGGGGGGATTTGAGGTTGAGGAGGAGGTAGAGTTGAATATTGTCACATTATTGTCAAATACACTTTAGGCTTTTCATCCATCCACATTCAACAAGCCTCTCTTTTCTGTTATTTTATTTTCAGCACAAATTACGCTGCAAATACATGTAGGCCGCCAATTGACGTCACATATTTTTGGGTTTTTTGTGATGCTAACTGGTGACACTTGACAGTTATTGTGTTATTGGTACATAAATGTATTGTGCGGTGGATGGACTCGGGCGTTCTGATTTTTTTATTTATTAATTTTTTTAATTTTTCTTGAGCCTGTAAAAATGGTTTGTGTGTGTGTTGTATCCTTAGACTTTTTCAGCTCACTTTCAGGTGAGCTTTGCCTACTGACTAATGATAGACAGATATATTGGCCGGCCGAAATATACTATATTGCACTCTTTTTTTTTTTTTTTTTTTTTTCCCTGCTATGATTTATGGACAGGCACATTTCAAGGCATCTCTGTGTTCTTGGAAATACTGTTGTTCACAGTGGGGAAAAAAGGATCCTTTGGCCTTGTAATATTTATTAGGTTAACTAACACAATGATAATTTTCTAATTGTAAGTATCAGTGAGAACTGGAATTATTCAAGTCAAATTAAATGTATCATTGATCTAATGAATAAGCTGTAAATTGTGTTCTTCTTATGACCCGGAGGTTGCAACATATTTGAGTGAGCAGAGGAGACCAAAAGGGTTAAAATTTGCCAAACAATTTTATTTAAGCAAATTTATTGTAAATTAAACCTACGTTCCCATGCCCAAAAACAAATCCCAAAAGTACAAAGAAAAGTTGGACCCAGGTGAGCTGGCTAAACAAAAGGACAATAGGTGGATCAAACCAACCCTATACAGGGTCGTAGAATCTGTCATCCATCTACCGCTACCCCTGCCCTATTAAAACAACTTGCAAACTAAACCGTGTAAAAAGAAAACCAAACGAAAACGGGACGTCCAGACTCACCGGGTCAAACAAGACAGAAAAACTAGCAAAAAGAAGTAGAACAGCCGAAAAAACCCCAAAAAAAACCTTCAATCGCGGCGTCCCAGGCGGTGGCGAGGCAGGAACCACAGGCAGGGCACTCCAAAAAAAGAGTCACCCTTTAGACCCGAAGGTTTGGCTTATATAGTGACTGCGACTGAAGCCAATCAACGACCTGAAAAAAAAACTACATGCAGGATATTGCACCAAAAAAATATAACGACCAATAATTGTCCAATGAAACAAATTATGACTCATAAAAAAAAAAAAAACAAGAGGAAAAAAAATGTTGCTGGAACAAACATAACAGTTCTGTATTTTCACATAATATTCAAAGGCTTTCATAGTCACTGCACATGAACTGAGAAATACCAAATAAGTTTGAATAATGTGACGCCTTTTGACACAGAGACAATTTGTACACAGTCATGTGACTCTTGTATGTTTACAGTGTCACTGAGTCATGTGACGGTGCTAGCTTCCACGTTCATTAAAAGCAAGTTGCTGCTCCATGTTCTGTAGTTTTATGACTCATGTAGCTGAGTGAACTGGGTGGAAGGCATAGTTGAGTTTTACACTATATTATTTTACAAAAAACCGACTTGAAGAATATACTTAGACATTTTTTTAACTGTGTATCTGCATCTTTATAGGTTAATAATGGTCAAGTATTTAGTTTTTTGTTGGTTTTATCATGATTTTAGTCATGTTTAGAAATCTACTAAAGGCTGACCTTTACGTTTTAACTAGACAGGCATAAAAGAACCAACCACAGTGTGATTTTTGGATACTTTCTAAGGGATCTAAGTTTTATATCATTCTTATTTACACACCTGGATTGATTCTTCTCCATAGTAGCCACATTCAGTCAGCAATTTGTTGTATTTTGACCTATCTGCTGTGCTGAAATGACTGGTAAAGTAAAACAAAACCATCAAGTCGAACGAATTCAAATTGGTGCTCAGACCATAAATCCTATAAAACAATGTTATTTAAATACCTACAACACCTCCCACTTTGCAGTTTTATTCCAAGCACTTCAAGATGTTCTCACTTAGATGTGTTGACGGAAATTTGCTGAAGCTTTGAGTTGAGATGGAAAAGAACCTTAACAAGTGGTGCAAGAAACTCAACCCCTTGTAAAGATTTTAGCTTTTAATGGACATCTCTCTCTCTCTCTCTCTCTCTCTCTCTCTCTCTCTCTCTCTCTCTCAAAACATGAGACTATGCCATTTTGGAGGCTACATGTAGTTTCCCATTAGACATCAATAGTAATTAAGTATTTATAGTGTTGGGCAAGTTACTTGTATAGTGTAGTGAGCTAAGCTATCAGTTACTCAACAATACATTTAGCTTCACTACACAAAAGCTACCACCTACAGAAATATAGCAAACTAGGTTACACAACTGTAGTTCACTACATCAGAAGCTACTTCACGTTGTATCAAACTAATGTCAGATTAATTGAAAATGACAGTTAGGTACACTGTTTAAGGTATTTATTAAAAAAAATCTAGGACCTACTGCCATTTGGCTAGTTTCCCTCTGCTAGCTAGCTGGGCTAATGTTCGTTATGATGTTGTTCTTTTGTTTTTTACTAATTACTAGCATTTCATTAAAATGAGTAGGGTTTTATGCAAAGACACTTCACGGTCAGTTGACTGATTTTCTTGCTCTCCTTCTGTCTACGCCATCGTATGTACTGTATGTGTCAGTCTGTGTTGTTTTAATTCCACTGACACAGTCCATGGAAGAAGTACAATGGAAGCTCCAGCATTTTATTTATTGTTGTTTCAAAATCATACATAATCTACTTCAGAGCAAACTTATGTTTTTCTCAGTCATGTCCTGGAATTTGTAGCTTCTGTGGACACTACGTCGCTACTTGACCACAAAAATAATATAACTACAGGAACATTACTTGATTCATTAAGCAGCAACGCTACTGTCAAGCTAACGGAAAATGTATCAGCGACGCTACTGCCCATCACTGAGTACTTATCACCACTCTTTTTGTAATTATGACCATTTAAAATCATGTGATTGTGATTTTGACCTTTTAGTCACACCAAGTCAAAGGTCACACCAGCATTTTGAAGCCCATGCCAGTTTTCTTGTCTGTTAATAAAAGTAATTAGGTCTCTACCCCAACTTGTTTTTTTATATTTTAGTCCATTTTAGGTTTTTTTTAGATATTGACCCAGTGACACCTGACGTCTTGGATCAACAGTAGGTCAAAAAGACAAGATGCAGAATTAAAAGACCATCATTTTGGTGTTCAATGTAAGTGTCTGAGATGAAAAGGTCAAAAGTTCTATCCAAAATTCAATTTTGTCCTCAATTGCGACTGTGACCTTTGAAGTAGGATATTCAGATTTGTCTTTCGAGGTTCTAAGAAGCTATTTGCAAAACTGAGTATACATGAATAAACCTATCACTTATCTCATCATTGTGAAAACACTTTTTTGGTTACCTTGATGTTTAACCTGCATTCACTAAAATGTAATGGAATCTATTCTGGACCACCTCACATCTTTCCTGAAAATTTCATGCAAGTTGGTTTTAGTAGTTTTTTGCAGAAATTTGCTGACAGACATAAACATTAACCAAAATCAATACCTTCCCCTTAAGGGCACGGGGTAAAAAAAAAAAAAAAAATAATAATACAGCAGACTTGAGCACTTGCCTCAGTTGTAAGGTCAGTATATCTTCTGTCTGGAAGATACTTTTCCAGACTGAATGTTTTGATAGAACTGACGGTGTGGGTGGAGCTATCCCACTGTGTGGTCATAACTCCTGCTGTTGGCTACAGTTACATCATAAAGCTTCGCTAAGTTTACAGCGGCTGCCCCCCCCCCCCCCCCGCTCCCTCCCTCCAGAGCTGAAAACAGACATGAAGGCAACAATATAGTATGTTACGAGTGTGAAGAGGGAGGGATGGACGGCAGGGGGGAGGGGGATCTAAAGGACGGGCAATGGGAGGACATGGAACAGAGAGCTCATGCTGTTTCTGAGAAGATGCATCACTGAAACAAGCCTGTATTTACTGAGATTTTATTCCACAATAAAGCCTCCGTTGTTGTTGATTTAGGATTAAAATATTTAACTGCCTACTTACGCTGTATGTGAGGAAATAATTAGGATGAGTGACGCTTGTAATTCTATTAGCTACTGTTACACATCCAATAATTAAGCTAATTTTTTGGAAAATTAAAGCTTTCCATAATTCAATATAATTAGGATTTAGGCTCATTTTTGCCACGATTTGTTCACATAGTTCAATTAAAATGTCTATTTGAAATCTTGCCATTACGAAGCAATGAAGGTGAAAGACTTTACCTTTTTGTCCTTGTTTGAGTGGATAAAACAAAGAATATACCGCCAGTTTTCAAAGTTCCACTGAAGAAATATCCATACAAAGACCTGCCAACTGAGGCACAACTGAGTACAATAGGTGCAGTACGTGCAGGATATTCAGCTTTATGTGTCATTTTAACTAATTTAGCAACACACACACAGATTTACCACCTTTTTCCAACATAACACATGAAGTAATTCACAGCCCTTTCATAAAAATGCATTGCTTTACCTTGACATATTTTTCTTGGTAGAGTTTCAAAGTTTCATATAGATACGAAGACCAAAATATTTCACGTTAAATGAATGTTTTGCTTTACAATAAAACACAGCAAAGGTATTTTCTTTTTTTTTTTTTATTATAATTATTATTGTACCTTTGAGTTATACTGTGTCAGAATCAGTGTGGTAATATGACTCCTGCACATTGTAAGTGTTACAGTTAAACCAGTTAATGATCTGACCTTTACAGTAGTGAAGTATCACTAAAATAACACAAAGCTCGTAAGACTATTCTGCCCTACAAAACACAAAGGCAGTAACTGCATGTTTTGTCCAAAATAAGTTATTGTGTTTTTTAGAACATTCAAATCATTCTTTGTCATGTAATACAATATTATAAATAAATACTGGTGGGTGTTTGTACAGTAACTGTAAAAAGTACTAGTAAAACAAAGTAAAAATTACTATTACTATTACTGTGTTCTTACCAATGTCCATTTAGGACCCTACCCCAATAATTTACAGTCAATCACTGTATTAGACTAAAACAGATTATGTAATTTCTGTATTTTCTGCACTATAAGGTGCACTGTCAATGAATGGTTTTTATGAATGTTTTTAATATATAAGGTGAATTATTTGAAGTCAAAATCATGAGATAAAAAAATCAAAAATATGAGATAAAAAGCCAAAATTACGAAATAAAGTCAAAATCGTGAGATAAAAGCCAAAATTATGACATAAAAAGTCAAAATTATGAGATAAAAACTCAAAATGATGAAATAAAAAGCCAAAATTATGAGATAAAAAGCCAAAATCGTGAAATAAAAACTCAAAGTCATAGCGCATTGTGGTATTTGCAGAACTAGTTAATATGCAGTAACAACACTGCCTCATGTCCAATACTCTACCTACAACTACTGGGGCTGAACAACAAGAGAACTTTAAGGTAATTTTTCTTAGTGTGGTGATTTGTGCAGTTACTGCCTTTTACTTTGTAGGGCAGAATGTCACTACATTCATTTAACTGTTATTTCACAAGATTTAACCTGCTTTTAGGCTTCGGTCAGGGTATGTAAACTTATGTGCATAACTGTACATAAAGACCACAAAATACTTGGACTCATCCACTTGCAGCGCCCACACAATTCCAGGTTGTTGGGAATGTTCCACCTTTTTACAGCTTGGAACCAAAGCATCAGATTTAAAGTTGCTGATCCTCATCCCAGCCCCTTCCCACACTCTATTGCTAATCTCGCCACTGCAAGTTAGCTACCGCAGCTCGATGAAGCCAACAGGACTGCATCATCAGCGAAAAGCAGACATACAATCCTGAGACCACCAAACCGAAACTAATTCCACCACTTGACTACACTTGGAAATGATTTCCATGAAAACAATGAACCGAATCATGGACAGAAAGGGAGACACGGTGGAGTCCAACCCTCACTCTAGCTCTGGTTACAAGCTTTACTGAAATAATGAACATGTCAATGCATGCGACGGTCATGAGTTTTCGTCACAGGGGGAATGGGTCCTCTCTGAGAGATGAGGTTCAACCATCTCAGAGGAGCTCAGACTAGACCTTCTGCTCCTCCATGTTGAGGTCGTTTGAGGTTCGAGTATGGATGTCTGGTGTAGACCTCCCAGGTGACATGTTTCGTACATGTCCAACCATGAGGATAGTCCAGGGCAGACCACATATATGCTGTTGGGATCGTATCTGGAATGTCTGAGTATCCCACTGGAGAATCTGGAAGTGTTGGCCCAGATGAAGGGGGTCTGGACTTCTCTGTTTAAATTGCGGACCCTACGACCCATGGCTGGATGGATGGACAGACAGGCAGTTGTTGGCAGCACGGTGGCTGAGCGGTTAGTGCTCGTGCCTCACAGCAAGAGGTTTCGATTTCCGGACCATGCAGGCCTTTCTGTGTGGAGTTTGCATGTTTCTCTCCCCGTGTCTGGATGGGTTTCCTCTGGGTGCTCTGGTTTCCCCCATCACCCAAAAATATGTTTGTTAGGGTAAAGTCCTCCAACCAGGTGATTCTGACCATTAGCCTGGTTCCACAGTTGGAGATGGGTCCCCGGGTGCCGCCCATGGCTGCCCACTGCTCCTTACAGGTTGCCCCAATGGCATGAAGGATGGGTTAAATGCAGAGGACACATTTAATTTTACAGTGTATAATGACAAATAAGGTACTTTATCTTGATCATATTTACAACATAGTAGAGTGGACAGAGTGGACTTCTATGAGTCATAGGTGACTCATAGAAATACTCTGAAATTCAAAATGCCAACCTTATTGGAGGACATAACAAAATATTACTTTTGTGAAATGTTTCAATATTTTTTAATATGTAAAAAAATCTAAGTCAGTGAACTAACCATATTTGTTTCCTTACCCATGACTGGAAAATAACCCCCCCCCCAAAAAAAAAAACAACAACTACAACCCAGAAGTATATAAATATCTGAAAGGAACATGTGTTCAAACCATGTGTTTTTTATGGCCATCCAGTCGTCATTTAAGTGTAAACTGTGGTTGCAGGTTTATTAATAATAATAATAATAATGTTATAATGCACTATAAGAGCAGATTCAACATTGTTATCTGTACTGTCACTGGAGTGGGGCTGCTGTGGCGCCGCCCATCCCTGCCGCCATGTGCCCCATGGGTGCTGTGGCCCTCGGCTTGGTTCCCAGGTCAGAATTTGGCCCTTGGTCAAATGTAATTGGAGATCCCTGCTCTACACTATTCATGTAGAGGTGGACCTTACAGATCTTAACAAGTGTACTTTTGTCATTTTTTGTGAAAATATCTTAAAATGACGTTACCTAAAGAGTTTCAACTGAGATACTGTATGAAGAACTTATTTTCAGACAATAGTTCTGGATGTTTTTATCAAGATCACTTTCACTTTTTTGGATTGTCAGATTTTTGTCTTAATTTATTTATTGTTTCTTATTAATTCAAGTCATATTTTAAGTCCGATCAGAAATATTCACTAAACGTAAGAAAAATAAACTTAGTCAGATTTAGATTAGATTCAGATTTAGATTTCCCAGTGTGTACAGTAGACCACATTGGACCTGAACTTGACCCACCTTCTCTGTAAGTGTTGCTGTAATGCATGTGGACATGACCAAAATACTCTCACACCCAATGAAGCATTAAGCTAGCCAAATAACGCCAGCTCTGTTCACTAAGAAACCTCTAAAAGCGATAGGATCTATTGCAATTTGGTTGAATTGGCTTCCAATAAAGAGCACTTTCTCCCATTCTAACATCCACTCTTGTGCTTTAAACAACAGTTCAGTAATACACTGCGGTCCTCTAGTCGAGATTTTTTACTCTTAACCAAGCATGGAAGACTGTCCTTGATCTCAACTGTGCAGGCGTCCTGTCTAATGATCAGACCTTATCGTAGATCGCGTCTCCATTTTTCAGGGTCCATCAGAACCTTTTCGTCACAGCTTCTCATCACTAGAGTCAAATTTAATCCAGTGTTTACCCCTCCTCCTCACTCTTGTTTGATAGCCACTTTTGGTACTAGCAATCAAACGGGCGGTTGCAGTTTTTCAAGCAGCTTTGTGAGCAGATTAACAATTTTCTTTTACACCCCACTGAGACAAAAACGACAATTACACCCCTACCCCTACCACCACCACCACCACCACCACTACCACTACCCCTTTCTCTCTCTCTCTCTCTCTTCTTAACTGAAAACTCCAGTTAAGCCCCTCTCTGAATCAATGGCGGAGGCTAATTGGCAGCTACTTTGTATATGTCTGGCAGGTAGCGAGCGCTTCTTCAAGTGACAAACGCTGATCGAAAACCAATTAAAGGAACACAGACACCGCCGGCTGGGCCACAGACACTTTTCAAGCGGCAGTTTTATGGGAAGAAAATAGATATCCAATAGCACGTTGCCAGCTTTGTTTTGAGTGTACCCAAGCCAGCCTCTGATCTGAGGGTAGAAGTAAGATTCTCAGGTTTGCAGACGCTGCTGCTGTGGTGTGGGGGCAGGTTTTTGATGAGACGAGCTTTCCCAGTGGTGGGATCAGTGCTTACAGAGAGGAGGAGATGCCTTTTGACAGCCAACACTACACACTAGAGGCTGTTTGATGGGCCTCGAGCATCTAACTAAACAGATTTGGCCCCAGTGGAAGAGACAGTTGCAGGATGAATTTCTTCCATCACCGTGAAAAATTACCTTCCCCGCTCTTTTTTTTTTTTTCCCCCACTTTAGTACACAGTGGTACCATCCCCAGTCTTTTCCTCTTTGTAGTTTAGTGTACAGCTTCCACATGGAATGGCGAACACTTAGAATCTATCAGCTCCTATTTGACATGTACAGAAAAACAACTAAAACTGTGGCATGTTCTGCATACAAGTTTTTATTTTGTTTATTTTATATATATTATCAGGTAGGATTTCCTACACACCAGCTTCTTCAGCCTTAAAAAAAAGAAAACAAAAAATACCCATTATCTTTGCTATGAAGTGCTTAGAGCTCAACATGCCAAAATAATAGAATAAAATAGACCTTTATTAGTCCCTTACAGAGAAATTAATTTGTTACAATAGCAAAGAAAATGGTGCATGAAACAACAATGAGTTTAATCAGTGAAATGTATGTATGTATATATAATGTATATTATTATAGGTTCTAATGTTCCAGATTCAACAGGTTTATTGTCACATACACAGTAAAAACACACAGATTTGATGCTATGAAGTGACGTTCTTCCTGTCAACATGAGAAAAGTAGTAAGAATAAGTATGGTTAAGAAATATTGGGACTAGACTAAAACTAAAGGCACAATACAAGAAAATGCTCTGAACAATCTAACATTTAAACACACACATTCTGTACTTAAGTAGAAGTACAGACTACTGGTGTGAAAAAACTACTGATTCAACTGCTTAAGTAAAAGTAAAATAGTACAATTTCTCAATTGTAATAAAGTACAAAAGTAAAAAGTAAAACTACTCCTTTTTTTTGCCATGAATACAATAATACTTATTTCACCAGGAAAAATAAATAAATAAATAAAGCCTTTAAAAGGGAGTTACTGTGTCGATAATGTGTTTGATCAGGTCACAGTATAGGCAAGGAATTTAGGAAATAAAATAAAAAATAAATAAATAAATCACAACCAAGATAAAAAACTCTTCATGATATTTAAAAAAAAAAAAAATGAGATTAAAAAAAAACACAGAATTTTAAGAGAAAATCAAAATTGTGGAATAAAAGTATTAATTATGAGATAAAAGATCAAAATTATTACATTAAAAAGTCAAAATTATGAGATAAAAGGTCTAAATTATTAGATTAAAAAAATATAAATTATGACCATTAAAAGTTAAAATTGTGAGACAATAAAATCCACGTCATGGCCATGGTGACAGAGGAAATCTTGTTGCATTATTGAATTAAAATCCCAATAGAAGCTTAGAATATTATAAATGATAAACAGAACACGCGGTGAACATCTGATAGATAAATCCGGTGGAATATAGAAGAGACATTTCCTTTGTGCTGCATTTTCATTGTTTATAAGAACACAAGCATTCGTCCTTCTCAGCCATTTCTTTAGTAATGATTGTTTCTGGAAAAACGAGAGTCTCCAGAGGCTGTTTTGATCTGCAGTACACGGCTCATGTGACAGATGAAACAGCTAATAGCATTATCTTAAACATGGAAGTGTCCAACACAATTTAGTCAGATTCTCCACACCAGAGGGACATGTCTATTATAGCTCACAAGATGGTGCGAGTGTGTGTGTGTGTGTGTGTGTGTGTGTATGTTGCACACACACACACACACACACTTTTGCGATTATCATATCTACAATTCATGCCCCAAATATCAATTATCTTCTAAAGATGCAAGACCTGAATTCTCAACAGAGATTTTATCTTGACCTTGAGGAGAGCAGGGTCTGTTTTTTTTTTAATTTTAAAATTGTATTTTTTTTAACACACACACACACATGCACACACACACACACACATGCACACACAGGGCCGGTTCTGGTCAATGTGGTGCCCAAGGCGAACACCCCTCTTTCCTTTTTGTGGAATTGTGTAAATATAGTGTCTATAATGTCCCTGTCATTGTTAAATGTAATGCTTTATTTACCATATTTTTAACACTATAAGGCGTACTGTCAATGAATGGTTTATTTTTTACAATGTTTTCATATATAAGGTGCATTAAGTGAAGCTAAACAGTCACAATAATTCTCAATGTTGTTGAGTTGTAACACAGAACAAAACACATTGTTACTCTGCTAAATCCAACTTTGAGATAAAAAAAAAATCTAAATAATGAGATAAAAAGTCAAAATTATACGATTAAAAAAATCTAAGAAATGAGATAAAAAGTCAAAATTCTGCAATTAAAAAGTCCAAATAATGAGATAAAAAGTCAATATTATACCATTAAAAAATATCAAAATAATGAGATAAAAAGTCAAAATTATACCATTAAAAAAAAAATCTAAATAATGAGATAAAAAGTCAAAATTCTACTAAATCACTATAAGCACAACCAGAATTTATCAATATATAAGTACTGTAATGAAGTACTTTACACCTTAGATAGATAGATAGATAGAAAACTACTCAGTGTTCATGTGGGTGTCGTTCCAGTGTAAATGTTGATGGTTGACATGAATCCAGAGTGTGTTCGTGTCCTGTGTTGAACCTTTGTTTGTTTGCATTCAAAGAGAATCTGTGACAAAAACCCTTTTTTTGGTGACAGGAGGACAAGAGGAGCTGCACAGCAGGCCGACACACACGATAATCTGTCCACACGCAAACACACGGCGTACGAACCATTTTCACAATTTTAAGAACATTTTCAAAAACATGTGGGACAACTGTGAGGGCAGTGTTTTACATTTTTAACAGTAACATTCTGTTAAATTCAAATACAATATTTGGAAAATACTGCTTCATTCTACTCGGGCACTAGTTGGACAGCTCTCACATAAAAAAAAAAAAAAAAAAGCATGTGAAGAGACACACAGTGTGTACACACATAGTGACAGCTGTGGGTATTAAGTGGCAGCGTGATGGATGGGGTTCAGACGGGATGGCCCTCATAACCTTCCCTTTATTTACCCTCCACTGACTGACAGCAGGAGAGGGGAGGGGAGGAAGAGGAGAGAAGAGGAAGAAGAGGAGAAACATTATTTAGTGTTTGGATATATGGGTCCAAATGAATGTCAATGTGAAAAAGCTATAATTATTTAATAATTGATTAGATGAAGGACTCTATTTTGTGCAGTTTTTTTAAACAGAAAAAAAAAATAAAGGTATAATTGATTTTATCTATTGTAGTTTTTATTACCATGTGTACTTTATGTTTCACATTTCTAGTCCAAATATAAGACATACTTGTTTAAAGAGGAACTTTTCAGTGAGATATAAAGAATTTAATCTTAGAAAATAGATGCTGAAAATCTTATTTCAAGAAATGTTAATGAGATCATTTTCACTTATTGAATAGTTGTTGTTTTTTTTTTTACTTAATTCAAGCAAAAATGTGTCTTTATATTATGAAAAAATAGCTCTTTTTTTAAGGGGGGGGGCTTCTCCAGTGTAGCCATATATATAATTTGACGCTGAAAATAACATCTAAGATATTTTCAAATTGATTCAGTTTATTATTATTCTTGAATTTCTTTTTTTTTTTTTTTTTGTTATTAATATTTGAATTTGAACATTTGTGAGTTGCTTTATTGGCCTTGTCCAAGTTTTACCATAAAAAAAAGAAAATGTATATAAAAATATAAAATGTAAAAAAATAAATAAATATATTTAAAATTTCAAGTTACTTATATATTGCAAAAACAAAATCTTTCCAAGTATATTTTTGTAATTTCTAGTCAAAATTTCTCATCAGTCACATGTGTTTCATTCAGTTTTTCAGGGGCAGAACTGAAAGTGTGTGTTTATCGTATTTTTTTTTTTACTGTGGAACTGCTTCGGGGTGTATTCACATAGTAAAGTCCAGACCAAGGTTCGGACCAGAACCTTTTTTTTGCCTTTTCACACTGTACTTATAATCCGGACTTTATTTACAGTCTTCATTCACACTGTATTGAATCAAGTGGACCAACGGACTTTAGAACGTCATGTCGTCAATGCGTGTACAGCGTGCGTCTCTCTATACTCGACCCTGATTGGTTAGTAGATGAGCGTGCTACACTGTTACAGGAAATGGACCCAGTTACTAGTTTCATCATTTTTGCCCTATTTTGGCGATGTTGCCAACTCTCGTACCAGTGTTCCCACCAGCGGCTTGTCTCTAATTCAGTCTTTATAGTATCATCCGACCAAATTTCAATGAAATACCTGGTTTCCTCGTCTCCCCATGTATTCGTGCGACTCATGCTTGGACGTTGACTAGATTCCGCGCACGTGACTGTGACGTAATTGGTCCAATAGTCCGGACTTTCCTTAACAGACGTTTCACACTGTGCACCAGCGAACCTTGGTCCGGACCGAGACTACCTCCTCAGCTCGGACCAAAGACTCGGTCTTTAGTCCGGACCAAGGTTCGGGGGAGGTTTCACACTTGTCAATGAGGTTCGAACTTTCCTGGAAAGTCCGGATTTTCTGAGTGCTATGTGAAAAGTCTCAGGAGTTAAAGGGTTAAAGCAGAATGAACTGTTTCCGTGGCAGACGAATTAATAAATTTGGAATTAAAATTGGACTTTTTTTTTGGAATTAAGTTTAATTCTGAATTATAATTTCCAGCTGGTATCAGGTGTTTACATGGTCATCTGAAAGTGGAATTAACCTTTATTCAGAGTTAAATAAGAATAAAAATAAACGGGTCTTCTTTGTGTTGACACAAATATGAACCAAACCTGCAGTTATATATTGTTTGTTTGTTTGTACAAGTACAAGTCGTGTTTTTTTTTTTTTTTTTTTTCAGTGGATTACCCACTCCCTCATCAGGCCTGTTTGTTTACACTGCTCTCAAATGAGGGTCTTTGTTGAAAAGAACTGGCTGAGTTTGTGTTTGTGTCGTAGATCAAGCACAGACCTGGACGCTCCTAGAAGTGTTTTTGTTTGGCTGGAAGCATCATGCTAATTATCCCTGCTCGGTAAATCTGCCCTTATTTGTGATGGAGAGAAGAAGCTGATGAGGAAGAAACATTTAATAAGAGATGAATGAAAAGAACGGGATGGATGAGAAACAAATACAACTGACAAGGAGGGTAAGGTAGACACAGACAGACAGACAGACAGACAGACAGACAGATACAGACAGATACAGACACAGACAGACACACAGACAGACACAGGCACAGACACAGACAGACAGACAGATACAGACACACACAGACAGACAGACACACAGACACAGACAGACACATAGACAAACAGACAGATATACAAAGACAGACAGACACACAGACAGACACAGACAGACAGACGGACGGAGAGATAGACAGACACAGACAGATACACAGACAGACATAGACAGATACAGACAGACAGATAGACAGACAGACAGACACAGACACAGATAGACACAGACAGACAGACACAGACAGACATAGACAGATACAGACAGACAGATAGACAGACAGACAGACACAGATAGACACAGACAGACAGACATAGACAGATACACAGACAGACACAGATAGACACAGACACAGTCAGACAGATAGACACAGACAGATACAACAAACAGCCTCCCCACCAAAAACACATTGCCACAATTAATAGACATTAATGAAAATGAAATAAAATCACAAAATAATGAAAACCCTTAAAAGCACAGTGCAGATATTAGATAAACAGAAGGGGAGGAACGAAGCAAATGGAATGAGTCAGTGAAGGATGAGGAGAGGGTGAAAATATGAACAAATATATAACCCTTTAACCCATAATGCATCAGCGCTGATACATTCTGAGTGGGTTGTTTTGTTTAAATATTCAGATTTGTCTTTTTTTTTATCTGTGTTTTTACTGAGTTTTGTTCGTGGAGCTAAGCAACTGACTTAGAAAAAAGAAAAAGCCCAAATTAAAACTATTGGAACCAAATTATTTCTTTTTTTATTTTTTTTACTTAATTGTTCTGCAAATTGTTTCATACTTTTTGTTATTTTGGAGATATTTATAATTTTTTTGTTCACTTTGTTGCTTATTTTGTTTTCCTACATTTTTTTTTTTTTTTAATTTACGATTTTTCTTCATTTTTGTTCCGCTTGTATTTTACATTGTTCATGTTACTTATTATTGTGTTGGTTTATTCATTTTTATTGACCACTTTCGCTGTTTTTTTGTACATTTTGTTGCTTATTTTGTTTATTCTTCTACATTTGGGTTTTTTTTATTTTAGGATTTTTATTCATTTTTGTTCCTTTTGTAATTTCAATTGTTCGTGTTACTTATTATTTTGTTGGTTTATTAATTTTTATTGACCACTTTGGCTGTTTTTGTTCATTTCGTTGCTTATTTTATTGTATTTTATTGTATTTTTTTTTTTTTACTATGGAGCTGCTAAAGTCTCAGGAGTTAAAGGGTTAACACACAAAAAAAAGACAATATTTGAGAATGCAAAGTTGAATAGGAGGGAAGGGAAAGGAAGAGAAAGATGAAAGGAATGAGATGAGAGGATGAAGAAGATAGGGAGATGGGCAATGGAAGGGTTGCAAAGGAGGTGTACGAGGAGAGAAGTCAAGTCAGAGTTAGAGGAGGCGAGGAGATGAAAGCAGAGGCAGACGAGTGGAGGTTAGGAGAACGAGAGAGTCGGGATAAATAGAGTTGAAGGTTGGATGGAGGGTTTTAGGGGTGGGGTGGGGTTTGCTTAAAGAGCGATGCAAAAAGAAAAAAAAAAAAAAAAAAAAAAAAAGCACCTTGGAAATTGAAAAATATTCCACATGGGTGACAGTAACCTGTGGGCTGATGGGTGCGCACACTTTCCTCACCCCTTTTAAATCTTTCAATTCCACAGGTCAGTGTGAATCGCCGGCTGGCTGTCAATCAAGCGGCAACTGTGAGGCACCTCTGGCCTCCGACTTACTCTGACAAGAGGAAAAACTTTCTTTTCACACTCTGTCTTTTGATCTGTACTGATCACTTAAGATCTGCTCAGTCAAAGCTGGTTGTCTGGGTTACTCTGTAGCAGCCCCCCTCCCCCCCCTCATCATTAAAATGCCAAATCTGTCTTTACTCTCTTTCCTTTATGTTGGCTTTCTTAACATTCTGTACCATGTCTTAAGTTGGTTTTCAGATAGAGGCTAAATATCTTCAAGTGACAAGGAAATATGAGGCTGTTTAGAATAATCTTTGATCATCATCCAGGTTTGTCGGGAGGGAAAAAAAAAAAACTGTCTTTATCACAAGAACAATAGTTTAAGACACTGTTTCCCCTCAGGAATACTGTGAGGAGAACGGCTGTGAACATCGTTAGGCTGTCAGGTGGTATTTGAAGGTGAATGAACAAAAAAAGTGAAGGCAAAAAAAAAAGGAGAGGGGGGGGTAAGGAAGGATCAGCAACCAGTTCAGAAGAAGAGGTTGCTTTCATCGTCTCCCAATAATCATCTTATCAGATGCTAGTAAGTTTGGTGTCGAATATGAGGATGGTCTTCTGAAATGTAGCTAAATGAAAATGTAACACAATGCATGTAAGTAAGTATTATATTTAGCAGAAGTGGTCAAAGTTTAGTTTAGTCGTTTTATTTTGGAAAATGTCAAGAACAAAAACATTTGATCTTTCAAAAGCCAGTAATTGATAAAATAACAAGACAAAGACAATATAGAATAAATAAAAAAAAATAAGAAGGCAAGTAATATATTCAAAAATGAGTGGGAAGAAGTAAAAAAAAAATTACCCCCCTATTGTACCAAACAATAATACAAATGCCAAAAAAACCCATATATAAATGTATTCCATTGGTTGCTTTATCAAACTGATACAAAAATATGTCATATACAAAATATCCTATAATATATATTATTATGTCTTTACACCTATACACTCGTATACACCTGTACAAATAGACTATCATTTTATAAATGATACACTATATTTTTACATCCGCCTATACCTTCATATATGCCCATATATGGACACACAAAAAAGTAAAGTCGGCCAAACCAGTCAAATAATATGAGGATAGAAAGAGAACGTATAAATAATGTGAACTCCAAAGTTTACTCTGCTTTAAAGTAAAAAATAAAAAAATCATATGTACACACATACTATAATTTTAGAAATTATACATATACATATATACATATGTACAGATGCGCATACATACACACCAAAAATAAACACATAGCCATGTCATTATGGTGCCTACACATCAAAGTCACACACATATACATATACATACATATATACATTTACATACATAATTACATACATACATACACATATACATATATATACATATACATAGTTCCATACATACATATACATAGTTACATACATACAGTACTCACATTCTGTACTTAAGTAGAAGTACAGGTACTAGTGGTAAAAAATACTCTGGTAAAAGTAGAAGTACTGATTAAATTCCTTTACTTAAGTAAAAGTAGACACACGCATTGTGACCAGGAGTAAAGTAAGTAAAGGGTGAACACAAACCCGCATGTCAAAGTAAAAGCCCAGAACTCCAACAAAGACAAAAACCACAGAGAGACTAACAGAAATAAGACAAATACACCAGAGGCTAGTATAACACTGAGATATAGACTTAAAAAGTACGGGTGTTAATATGGTGATTATTGGAGGTGACACCAACAGCTTCAATAATAAGAAGAAAGATTTGAGGCATATGATAAACTGGGCTACAGCTGCGTTTAAAGCCAAATGGAAAATCAGCTTTGGTCTCAGAAAGGCTTAATGGAATGATGGGTGGGGTCCCCAAAGGTCACGTAGACAGTCTGTCCATTGTAAATGACCTTAACCGCTTTTACGGTAGATTTGACACCGACTCTAAAGGCTAAAGATGAAGTGACTTTCAACACAATGACATTCTTCTCTAACAGATTGAAATCATAGATGCCATGTCCAATCTGATGAAACCACTGTTAACACGCTGACCCAACAGCCGTGTGTTTTATCACCATTATTACGCTCTGTTTATGCAAATGTGTGTGTGAGGCTGCAGGACAGTAATGTTAGTGATGTTTTTCATAACAACTGTGGCTGTGACTGTTATTGCTTCAGTGTGGTGGAAGAATGGTGTAAATAATAATAGGACTGTGTCAAATAAAAAAAAATAAATAATAAAAAAAAAAAAAGAAATTGACTGGGGTTGTAAAAAATGCTAGAAAAATTATAGGTTGACGACAAACGCTGTTAGATTTATAGCATAATTCTCCTTTGCAAAGGCTTGTTTTTTCATTGTTGTTGCTGCTGAACTGAGACTTACATAAGGGATTATGTCTGTCAAATGTAATCAGCAGCTGGAAAGTACTACTATACTGCAATGGTGATGATTATATGTCTTTTAATTGCTTCTATTGCCTTGCTAGTTGTTGTTTCTGGTGGTATTTTGTTATATTTTACACTCGTATTCTAAATGTGTAATGAATATTTACATGGAAAACAAATAGTCGGAAGGATCGTGTTAAGTATAATACAATCTAGGGCTGAAAGTTATCGAAACTTTCCTATTTTCAGGTTGTTATTGAAAATGAGAATCAGATCTGAACTTACTTACCTGCTTAAATAAAGGTAAAGTAAAAAAAAAAAAAAATCCATTCCTATAAGGTAGAGGTGTCAAATTAATTTTCCTTCAGGGACCACATACAGCTCAATATGATCTAAAGTGGGTCAGATCATAATGAAAATGTTTTAGACTATGAACTGTATGAATATCTCTGAACATGAATTAATAAGAAATGTGTATGATTTTTTTTTTTCAAGAAAAAAAAAGTGCAACTTTAACAATATTACACCTTATTTTATCATTTATACATGTACATCACAAATACAAATATACACACTAAATAATTAGAATATTGAGAATATTCCACATATTTCTCTTTAGACATTTCAGATTATTCATATTTGTTCAGGATTTTCACTTTATTTTTGTGTATTTTTACCTTTTTTTTACCCTGTAACAAAGAAATTATTATTATTATTATTATTATTATTATTATTATTGTTATTGTTATTGTTATTGTTATTGTTGTTGTTGTTGTTGTTATTATTATTATTATTATTTATAGGTTATTATGATAATATTTTACTGATCTGATCCACTTTAGATTGAATCAACATAAATTTAATTAAATACATTTGTTAATATTTTCAGTGTGATGCAAGAACATTTCACAAATCCATCCCAGAGGCCGGACAGGATCCTTTGGCGGGCCAGTTTTGGTCCCCGGGCCACATATTTGACACCCCTGTAATAAGATATACTGGTCAAATTTCACCAAATCTGACATGTAATAAATACACTAAATCACTTTTTTTCAGCCTGAAAAACTGAGGAAAAAAATGCCAGGTACTACAAACTTTGCTCCTTTTTTATTTATTTATTTATTTATTTATTTTAATCTAAGTCTAATGTTTCTAAAATGTAATGAGATCAACTATGAACCACTAGCAACCTGTAAACTAAATTTGATATGAATTCACCCAATAGTTTTGCTGTTACATTTTAAATTTCAGCCTTTATACAAAAAAAATAAAATAAAAAATTAAACTTTGACCCCTTTAAGGTAAAAAATAAATAAATAAAAAACACCCCTGCATCTTCTACTTCTTGATCTGAAATGTATAAAGCTCACAGTCTATTAGAAATAATTTTGGTTAACGACTTTTGTCCCTAACAATACAAAAAAAACCCAAAAAAACACACATTTGGAATTGCACATTAATCCTGTACAACTATAATGCGATTGATTTATTGACAATAACACCAGCCACCAACACCCAAAAAACATGATTACCATTATTTCAGCCACATAATAAAATAAGCTGAATGATACGGACGGTCTGGAATGAAAACCTCACTGAGCTCTTTTATCTTCATCAGGATTATATTAAAATAAAATTAATTACCAACAAGGACAATCAGTGATAAATCAGAGGATATTATGGGCAATAATTTACAATAAATGGTTGATGAATTTCTTTAAATTATTCCTCTGGTGTGAATATTTTCTGCTTCTCTATCTTCTTAACAAATTAATGAAATTATTACTTGTTTTGTCGTCATTGTCGGACAAAAAAAAAATGACTCCGAGTTTTATAATGAAGGTGTTTTTACTATTTTCTGAGTGTTGACAGCCTAAACCAATATTAGTAATTCATCAAAAATCCATCATTTAGATGATTAACAATAGTAATTATTCAAGTATTCCAAATATTTTAAATATTTATGGACTCTTTTGCAGTTTGTTCAACAAAGAATTTTTATTAATTATGTTAAGTGAAAACACAAACCGTCAGTTTTGAATGAGTTCAGTTACTATGGCGACAAATTTTTTTGTTGGACGAAGTGACAGAAGCTGCGTTTCCATTCCAGTTTTTCGCGAAACAATATCGATATTCCTAAAATTTCGACAAAATATATTTGCGCTTCTACAATTATAGAAGGAATTGTAAAATCAGCATTGTCTCACAAAGTCCCTGAGGGTCATCGAGGACCCCAAACACCCCGTAAATAGTCTGTTCACCTTGTTGCCCTCAGGGAAGAGATATATAGAGCAGGGGTTTCAAACATGCGGCCCGGGGGCCAAATGCGGCCGCCAATGGTTCCATTGCGGCCCGTGGGATGAAGAGCATAATAACCGTTTAATGACTCCATATTTTCTTCTCAGTTTTTAATTTTTTTGCCTATAAATGACAACAACTTCAAATTTTTGTCATTGTTTGACTGCCAAAATAATATTAAATTATGAAAACACTTACATTTACAAACTATCCTGTAAGAATAAAATGTGAATAATCTGAACAAATGTGAACAACTTGAAATGTCTAAAGAAAATTAGACATAATTTGAATAATTTTCTGCTTCATTTTAGTGTCTTTGTAGAACTGATCCATAATAAAACACATACACTAATGATACATTGAGGCAGGAATGTGTTAAAATTACCCTTATTTTCCTTATGAAATATAACTTGTTTTGTGTTTGGATAATTTATAAAACTATATTCATAATTTAATATTTTGTCTTGTTTTTTTTTTTTTTTGCAGTAAAACAATGACAATAATGTGTAGTTGTTGTTATTTATAGGTTATTATGTTTTTTTTTATTTTACTGGTCCGGCTCTTTGGAGATCAAATCAGGTTGAATGTAGCCCCTGAAGAAATTGAGTTTGAGACGCCTGATATAAAAGTGAGAACAAGAACAGTTTTTTACTCCAGGCTGTGAGACTTTTAAATAAATCTATGATATGAATGTATTTATTTCTATGGTGTGACTGCTTTGTGTGCTGACCTTGGTCTTTTAAACTGTTTTTATTTTGTTATATTTTTACAAAGTTTTAGTATTTTTATTTATTAACTGTTTTTTTTTTCCTTTTTTTTATTCTGACATAAGTTTTTCATGGTGCATGTACTTATACATACCTGAATCTATGTGGGATATAAGTACATGTATACATCTAAGGTTATTGACAGGTATGGGTTATGATGTAACATAAATACAAGCATGACAATGGCAATAAAATTGTCTTTGAGTCCTAAAAATAAATCAAATGCAGGGAGAAAATGTATCTTCCGTTAAAGCGTGTCAGTGGTAAAACTTGAGGTTGATTTAACAACTTGAACAAGCGTAACAAATCAAGTCGGAGCAAAAAACACTGCAGAAACATTACTGTATGCAAGGGCATCACAGCCATTTAAAATGTGGGGGTGTTCTAGGTTGTGGCACATGAGTCTATCATTGGAAAATTCATGAAAAACTATCCATTTATGATTACATTTTTGATATTAAAAAAGTAATATATGGCAGAAAATAATAACAAAAACGTGCTTTTCCACAGTTAAACATTTATTCATTTCATAAATCAGAATTATGAGATTAAAAAGTCAAAATTATGAGATAAAAAGGATTTAAAAAATCAGACACTGATTTTACAGACACTGTTCCTCTTTTTTCTTTCAAAAATGTTTTCTCCATGTCAGGGGAGACGACTAAAAATATGTTCCTCAGGGGGAACATCACTGAAAAAAGTTTGAGAACCACCGTCTTAGGGTAAATGTCACAGAACAAGACATAGTTTAGTTAACTTAGTTTAACAACGGTAACATTTCTCATTACTTACTGGTTGATGACTGTTTGTTAACACCACGAAGAAGAGCTGTTTACATTACCGGTGAACTGAGGTGCACTTCATTTACATATGCTGTTGTGCCACCCGGGCGCGGGTAGACAATTTAAACCATAGATATTGTAACAGTCCCACAATGTTATTGATGTTTGTTTGTTTGGCATGATTGCTACCGACAGTAACCGTTTATCCTGAAATAAAAAGTAAGTGATCCCAATCCTCCATCCGTTTCCTAGATCCAGTAACGATACAATATATAAACTCAGGAAAAAAGTGTGTGTGTGGGAGGGTATGAAATCATCTGGTTGGAGAAGCAGGGGTGTCGCAACACCCTCATCCCCCATGGGTGTGACACCCATGACTATATGTCACTGAACTTCATCGTGATGACCTTCTGCCATCAGTCACAGTTGCAGATCTTCAACCTCAATAGATGAATACCACCGAGGCAAACACACAATGTAATGTTGACATTTAATAGAGCAAAGGCTGCAATATCTGTAAAGTTTAACAGCAGCTCCTGAAATCTCAGATTAAATTCAAACATTATGTCGTGGCATCAGAGGCACAAACAGTAACTGGTATACTAGTATTTATCACATATAGGGTTTATAAGCATCCATATTTTACTGTGTTCCACCATATTCAGAATATGATCAAATATGACAATGATTACCATCATAGTATTGTTTCAACAAATGTGTCCAAAAAGTAATGAAAACAAAGTAGTGTATATATTTCAGACATGTAATTCTACCATAGAGAAGATATAATGCAAACTAAACACAAGATGAAGAAGGTGACAAGTTCAAATATGCACACAGGTGAAGTGAAAGGCAGAGCGTTGGTGACATTTTTACAGAAATGTTAAATATGGATAGTATTTTTAGATTTGCTCATTCTTGTATTTCAAACATGTACAATTTTTGTCCCCCAAAATGCCAGTTCCATCCATATTAAAAGCAGCAAAAACAAAAACCTCAGCCGAGGCTTGATTTTTCAGTAATTTTTGATGAAACTCAATATAATTTTAAAAAAAATTACATTCTATGATGCTTGGTTGCTGAGAAAATTGATAAAACATGGTTGAAATGGGATTTTTAATGTCAATTTTTTGTTACGTCATTTCTGTGTTCGCTCGAGATTTTATTATATGGGTCAATAGGAGTCACTTAGGGGAGCACAATTTTTTATTTTTATTTTTGAAAAACATCCTCAGTTCAGTTTATCTGATATGGCCATTTCAGTATTCGATTACTTATGATGTCACTGTGACACCATGTGATATTGTATATTTTTCATCTGATATCTAATATGAAGCACAGTCTATTGTCGGGTTTGATAAAAATATGTCAATAACCATGATTTAAGGCCAAGGTCACAAAGTTTACAAATACCCCATTGACTTGATGTCCTATGACGTCATAATGTGACGTGATGGAGCCATAGGTGTCGACCCATCTGATTTTAGCTGTTGACCTTTAGTGTGACCTTGACCTTTGACCTTCATTTCTCAAAATCTAAAGGGTTCTTCCTTGATCCATTTTGTATCATTCCCAAAAGTTTAATCAAAATACATTCAGAACTTTTTGCATAATCCTGCTGACACACACACCCTTCTTGCCGGAAGACAAACAAAAAAAAACAAACTAAAAATATAATATTGCACAAACTTCTAAACTCATTTCCATGTGAACAGCCCCCTAAAACTGGATAAAACCTGATAACAGGAGTACTAATGTGCGTGTAAACACAGTTGCAGTCTCATTAAATGACTTCAGGTGCTGTTTTTTTCTTGAGGCGGAGATGGTTCCATCAAGATCATGTTTAACATATTGATTGATGAAGGTCATAAACATGTTAAAATACTCCGGAAAGCTGTTTTTCTGTCCAAATAAACATCGCTTCAGCTTCATTGATCGTGTGTATGGACTACATCGGGCGATCTACTTTTCTTCTTGACAGTTTTTGGATGACTAGAAGGAAAACAGATGGTTTATTAAACCCTTCAGCATTCAGAACATGACTTTAAACATTTGTTTCAGTTGTGAGAAAAGTTGCATTATTACAATTTTTTTTAACCTTTGTCACAGTATAAGCCATTATTATATAATTATGAGTTGCTATATAGCTGAGCTCATAATGTAGTAAGCATCATTTTATTACATTATGAACTTTTACTATATTTACATATTTAATTCATTATATTTAGTTATTATTATTTTTTGTGCAATTAAAAATAATTCACTGTGTAATATATTATGTATATAGAGTTGTTGTTTTTTGTTTTTTTTTACATTTTTAGAATTTATATCTGTATATTGTTTTGGTGTTTTAGTACTTTTTTGATTTTATGAATTTGTAATTTTTTTTAAATACTTTATATACATATTTTCTATCTCTTGCACTGAAAGCTCTGTTGTACTTGTTGCAGTGACAATAAAGCAAATCTGAATCTTACATTATGAGCCATTATTACATTGAATTTCTAATTCAAATTCAAAATATTTTATTTATCCCCAAAGGGGCAATTTAAAAACAGTGATATAATATAAGTGCTACAATATAAGTGCAGGTATAAAAGTATCATTATAATTTCTCTTTCAATAGGGACCCTATTGAAAGAAAAAAATTCAGGTTCTTATGAAAAATTGCTACTTAATTCCTCATTAATTGATCAACCAACTAATGATTAATCAATTAATCAACAATTAGCATCTTTGATCTCCATCTGGCCTATCAACACGTAGCCCATTTTAAGTAAAGGTACATTTTTACTATTTCAAAACTGTGTCACAATGACAAACTTTGAAGACATTCTCACAACGAAACTCCACATAAAACTTCTATTAATTCAAACAATAGTTGAATCACTGACAACAAAGATGACATCGGACACAGTGCCTTCACAGCATCTCAAAAAGAGCAGCGAGAAAAGTTTATAGACCTTCTCTATTTTGAGGTGTTAATTCCCAACTACTCATGTGGCCCGTTTCCCTGCGGTTACGGTTCACCCCAAGTGTGAACTCCATGTGCTCATCAAATCAGAACATTCCAAATCTGCTACTCATCACAGTGGGTGATTTTTCTGTTCAGCATCACGCATCCTACCCACGATCCAGTTTTTCGGCGGAGGCTCTAATGTGAAGTAACGCGTTGGACACTCCACAGATATTAAAGTCTCCTAAGGACAATATCAACCCAGAGGATCCAATGATAGGCTGCTTTTATATCTCACCACGGACATCTTTTTGCACAATAGCATTTCTGATACTGATATTATGTACTGAGGGGATTACAAATAGTGATATAAGTCAAATAATCTGCCGTCGTCTGGGACTGGTGCAGGACAAAAGGAGATTACAGAGGAAAAAAATACCAGATTACATCTTCTCGTCGTGTTTATTTGAGGTTATATGCTGCTCAGTAAGCAGCTGCGTTGTGTATTTAGCGTTTAAGAATGGCATTTAGGAGAATTAGTGTATGATCTGTGTGCAGTGCAGTGCAGTGGTGTAAGCTGCCGACGGTTGCACACCAGTAATATTTGATTTACATCACCAGAGTAAAATAATATTGTGTTAACCCTTTGTTGTTTAGCTCAACCGTTTGGTAGAGGTAACTTTGAACCTTTATCTAATCTAAATTTAAGTCCTTTGACATCAAACATCTTGGGCAGTCAATGATATATTCAGGTCATGCCAGGGAGGAAGATCGTAACCATGACAACGCCTCTGCTTTGATCTTTTCTTTTGGACACAAAATTGCAAGTTTGCAAGTTTGATTTTTTTTTTTTTTTTTTTTTATTGTATTAACTTTTACAGAGTCTGTTTGACATAAATAATCCTCATCATGTTTCAGAAATAATTTGGCATTCATGGAATATTTTTCACTAATGATAAAAACACACAGAGTTTATACATCTAATTTGAACCAAGTCACAAATTATGTTGGTAAGATTGGTGAAGGATCTGTTTGAGTTTTAATACTTTTAATACTTGAGTTTCAGTACTTTAGGTTCAGTAAAAAAAATAGATGAAATCCTTGTGGTCCCTGTGAGGTGGAAAAGCAAGAAAAAAAAAATTATATATATATATATATATATATATATATATATATATATATATATATATATATATATATTTATTTTTTTTTTTTTTTTAATATTTTTTTTTTTTTTTGGACTGTGACCAGCAAAGGGATAAAGTTATTATTTTTGTTGTTTTATTCATTTTTTTTGTTCATTTTTATTGATAACTTTGGCTGTTTTTGTTCATTTTGTTGCTTATTTTATTTATTTTTTGTTTGTTTTTTTTTTTTACTGTGGAACTGCTAAAGTCTCAGGAGTTAAACAACTTTAGACGAAAACCAGATAGATACTTGACATTACCTTTTTCATCTCAGAATTTTTTAAGGTATAATGTATAATATATATATATATATATATATATATACATATACAGTATATATATGATTTTTAGCCTTATCTTGTTTTTTTGTTTTTGTTTTTTTTTATAATAAGTAAACCAGCAGCTAGAGGCCGATAAACAAAACAATCACTGTGGAGTGACTCTACATTGATAAAACTTCTTTTTGTCTTCAAGGATCTTCAGAGGAATGTCAGCAGAATGCAAAAGCTGAGTATTATATGGTTGACTCTGCCGCCGTGGTATCTGTCGCACTCACAGAGATAGAAAGATTAAGCTGCATCCTCCGGCTTTTCCGCATTCTACATTTTGCTTATGGAGGCAAAACAGTGGCATGAATAGTAAGTGTGAGGTGGCTGAGGGGGGTGGAGGGCGTCTGAAGACATTATGCGGAGTGCGCCGGCAGACGCTGATGGCTTCAAATTCAGACAAATCAATGGCGGTCAGACGTACCTGTACCGTACAGTGTTAGTGGAGAGCTGATGAAAACAGCCTCAGACAGCAGGACGGCCAGAACCTTTTTAAGAAATCCACTCACAATCCTATGGATGATTTATTTTTATTTTTTTTTAGGTTAACAGTGTCTGGCAATGAAATATTTGGAAGGTCAGTAAACGTGTCATGAATAAAACATTATAGTTGATGTAATTCAGTTTTGTTTTGTTTTTTCTTACAAGATTTTCCAATGTAATGTCAGTTCATTGAAATACTCCAAAAAACTTAAAAAGGAAACTTTGTTATAAGGCAGCAGTGTTCCTTAATCCAAATTTTATGGAGTTTTTGAAGCTGTAGTAAAAAAAAAAAAAAAGTAAAAATGAGTGATTTTGTTTTCAGTTCACTCCTGAGACTTAAGCAAAAAATCAAATGAGATAAAATAAGCAACAAAATCAACAAAAACTGTCAAAGTGATGAGTAAAATGAGCAAAAATGAATATTAAACTTATTATTGAACAACAATTGAAGAAAAAAATCTACAAAAATAAGCAACAACATCAACAGAAACTAGTAAATATTCATAAAATAACAAACAACACAAAAAATGCCAAAAAACTAAAAAAAAAAAAAAAAAAAGGAATAAATGACAAGTGCTTAATTTGTCTCATTTTATTTATTTATTTATTTATTTATTTATTTTATGGTGGAATTGCTTAAGCCCCAGGAGTTAAATGTTTAAGGGTTAACTTACGAACAGAACATTTTCTGTTCAGGTCAGTTCCTTATACTGGAAAATAGAGTTTGCACCATTTTAACAAGATTACACTCTGACTGTCACAGCAGTGAGGTGACCTGAACATCTGGACAGGTGGAAGTTTCAGTGAAAAAACAGGTGAATAAAATACACTGTCGTCACCATAGAAACATGTGCTAAAATAGCACAGGCCAAATCCTTCACTCAGATATTCAGAATGTCTCATCATGAGTTCAGCTTGTACCGATGCCAACCTCACTTTCTCTACCTTCACTACACTGAGCAAAATGGTTGTATTACTTTATGCATAAATAATTCATTTTGATGTATCTCACCTTGACCTGCTGCTTTAATATGGATTAAAACGTTACATGAAAACCAGGTGACAGTATCTTTAATTACTTGGCTCTTTCACTTAAAGGAGTTTGGCAACAAAAATGTCTAGATATGACAAGTTTAAGAAGCTGTCCTTTGTGTAACATGAAGTCACTGCTGAAGTAAAGTTTGTGTTATTGGTGGAATTAACCCATAAAATGACACTTTTGTAAAATGAAATGAAAAGCAAAAAAAAAAAAAAAAAAGAAGATACCATTGTCCTTTTTCCTCTTTAAAACACCAGTTAATTGAAACTTCCAAGGGCCCACATGTTGGGCCGAGTAGTAAACAGAACCACCAGAACCTGTGGGTTTAACATCTCATAAACATAGTATAATTTGAAAAAAGAGATTCTCACTATCAACTGATAAAAGCCACTTTCAGGTTAATTAACCACAGCAGCTAAAAATGACTCATTTCTTCAAACATTTTCAAATGAAAATCAAACAGGAAGTGGCATGACTTATCTTTTATCTCCCATAATTATCCACAGAGGAACAATATTCCAACAAACATGGTCATATTCCAACAAAAACATCCAAACCAAAAAATATATAGTCAAAACATTGTCCAAAACATTCTGAAATATCCATAAATGGCTGTTGCATCATATTTTTTGGCTATATATATATACATACACACATATATATAAATATACATATATGTGTGTTCGGAATAGTTAATGGTCAAGGGTCAGCATAGGTCAACTGACCAGTCCATTCGACACCAGACTATGGCGATGACAGAAGACAACCAGAAAAACACTATTGTTTGGGAACAAACTAATCTGTGACCGTGACAGGAACCAGCCGGGAACCAAAATGTCTTGGAATACATGTAAACAAATAGAACTGAAGGCTGACACAAAACCAACACACATAAATGGAGGCACAACCAAATAGAAATGACACGAACAGGACCGCCTCGGACTCTACCTGTTGGTGGGAAAATGGACAATGGCACGAAATATTACCAAATGAAGTGTAAACAAATGGAGATTAGACTTTAGGCTAATGATCAGCGCTGATCAATTGTGTATTTTATATATGTTGTCAATAAAGCCGCAAAAACCTAAAGTTGTGATGATCTAGACCTTCCTGATTGTCCCGCCTCAATTTATCCAAGCCGGGGCTTTCAAAAGAACAGTTTCTTTTCATATGTATCTGCCAAAATGTGTTATTACATATTTATACAGCAGTAAGTGTCATAGTGAATCTGAGTTTGGCATAGGACGCTTTCCTCATCAATAATCGTACACTGAAGCATTGACGAATGGTTGCCTTTGTTCAGGATGTGACATTTTTGGACAACACCTGGACATATCCTCTCATAAACATGTCCCAAATACTCATTTGTTTTAGTATTGCTGTAGAATGTTCACGTGAACTAGGTCAGACCTACTGCTGTGGTCCTATTGTAGTTTTCAGCTCTCACTGTGCAGACACACTTTTATTCAGGTGTTTTACTGAGGAAAAAACTTAAGGCGAGATACAAATGTAAAAAAAAGTTTGTTTAAGGAGCGCTACCTGGACTCAAAATAAGCAATAATAATTAGAGATGCTCTATTGTCTATCTGTCAGTCTGCCCCAGGGCAATTGTGACTCCATATGTAGTTTACCACCACCAGAGGGAGCATGTGAGAGTGAATGAATAATGGATCAATAATGTAAAGTGCTTTGGGTGCCTTGAAAAGCGCTATAGAAATCTAATCCATTATTATTATTATTATTATTGAATAGGAAAATAGCAAGACAAAAAAAGACAGAAAAATTCCAAGGCACTCTCTTATAAGTGAAGATAAAAAAAAGCCTTTATTAACTTGGCTTGGTTACAAAAACCTATAAAAAAAAAAATCATATAAAAACCTTAACGCGTTTCGGCATCATAGCCTTCATCAGGGAGTCAAGACTTGCCACAAACCAGGAATATACAAATGTATTTGATTTCACTGTGTTCCAAACTAAAATACTCAGTTACTGCCAGTAACAGTGAGAGTGATTCTGACTGTACTGGAAAATAAACTTTTAAAAAGAGAACCAGCCCCATGGATGTACTTGAAATGGTTCAGGAACAACATTCAATTTAATTTTATTCAAACATTTAGGTGAGATGTAGACAAAAATTACTGGAAGTTTGAAGGGTTAACTGAACCAACAGCTAAGTAAATGAGATTTGCTCTCCACCCACATCTAATTTTCACATTATTCGTCCCATTTTCATCCCCGCCCCACTTCCACTCAGCCCAGTGTGCCGCCCTATTCCTGACATTGAGATAGAGATAACCTCCTGTAAATACACGGAACTGCCGAGGGGGCCGGCCCACAAATGGAGTCTCTATTAAGTTGGGTAATACAGCGCAACGGCGTTAAAACAAAGCCTCTCAGCTGCAGTTCAACCCCATTGCCTGTAGGATTCCTCACTGGGCCGGACTGTAATGAGGAAGGAGTGGCTCAGAGGCGGGTGACCCCCCGCTAATAACTGAATCTGCTCCACAGATCTGAGCAAGGACACCGCGATAAATTAGCAACATGGAATTCACAGCAGGGACTGAAAAGGATAGGCAGACAATGACATAACTATTCATTTGCCCTAATCTCCGCCTGTCTCTTCATCACTTGTGCCCAGCAGTCATTTCTTTATATGTTTTACCATATGTGGAATGACATTGTGCTTCATCTCCTGTGGATTGCAGTGATGAAATAGATCTAAAAAATTGAGTGAAAAGAAGACGGAGTAAAGGAGTGTAGCATAGTCTAACCCAGGGGTGTCAAATATGCGGCCTGGGGGCCAAAACCGGCCCGCCAAAAGATTTATTCTGGCCCCTGGGATGAATTTGTGAAATGCAAAGACAGAATAAAAGTCATCAAACATTAAAAGTAATTTTAAATGAATTAGTTTTAAAGGGATTTAAAAGTATCAAACAGTGACGGGTGGTTGGAGGGAGTGGGTTTGCTACATTTAACTGTTTTATTTGTATTTTATTCTGCATTTATCTGTATATTTGTCATGAATTCCATCTGTTTTTTTGTTTGTTTGTTTTTTCTCTCACCTATAGTCCATGTTCTGTGTTTCTCCTGGCCCCGTGTCAAGTGTTGTGTATCTATTAATTCATGTTTATGATTTTTATCACAGGGGGAGTGCCAATGCAAATTAGCTTTTTGGCTACAATTGGGTACATATACAGAAATGTTCATAAATGTACATTGTCCCTCTATACCAAATAAAATGAAAAAAATGAATGAAACTAATTGTTTATCACCTTAACTCTTCAAACTTCCACTCAATTTCACCTAAATTTCTTAATAAAGTCAATTGAATGCTGTTCTTGAACCATTTTAATAACATGCAGTTGGTGTTTCCTTATATTATAAATGCAAATATTAAGATGACAAGTGGATATTGGAGGCAGGTCTTGTTAAATAATGCAATAGATAAAACATTTGTGGATATTTATTGATATTTTGGACTACATTTGGACATTTTTGTTTGTTTGATTTGGATGTTTTTGTTGGAATATGGTTCCTCTGTGGATAATTATAAGACATATAAGTTCAGATCAGCTGTTTTTATTTTTGAACAAATGAGTGATTGTACCTGCTGTGGATATTTTATCTTAAAATGGTTTATATCTTTTGATATGTGAGAAACTCTATTGTCAAATTACATTAGGTCATGTGACATTTGGGACAGGTTTGGATGATTTTGCTTAACATTTTTGAGCGACAACTTCCAGGCCTATATGTGGACCCTTGGAAGTTTAAATATATGATTGATTGATCGAATTTATTTAAGTGTCTTGTGTCTTGTTACATTTACGAGGATACATGTTTCCGTTTGATATTCATTCTTAAATTGGATGTAATTTCTTAGTTTTGCGTTTGTACAAATGTCATATTTCCATTATTTTTTATATGTATAGACCCTGTAATTAAACTACAGAAAAAAAGTTATGACAATAATAAATCGTAAAAGTACTAATACACTATTTTTAGAGCCTTGCACCTTGAAAATTTCAGATATTATATACTTAAAACCATTGGAAATACTGTTTTGAGTAAAGAATAAAATATATAGTTAATATTGTGCTTCATTTTCTGATCAATAAAAAAACCATATATTTGCTCATTTGTGACCGACGAGCCACATATTTGACACCCCTGTCATATAATCTGAATAGGATATTACTGGTAAGGTTCCACACATTCATCAACCAAGGTTCTCACCTGACGAATATTTCACGGAGTTGATTTTAGTGTTTTCTCTCAAAGGTCATAAAACAGCCACCCTCTGCGATTTGTGACTGAAACCTTGTTGACTCACCATTTTTGCAAAGTAACACATTTATAAGATTTCGACTTGAGCAGAATTAATGGTGTTTTTCATGCATGGCAAGACAGATTACTCCTTTTAGCTTCAGTGCAGCCTTCACCACAAAGTTTTCACACCATCTTTCATACACTTTCCTCACTGTGGAAACTTCTAAACTCAGCAAGCCGTCTGCATGGCAATGAGAGTGTGAATCGATGGCAATGCGAGGCAGCTCAGATTATGATATTATCTACACGCGGGCGATTGTAGTGATCCTAATCAATCAATCATAGAGCGGCTTCCAAAAGGAAATGACTCAATTACTGCGCCTGTCAAACTCGCCGTGGTCAAAGAGGAGGGAAAAAAAAAAAAAAGAAAAGAAAAACAGCCGCTCTTGAAGGTATCAAACACGGTCTTGAATTATAGCAACTCGTGATCAGATTGCGGCTTGTAGCTTTAATCTTTAAAAGGTAAGCAGTCAGAGATGAAATCACTCCGCTTAAAGGAACAAATATTGATTTAATGCAACACTTAGAATAAAATTTAAAGGACAGAATCACAGATGAGGACCAAAAAAAAACCCCCGGGGAAAACTGGATGATATATAAGGCTGTGTTTTAGTGATGTTTGATACCACTGATGTCCTTTCCCAACTGATACGGAGTCAAATTCAGCCTGGTATCGGTGATAATGATACTTTATACAACTACACCTAAAATGTGTTTTAAACCTAAAAAAAAAAAAAAAAGAAGAGTATTTCAGCTTCCTTTAGAAGACTTCCGGCACTTCCGATAAAATATTTAATCGTTTTTAGCCGTAATCGCCCCCTCTGGTTACGTTCAAACAAATGTGGGCCAAATTGTTACGTTGCACTGAACTTTAATACAAGTTGGTCATTGCTGGACAGACGTGTGTCCGTGTTGTTCCTCCGCTGACAATGTGATGATGTCATTACGATACGTCGACTCAACTTTATTGATGGATAAGTCAAGTTTATACATGTTCATGTAGGGTGTACCCCGCCTTTGCCCATTGTAGCTGGATTAGGCCCCCAGTGACCCTAGTGAAGATAAAGCGGGTTCAGAGAACGAGAGGGAATGAGGTTTTTGCACTGGAAAGAGGTGTTTTTGTTTTTTTTTTGTATTATTAATATTATAATTGGTACATCACAGAAAACTACAATGGTAAGACCTTTTTGCACAACTGGAGTCACATGAATGGGAAAAAAGTTCACTGTTTAAGTTGTATCAGTGTTCTTTAAGTACATATGTGGCTATCAGCTTTGGGGGATAATATATTTCCATTGTGGTTACATGAGTGCAATTGTTGTTGTTAAATTTAGGTTCTGAAGGAGAGTGATAATCGAACTTTGTTCCATGACAAAAAGGCAGTAACTGCATTTTTTGGTGACAAAAAATGTGTTGTTTTTTGCAACTTTCAAATCATTCTTTGTCATGTAATAAAATATCTCATCTCAAGTGTCTGTCGTTTTTGAAAAAGTTGGTGGGCGTTTGTACAGTAACTGCAAAAAGTACTAGTAAAACAAAGTAAAAAGGCAGTAAAAACCATTATTGTGTTCTTACCAATGTCCATTTAGGACCCTGCCCCAATAGTTTACAATGAATCACTGTATTAGACTGAAACACATTGTGGAATTACTGTATTTTCTGTACTATAAGGTGCACTGTCAATGAATGGATTGTATGAAGGTTTTTTATATATAAGGTGCGTTATGTGAAATGAAAAATATCAAAAATAGGAGATAAAAAGCCAAAATCATGTGATTAAAAAGTCAAAATCATGAGATAAAAATTCAAAATCATGACATAAAAAGCCCATATTATGAGATATAAAGTCAAAATTATCAGATAAAAAGTCAAAATTCCCAGTCGCTAAACTCTACCAGAATTAACCCACACTTAAGGTGCACTGTGGTTTTTATAGAACTAGTTAATATGCAGTAACAATAACTGCCTCATGTCCAATAATCTATCTACAACTACTGGGGCCGAACAACAACAGAACTTTAACACACACATTTTACCTGATTTGTTCTCTCACTTATCATTGTGAAAACACATTTTTAGTAACTGTGACCTTTGACCTACATTCACCAAAATGGAACAGGATCCATTCTGGACCACTTTGCACCTTTCTGGCAAATTTCCTGAAAATCAGTCCACTATTTTTTTGTATAAACCTGCTTCCAAAACAACAGCACAAATCTGACCCAGGCCAGTTTTATAAGTGGTTCTAAATCTGAAACACATCTGTTATTTTACAAAGTAACTTCAGTCTGAACACACAAGGTCGCATCTATCCGACCTTTACATCATTGAAATGCGACACACATCACAATTCTACATCCCAGAAGTTTTACCTCCGTAAACACAGGACCTGTTTTGCACATGCGGGTCACTTCAGGGTCACATTCAGTTCATACTCACAGCTGTTAAAAGCCACAGTTAATGTTTAAAATGCACCCCCCAAAAAATCTGGTTTGACTAAAAAAAAATTTCTGAATTGTGAATGCACCTGCCGTTTGAACGTCACCTAAGAGGTTATGATGTGTGAGCTGTGTTTGTTTGGATGCATGTAAATAAAGCACATCAAACATGGATTTGCATTTGCTTCCTGAGAACCAAGGACCAAGGACTAAATGAATAATTCGTACATGCTTTAAGTGTGCACTCATAGAAAAGTGGTACTGTATATAAATCTAATTTATTTTTATTATTAGTAGTAGTAGTGGTAGTAGTATTAGTATTTTTGTATTAGGTATTAGTATTTTTGTAGTAGTATTAGTATTAGGTATTAGTATTAGTATTTTTGTATTAATATTAGGTATTAGTATTAGGTATTAGGTATTTAGTATTAGTATTAATATTAGTATTAGAATTAGGCATTAGGCATTAGTATAAGTATTAGGTATTAGTATTAGTATTTTTGTAGTGGTATTAGTATTAGCATTAGTATTAGGTATTAGGTATTTAATATTCGTATTAATATTAGTATTAGTTTTAGTATTAGGCATTAGTATAAGTATTAGGTATTAGTATTAGTATTTTTGTATTAGTATTAGGTATTAGGCATTGAAAAGGGGGAGTAAAATGCTTTTAACATCCTTGATTGTTAATATATTCAGTCTGATTATTGTGTTGAACAAATTCATCCTGGGGGCCAAAATCGGAACGTTTGGCGGGTCAGGTTTCGCCTGTGGGCCACATGTTTGTCACCTCTGCTGTTACTGCTGAATGTAAAAGTGTATATTTATAGAAGTTGATGCTGCACTTTTCTAAAATTGCAATAGTTTCCACCCTTCGAAATAGTTCAATAGTTAAAAGTACTGTGAAAGTTTGTTTTCACAAAGTTATATAGTTATAATATGAAACTATAGTTATAGAAGTTATAAAGTTATAATGGCCATATGTACAGTTCTCAGTGACTTTATTGAAATATAACCATGGACAACTAGAATACAGTGTGGACACAATTAAAGGCAATCATTGCAAGAAAAAAAAAAAAAAAGAAGTCTTACTAAATTTGTGTTATTGTTGCATGTATTATCAGAGGAGGTACACACTCCTTTCAACTCGTACCACTTTTATTTTAATGGGATTAGGTTCAAGGCAAGAAACGAAGTGAAAACAAAATGTTCTACTCTGGCACTTAATTCCACACCGTTTTGTTTTTCATCTTCTGTAGTGGTTTTCATTCGATGCTGCTATAAAATAAATTAGATGAAAGAAAAAAAAAAAAAAAAAGGAACTGCACTGCAATATTTGGGAGAGATATTTGGCTTAGTGTAGTTTAGGTAAAAGCTGGGGCACTGGTGGGGAGGGTGGGGTGCATTTGTGAGGGGTAGGGGCAGTGAATATAGGCTAGAAGTTGTTTACATGATGCATTTTTTTAATTCAGAATATAAAATAATTCCGAATTAAAGCAATTTTCCTTCATGTTTACATGGAAATGGTAATGCCAAATAAAGGTTTCCATAGGAAACAGGTGAAAAAATCATAGCATAATAACCTATTATTAAATCAGTTCTGATGTAACTGTGTTTAGTCAAATCTTAGTTCAGCTTTAGTTTTGTTTGTTTGATTGTTTTTTGTTTGTTTGTTTGTTTTTTTACAAATTTACCCCTACTGTAGCCTCAATTTTCACAGTAATACACTTTAAAGACATCTATGCTAAATAGGTTTTCCATTTCAACAATGAAGTACTTTTGAAAATATATATTTTAGTACTTTTTAGGCACAATCCTAATAAGGTAATTCTCCACATTTCAGTAGTAGTTTGTCCACCCACTTAGTGTGCTGCAGCTTTCACAGCAGTTCTTGTTTTCCTTTCACTACTGACTAGACTGGATCAGGCTAATGCTAATGTTAGCTAGTGCACACAAACCTACTGGATTTCTTTGATAACAGAAAACATATACATTTTACTGCAACGACAACTACTTACAGAGATCTCATTTTCACGAGTGCAATTTACCTGATCCAAAATGAAGACTGCAAAGCTGCATGTGGTGCGTTCAAGGACGCCAAACACTGCCACCATTGTTTTTCCTGTTAATTACAGACAACCACTTGTTTATTCACATTGTTTCTTTTGGGATACAATATGAGGCTATTCCCTTTGTAGGATCACGTTTTTGATTCCACCCAACTATACAACAACGCTCAGTCATTGTTGGTTTATTGCTGTTTCTGGAGGAGACTAATGTTACCAGTGGTTCAGTAGTTAGCACACACAACATGAACTGTTCTCCCTGTTCCCCTCAGGGAGGAAGTTCTGCCAGAACCAGAACAACCAGGTTCTGGAACAGTTTTATTCCACACTCCATAAGACTGTTAAACTCAAAGTAAATTCCTTGATGTATATGAGTGGGTGGATATAGATGGGTATTTAAGTGTGTGTGGTGGTAGAGAAGTGTACATATTATAGTTTTAATATAGTATTTATTGGACTGTTTTTGTTTTTTATTGGATTGTTTTATTTATTATTGGAGAGTTTTTATTTTTAATTCAGATTTCATGATTGATCCTTATGTCTGATGGCGAGCTTCTGCATCGCTATTCTATTAGTACCATCAAAATGGAGGTGCTCTATGACGTGGTAATTCCCTATATAGAATAAATGTCATCTGAAATTAACCTTTATTTGGAATGTAGAAGAACAAACTATTACATGATCAAAAACTAATTAATTTTAGCAAAAAATTTAAATAAAAAATATCCCTTTTCAATATCCGGGGTTATCAGATTTTGGTGAAATGGTTAAAATGGGATCATTAGCCAAACAACATTGGGTACCATTGTCCTATACTGTGTTTTTGTCATTTAACTGCAAAGTTCAAGTCAATGTTTCAGTCAGAAAAAGAAGAAGAAAAGGAAGTTGTCTTTTTAATCTTTGCCTAAATTTGGAACCTGATTATGCTTTGATTTATGATACTATCAGCACTGAAAACCAGGAACAGAGGGATCAACAGGGGACATGTTGGCTTGCTTTGTTAGTAACTTTTTTGTTTCATTTTTGTTTAGTTTTTTTTTTTTACAACTATAATTAGATTACAGATCCGTGACAATGTGATGCAGCAAAATGACAGTGTGAGATAAAAGGCTCTGTCATTTGCTATTAGATCATAATATCAAATCTGGATGTTTCTTTCATTTTTCATACTATGTTTTTTTTTTACTTTATTTTTTTCGGATAAGGCACAATGCAAACATAGAAATGCTCATAACTACATTCAGATATTCATATATACTTTACTAAACACACATTTTTCTTACCCAAAACTTTACACCAGGGATCTCAAACAAATTTTACTTCAGACACTTACAGCTTGATTTCATCTCCAGTGGGCTGGACCAGAAAAATAATAGCATAAAAACCTATAAATAATGAAAACTTAACCTTTTTCTTTGCTTTAACTAAATTATAATAAATAAAATTATGAAAATACTGTATTTTTTTAACTACCTAAATTTTATTTTAATATCCATAACCTCAGAAAATGGACATTTCTTCAGAAAAATAAGTGCAATTTTAATAACATTCTGCCTCAACTGGTTTAGGACCAAGAGACAGATGTCCAAATTGGTGTTCGTATGTCTGAGCGTCGTATGTCTGAGCGTCTACTGTCTGAGCGTCTACTGTCTAGTGGTAATTTTTCCTGAAAACTTCTCAAACTTTGCGACAGTGTAGCACAAAAACGATGCTTTTCCAAAAAAATTGTCCCACTTGTCTAGATAGTGTTCACCAATTTTGAGCTCATTGGGCCCAACGGCCAAGGACGAGTTTGTTAAAATACAAATTTCAAACAAACATGTTTGAAATTTCAATCCACGATGATGGACTTCCTGTTTGTTTATGGGCGTGGCCATCATGAGACTTTTTTTTGGTTCGGTATCATATGATGAACATGTGTACCGTTTTTCATAGTTCTAACTTTAGTAGGGCGTGATCTGGCCTAATGCAAACTATTTTCACTTTTCTAGGGGGCGCTGTCGACACATTTCTTTACCGACTTTTACAAAACTTATATATACTCTCAATTTTTAAACTTCTGAAGTTTGTGCGAAATTTGGTGAGTTTTCGTGCATGTTCAGGGGGTCAAATTTGAGCTCAAACGGTTGACGTCATTGCGATCACTAGTCGTGGTTCGGGCTAAAACCAAATGAAAAAACTTTAAGCAAAGTTACTTCTTATCAAATTTATTCGAGCCATAAACATATGATTTTACTTTGTATGATTATATTTTTTCCTTTCACATCTCCAAAGACTGATGTTCAGTTGTTTTTGGACTTTTCACCCGGTTTGGTATTTGTGGTAGCCATCGAATTATCCCGTATTCCACCTAGCGCTGATGCCCCGCAGTCGTGGGGTGCAGTTCTGCAGCTAAAGGTTAACTGAGGTAATATCAGTTTCATTATCACTCCTGCTTCATTTGACTTCATCCATTCTCTCCTCTGAGCATTGGAAGGCCATGTGTCAGCCTGTCAGGCCAGAGATCTGGGGAGGAATTTACACTCCGGTCGGCCTGATGTAAATTCAGACGGCATTTTTATGAGCTATGGGAGCGGCATACGGAGCTGTCCTGCCTCTGGGGGAGCAGACAAATGGACGTAGTTCACCAGCATCTGCAAACAAATCAGTGGCACAGAGCGTCAATGTGAGTTGTTTGTGTGTATGTGTGTGATAAAGGTACAGAAGGACACATGAATATTTCATTCAAGCAAAAGCAGACATTTAAGAAGCTGGCAAATATTAGAACGTGAACTCAAAGTCTGCCACAAAGTAAAATCACTTTATTGAAAGAAGAACAGACCTGAGGAATGAACTGCTTAAATAAATACAAGGAATAGAGTATGGGGGCATTTCACTGTGGCATTGGAAAAAAAAAAACTTGGCATTGTAGAAAATGTTGTAACAGGTATTGGTATTGTAAAATGTTGAATGGAAAAAACACAGTATTTTAGGAGGGCTTTTTGTATTAGAATGTATTTTACAATGACAATCTTTGGATTTTTTTTACAATGTTTTTTTTTTTTTCACGCTTCTCAGGTTTTTAGTTTCAGTTTTCATTTTTTTCAGTTTCAACTTACTGGCACTATTTTAACATGTCATAAAAATAATAATAAAATAAGGCTGAAGTGACTGAATTTAGACATTTGTTGCTTGTTTTTTTATTTTTAGTTTTTTTTTGGTAAATTGTAACAAAACAAACAAAATGCCTAATGCCTAATCTCACACAATTTCAAGTTTCTATGACAACCCGTTCTGCAATTAGAGCAAATAAAGTGATTTTGACCTTTCTGCTCAATACGACTTTGACCTTTGACCTTTACTCGCATGGATCATTGCATCTGATGTGCATTAGCTATATATATATATATATATATATATATATATATATATATATATATATATGTGTGTATATATATATATATATGCCCATGTCATTTCTTTGTGATATCTCAAGTATTCACTGAGTTATAGCATGATATGTTCCTGCCATGTGATGTCAATGTGACAATGTTGGTATTTTAACAACTGTTGGGACCTAATGTCCATCACAATGGACAAAATATTTAACGATGAAAGAGTTTTGATCCTCATTTCTGGTTGCATAGGGATAGGGAAAAAAGTAATTATTGTATTTTACACAACCTAGGAATATAATTCAGGTCTGAAAGGGTTAATGTTCAGTCACTTGCTGTGCTTATGCCAAGGTATGTCCAGTTTTCTGTAAATACATCTATCCCGTTATCAAATACTTACTGACCTTGCCGTAATATTCTGTAGAAAGCCAAACTCCACTGCAATTTTGACTTAGTTTCGTCCAAATGAATCCTATGAATCACTCAAAATGGACTATTACTCTCTCTGCTTTGATAAAAAAAAATATCTGTCTCTAATGTAAAAGCAGCAACATCGCTAAAATGAAGTCTAGATTTTACCTGCATTTGACCTCGGACAGAATTTCCATATTCGTACATTGTTCATTACCTTCAACCTCGCTTGTCAAAGCTTCACCTTAATACTAATCCACATTGGGAAATAGAGTTAGGGAGTCTTAAAAAAATGATGCTGCACTGAAAGAGGAGATGAAAGAGTTGGCAGTGGAACCGCAAGAAGAAAAAAGGGTTTCATTCCTAAGTACGACTGTACTACCAGTGGACTTCATTAGTTGTTTTGGCATTTATTGCAAAGGTTTGGATGTTTGTTCTCTCCAGGTAACGCGCTGGGGACAGGATTGTCTTTGTTAGTTTAGTGGAAGTCTATTTTTAAAGTAAGAAAACAAAAGTGAAGTGTATATTCTTGATTCATCGTAACACATGGGCAACTTTTGCTTAAAATATATTATTAAAAATTAAATAACACTGTATTATCAGTAGCAAAAGAAGGAAATCTAAAAACCTAAAGCGTAGCATAATTGATTTCCTGTGAGAGGCATTGGAGGATTAAGTCTGTATTGTGGAAAATAAACTAAAACTCACAAAATATTACACTTTAAATAAGACATAAGGTAATCACCTAAAGCAGGGGTCTCGAACTTGTTTTCTTCACGGCCCACATTCAGCCTGATTCGACCTCCAATGAAAACATAATAACCTGCCATTATTTTAGTGTGAAAAAAACCCTATTAAATTGTAAAAATACTTTTATAAATAATCCAAATCTAAAACAAATGAAATTTCATAAGGAAAATAAGAACAATTTTAACAATATTCTGCCTCCATTTATCATTTGTCCATGTGTTTTATTATGGATCAGTTTTACAAAGACACCGAACTCTTAGTAAATGAAGCAGAAAATGGTTCAAATTGTGTCTAATTTTCTTTGGACATTTGAGGTTATTCCTATATGTTGAGGTTATTGACATTTTTTATTTATAGGATAGTTTGTGAATGTAAATATTTTCATAATTTTATACAATATTTTGCAGTAAAACAGTGAAAAAATCAGAAAATATGGAGTCATTTAATAGGTTCTTGTGCTTTTCAACCCAAAGGGCCACATTGGAACCACTGGTGGGCCACATTTGGCCCCCGAGCCGCATGTTTGAGATCCCTGACCGAAAGAATAAATTTTCAGTGCGATATAAGAACTTATTTTTAGACAATATATCTTGAAAAACTTGAAGAAATATTACCAAGGAAATTGAAACTTGTTCATAGATAGTGTGATACATGAATTATATGCTAAAGAAAAACTCAGTTTTCTTTAGTTTCTGCCTTTTCTACACATAAGTATGTACTTAATATTTCCTTTTTTTTAATTTTTTTTTTTTTTATCCCGCTGTGTCATCTGCATTGACTGAAAGGTCTGTGTCTTTGGTTATTTTGCCCAGGTGTTTGTCTCTCAGGCAGAACTGTACAGTTAGTGACAAGAGCAGAGCTGCATAATCACACAATTTTTTTAATATTTTACCCACGTCACACTGCCCTGGAGGTCGATGTCCAGACATTTCCTGAACACAGATACATAAGAGGAAATTTGAAAATGCAGGCAGTATAAAGGTAAATACAGAATACAGTGACAATGAAAGATTATGTCCACAATGTTTTGTTTTTTTTTTCTCCCTAAGAGCGTTGAGTGGTTACTTACGGAACAGAGACCTTTTACATGCTAGACACTCACACAAAAACATTCCTTGTCCTTTCAAAAGCTGTTCACTGACAAGAATATATATTTTTTTCCCCCCACTTTTCTCATCAAAATGTAGGCCCAGAATAACTTCGTAACATCACATCTAACAACACAAACTATAGCACCACTTCACTTAACTTCATATGAAATAATTTAAGTTATATGCACCAAAATATAAAACATCATTTTGCTCTTATTCTTACACAGTTGTGGATTACAAAAATAAAATCAAATTAAGACCACCCTTTATTTTCTTCAATTTTGTGTTTATTTTACTGTGTGGTGCAACTGAAGGTACATTTATTAGGACAAATATATGAGTATATGAGTTTAATTTCAGAGCTGATGTCTATTAATTTCTCATGTTTTCTTGATAACCAAAATGACTTCAGTTCTTGCATCAATATAAAAAAAAGTGATTTTAACTATTTCGTATTTTCTTTTCTGTCTGTTTAGCCACATGATTCATACAGTAGTTAGTGTTTGAGTGCATAACCATTATTACCTCCACCAAGGAGGTTATGTTTTTGCTGGAGTTTGTTTGTCTATCTGTCTGTCTGTTAGCAAGATAACTTAAAAAGTTATGGACAGATCTTTTTTAATTCACTAGTCCATCTTGTCATTTACCGCAATGTAAAATTTCAAAGTGATCCAGAATCCAGAATCCCTTCCAGATCATCACCAAAATCGAATCATTTGTTCATTGTGACACCCCCAACACATCATGGAATTTTCATCAAGATCCATCCATAACTTTTTAGTTATTTTGCTAACTAACAGACAGACAGACAGATAGATAAACAGACAAACTCCACCAAAAACATAACCTCCTTGGTGGACCTCTCTTCAATCAGAAGGGGAAGGTCTGCCTTGGCGGAGGTTTGCACTCTGAGTGCTTTTCTAGTTTTTAATGATTCGGCCAGGTACAATTTAGGACTATATATATATATATATATATATATATATATATATATATATATATATGTGTGTGTGTGTGTGTGTGTGTGTGTGTAAAATGAAAAACTATTTGGGACAACTTTGAAATATTAATCGTGAAATATCTGAACAAAATATCTCTATATGAAAGTATTTTTTGTGCTTCAAAAGGTGTGGCTGAATTAGATAAAATATTGCTGTTACTTGTTGGCATGCAAAAAAAAGGAAAATTCTTGACCCTTTCAACATGTCATGCCCTGAATGTGTTTCATTATCTCACTGAAACATTCAGTTTTAACCTCGACCACACACACATACACACATATATACATACATATATACATACATATATATATATATATATATATATATACACATCCCTTATGGACGTAAAGTGAAGTAATGTCAGGTACATGTCCCATCCTACTCATTACCAGGAAAGACATCAGTAAATTAAAACTCTACACATATCCTGTCAAACAAACTTCTGGAATCATTGTAGACCTAGAATGTTGGATTAATACCCTCCTGCTCATTAACGGGAAAAACTTCATTAAACTAACGCTCTAGGCATAAATTGATTCACTAGTCCATATGCATCTATGTTGTCAACTCAGTAGAAGTATGAAATTGCCTAAATTAATGCATGAGCTCATCCTATGTGTGCTTGTAAAATGTAACATACGCATTGCTAATGAGAACATATGGCTGGTGAGAGCAAACGCGCAATAATTGTTTACTTTGCATTGACGCCATGAGGCAGCCTCCCCATCTTTGCATCCTCTACATCTGTACTGGTTCCTCCTACAGTCTGCTGAATCATAAGCCTTTATATTAAGCAGCTCCACCGTCGTTGTTCCCACAATGCATTGTTTAGAGATCCATTATACCCTTGTTTGACTTTATTTTCCTTTGTGGACCTACTTCTCCACTGTGGTTGATTTAGGTCCAGCACGTCACAGTCTTATTTGTCTTCTTGCCATCCATTTCTCCCAAGTGCAATTACATCTTCAGTCCTTCACTCTGTCTTCCCTGTCTTCTCTTTCTGTGTTTTTCATTAGCCCTAACCAGAAGATAGTGGAAAAATCACTCAGTTCGTCCTAAAAATGTCAAAGTGTTCTATGCTAGTTGCAAGATACAGTATCTACAGACCCCTCCCTTTTACCTGGGAAATATTTGCAGGGGTGTGTATAGGGAGGTTGGGGGGGGGGGGGTGATGAATTTTATCTTTCAACTGGTATTACTTATATTCGGAGTGGTGAATTATTTTTGGATTTTGCTTCTTTTCATTCTCGTTGTGTAAAACAGACTGAATAAACTTTTGGATTGTGACTGCTTTATGTATTTCCAGAAAAGAAAGCACTCATAAAAAGAGTAAAAGTTTGTATAATGTGCTTTTTTTAAGTCACACTCCACCTTTGTCTGGAGGTTTGAATTCCTCTGCTGATATACAGTATAAAATGTAATAATACAAACAAGAAAATTTCCAAAATTCAACTGTGACATGTAATAGAAGACTGGCATCATTATGTTCTTAACAATCAGTGCTGTTTCTAGTTTCAGGGGGTCCGTAGCAAGAGGTTTTTTGGGCCCCTACGTAATTTGTTGAATTACAAGGAAGACATTACTGAATCCTTTACATTTTCTACTAATATGCTACAATCTAGTGCACTTCATGAGTAAAACAGGATACAGGTATAACAAGTATTCACAGAATGCCTAATTTCACCCCTATTTCTCAAATTTCTATGAAAACCTGTTCTTGAAATAAAGCCAATAATGTGATTTTAACCTTTCTGCTAAATGAGTCAGTCCGTGTAATTTTATAATATATAATATATCCAGTATTGATTAAGTTATAGCGTGATATGTCTATGCTTGACACACATTGCAGTTTATGTAATTTAGAATAATAAAATAACAATCATGGATTAATTTATATAACTTTTTTTCTATTACATCATACTCAAAGTGTGTACAATGGACATATTATTCATTCACTCACACATTCACACTCTGTTGGTGGTAAACTACATATATAGGGCAGGCTGCCATTTTTGCTTTCCTACATTTATCTTTGTCAGTATATAAGGGATGTAATAAACACATGAGATAGCAACAAATAAGGATATATTGTTTTCATTTTGCAACTTTTGTTGAAGTTTGTAGCAGTTTGAATTTGGAATCGTTTAGCAGATGGATTTATTGCGACAACCTCTTACAGTTAAACAGATATACTTTGAGGATGCATTACGGTAATACTTCGTAATGTTCTATCGTGTAATGTTTTGAAGTTTGTTGTGCGGTGAGGGCATGGAATTTAAGAGCAATGCTTCTTTCGTCTTTTTTTTTTTTTTTCAAAACTACACAATTCTCAGCAGTTCAGTTGTCATTTGCTAAGTGTTAACTGTTGTTGTTAACATGTGATCATAGAGGGTGCAGTAGTTTTACAGTTGTCTTTGTCATATGTGAAGAAACGGCCCTGTTGAAAATGATGAACTTTCCATTTCGGATCCAGACAATGAACATGTGAAAAAGTGCAGGAAAAAGGAACCTACTTTTACTGTACTCTCCAAACTGACTTATCCACCAACAGCTATATACATTATAATTATCTTCTTTCTATGCTATCCCCTGATGCTCCCAAGCTTATATGAAGCGAATACCAAATCTGAAATCGCTAATTATTTAATAGCGGAACAGCTAAGCTCATGGGATCTGATTCCAGTACCTTGTATATCTACACATTTCCACAGTCATTACACCTCCAATTGAGGAACCTTGAGGCAAACTAGAACACGCTTGGGGGTTTGTATCCATCTGGCCTGGGAGTGCCTGAAGATCTCCCAAAAGGAGGTGAATGAAGTCTCAAGGGAAAGGTGCTTCTGAGAACCGTACACCAAGGTTGAACCATTCAGCACTTAAATATCGACTTCCACTGCCAACATTCTGTAAAAAGCAATTTGGGAATTAAATAATCAGGGGTGAGGAGAGTAAAATAACCACTACTGGACATGTAATTGATGTGTTCCTGTATATTCAGAGGTGTAACTCTTTCCAAACCTCTGCTATTTCCATCTCCAGCGGCAAGACTCTACAATTAACCTTAAAATATATGTACTCTTTGGACTTGCTGCTGCTAATAATATTTAATGCACTCACAGTTTGAAGTAATGAAGTTGGGACGGAGACGATCGGCTACTAAAATGCTAATTAAGTGCATTTTACAGCTAGCATTATTTTTGACTTCATATGAATTACTTGAATTCATACATTTGTGTTGTGCTCTCCCATAGTTTTTTTCTTGTTAGACACTATAGAAAGTCAGAATGTACCAAAATGTAGCACTACACAACACATTAAAAGTGGAAACTCTGCTCACTAGTCATGTGTCCTTGGAGAAAAACATTTTTCTGTTAGCCTCTAGCAATAGTATGCAACACCGAAGCTCAGCAGGGTCAGGAGATAATAATGTAGTTATGCCATGTTATTACTAAACTAATAACCACTGATGTTATAAAATCCAATCTCCTTTCCGGAGGTTTCCTTTAGTTTGAAGATGATACTGTTTGATTCTGTAATAGTTTCTGTGTAATAACTATGACACAGTTGCATAATAGAAAAAAAACAACTGTTACTTTTGGTAAAATTAGACTATACCAAACATTCAATGGCATAACTACTTAAACCAGGGGTGTCAAACTCATTTTAGTTCAGGGGCCACATTAAGGTAAATTTGATCTGACGTGGGCCGAACCAGTAGAGCAAAAAAAAGTACAATTTAATTCTGAAAATAAACAATATTAGGCTTTAGTTTAACACATTCTAACTTATAGATCATAAGGGATGTAGAGGTACACAAAATGTTATTATTAAAGTTTTTCTTACTTTCTTAAGACATTTCCAATTTTTCATATTTCTTCCCATTATTGAAATTTTTAGTGTCACTAAATAAAAACATAAATACATTTACATGGATTTTTTTTTTAAACTTGTGAATACTTATAGTTTATTATGAGATTGAATCAGTGTGAATATGAATTTTATTTTAATTTAAATTTTTGCATTTCATAAATTAATCCAAAGGCGGTCCACATTTGGCCCCTGGGCCGCATGTTTGACACCTCTGACTTTGACACTCGATTTATGGTAGGTTATGTCGAATAACCATGACTCAAACAAACTTAGTTTAAACGTGCCAGAGTTTCAGAGTTAAATTATGACACACTGAATGCACAGATTGCATTTGTATTGTTCCTCAAACTAACACAAGGCTGATGAAGTGAGTTGTGTTGTTGTGGAAATGAAACTGCCTATAGTACAGTGAATAATGATCTGAAGGAGTGGCAGCTATTTGATTTTGGGACCTTTGTTGAATGCCATCTCTCACCCATTGACTTGTTTGTCATTGTTGTAATGTCTTGATAAAATAAAAGCTCAGAAATACCCCCCAAAGAATAATCTCTTCACTGAAACATAAAAATCCAACTATTGCAGGAGGAAAAACAAGCTGTACAATGTGAATGTTTCTTACAATTCTTTATCTTAAGGGCGTCCGAAAAACAACTGACTGAGTACGGATTAGAGAGACTGTAAGTATATTCTTAAACAACCTGCATCACATCAATACTGTCAGATAGGGGTGTAGCTGACTGGCCTATTGCCACATTTAATAAGAGTTCAAACACTGGCCAATAAGTCGATATAACCCCAGTGGCCCAGGTTACAGATCGTCACCGCGGGTCAAGAAAAATGACCCAGACAGAACAGGATCTATTGGCATTCCGAAGTGATCATGTCTGGACCATGCTGGAAATCAGACTAGTCTTATTGAATCAATTTAATCTGGGCCAGCAGCATGTCTGAGGAAGACAGCAGGAGGGAGAGGCCGAATAATCAGCAGAGAGGAAGCTCCATGCTCTCCTTAGCCCTGGTGATCTTTCATTGAAGTGGTGCCCCAAAACAGTGATCTCTTGTTTCCGCCTCTGGCAAAACACCAAAAATTATGATAAATAAACCCATTAACCAAGCGTCTGGACAGAGATCTAACAGACCTGTGGGCTTTTTGCTTGACCAGCCTCAGCAGGACAACAGACAAGCAACATTAGCTGCTGTTGTGATTGTTGCTGATTTGTATTCAAATCATCCTGCCAATGCATTAGCACGACATTCATTGGATATTGTGTTGTTTAGTTTTCCGGGAAACAAACTTTACAGTCCTCTATTGCCTCTCCCCTCCAGCCCAATGCCACATTACTGGAGCTCAGAAGCTTTTAGTCAAACCCATTGTATAGTTGTATATTAGGGTGGCTGTAGCTCAGTTGGTAGAGTGGGTCGCCCAATGACTGAGAGGTTGGCAGTTAGTGTCCCGGCTCTAGCTGTCCACATGTTGAAGTGTCCTTGGGCAAGACACTGAACCCTGACTTAGGCCCCCAGTAGGACTGACCTTTGACCTTAGAAACGCTTTGAGCACAATGAAGGTGGAAAAGTGCTATAGACCATTTGTATAGTTATATTTTGCTTTTTGCATCTTTGCATGGTCTTAAGGAAGTGTTGCTTCCATTTCACTGTGGATCCTCATCCACACGTGACAAATAAAGAATTCTGATTCTGATTTGCTCAATCCCACCCAGTCAAACAGATAAAAAGCCAGAAATTTGATGCAGAAGGAAAGCAATGCAGGTGTCTCGAAATGAAATTCAACAAAAAAAGATCTTGGTTTACCTGCTTTTCTTCCTTTCTTTATATATATATATATATATATATATATATGAGTGAGTCTGTTTCTGCATTTTTATGTGCATACACCAGGCAGTTGAGGGGTTGTGTATGTGCAGGAAGTGATGAATCACCCCTCAGGCCGTAGCATTCAGTACCTGGGAGTAAGAGAAAACATTCAGTTTTTTATGTTGGTGTGCATATATGTGCCAAATACTCACAAGGTTTCAGTGCTTTAATAAGATGACCTGCGAAGTGCAGAGGCTGCCAAGGTGGAGCTGCCCTCCCCTGAGATGCCTTGTCACAGATGGAAAGACAGAAACACAGGAGGAATGCCAAAACCTTTGAGTAAGTGCTTCTGTCTGTGAGCGTGTGTGTGTGTGTGTGTGTGTGTGTGTGTGTGTGTGTCTCATGTCAGTTTTTGTTCAGATTTTTTTCCTCCCATTGCCGGTTATCTTCTTTGCCTTCACTCCTGTTCAAGTGGCTCTTTCTAATCAGCCGTGTAGAGAGCACAACTTCAGTTCTATACCTATCACATTTCATCACAGGGTAAAACATTTTTTGTGATTTCTCAGGTTTTTGTGGAACGCTTTTGACTATAATGAAGAGTGAAAGCATTGAAAGAAAGTTTTAAGAATGGTGGAAGAAAGTCTGCAGTCGAGTATTTAAACTACACCTTTTGGAACCAAATAATCCAAAGAATAAAACATGTTAGAAAGATTGAATGGTGAATATTATAGCATTATCATAGACCGTTTCAGTCACATGGTTTGCACATGATCTAAAACATGGTTGAAGTATTATCAGCTTTACCTTTTGCTTATTTATGCCATCACTGCTCTATGTTGTTCTTTAGCATCGGTGCTACGTATGCTAGTTTTGTTCTTATCACTGTTGGTCTGTGGTTATGATGCGAGTTTAGCTGTTGAATGTATGAATGTGTTTTGTTTCTGTGTTCTATTCACATTTTAGCTCCATGGTTTAGACACTGTTGAATGAGTTGATTCTGAATTAATTTGGGCCTGTTTATGTATTAATTTTATGGTTAAGCAACAGGAGTAAGTCTTATTTTTAAAGTTATTGATGCAAATGAGGGTGGGATTAAATAAGTGTTTCTTCTTCCCACTCCTTTTTGGGTGTAAATATTATTATATATTTTCTTATGTATGAGTATTTTGTGTAAATTGCTCGAAATAATTATCAAATCAAATCAAGCTACGTATTTAGAACAGAAACCAAAAATAAAACAAAACAAAATGGGATTTAACGTGTCTCTAATTCACCGTATGTTAATATTAATGTTAATGTTACACAACAACCAGCCATTTGTTGTTACTGGAATACATTTGTAAGCTAATTTTTGCTAATGCTACCCATTTTTACCACTGTAGAGGAGCAGAAGAGAGGCTTTCATTTAATCGACTGACCAGATCAAATCAATGTTCGTCCTGTAGGCACTAGGCATGATGGGTAATCACTTCATTCACCTCTCTTTTTGCCATGATGCATCCATCACTTTGGAAAGACAGTTGATCTGGACTCCTGAGACCACATAGATAGCTGAAGTGCAAAATCTACAATTGGGGAAAAAGTACTTTTTTGAGAAAATTAAATTATCTTGTTTTATTGGATGTTATTTGTATAAAGAAAAAAAAAAGAAAGTAGTCCAGAAATGGTGTAGTATTTATTGGGTTTCATTACCAAATAGAAGTCTGGAAGAAAACACCTTATTTTCTTTTATTCTTCTTTTATTCTATTATTATCAAATGGCTTGTTTTTTGTCGAACTTTGACATGTTTTTTTTTTTTTTTTTTTTTCACTGTAAAACCGCCCAGTCTTTATGCTGTAGAATTGCCGTAGTTCTTCTCAGGCCAACTGGACTAGTTTAACTCTGTTGAAAATGTTTCATCTCTCATCCAAGACAACTGAAAAAGTCTCTTGAATGACAGATAAAATATTTTCAAAAGAACTAAGAGAATCCAGAGGACCAATCAAGAAGACCAACGACCTAGACAAATGAGAATTTATATAAGATTTTTTTTTCTTCACCTACCGTTCTGGTTCAAAGATAATAGTTTATTCCTATCCTGTCATGTTTTAGTAATTATATTAAACGATTCTTAACCCAGTTTTATTGATGATGACCAAGAATTTGACCTGATACACATTAACATATTTTCACACCCAGAGAATATGTTTAAGAAATGAGAATCTACTCATTGTTAGTTAAGGTTAAATGAGTTAAAACTTATTAATCACCGCAGTGCATTGTTTTTGTACTGAGTCACTGAGCAGTATTTAACGCCTGGAGACAAAGCCAAATAGTTTGCATCACACTTTTTTTTTTGTATTATGTGTATTTTTGTTTTAGATGGGATATGTTAGAATATATCTTAACATTTTAGAGCTTGAAGGAAGCTCAGAGTTGTGGTTCTGCGGGAATCTGCCTTTCTGTGTCTTTTACCTGCTTCATTTGGCCATTTGTAACTAGTTTATCTTAACTGTACCAACCTCCACTCATTAACCCTTATGAGCCTGAGCCAAAAATAGGCTATTTTTGAATACTTGTGATTTTGCCTTTATATATTATATAAAGAAATGAGCATGATTACATCTATCTATCTATCTATCTATCTATCTATCTATCTATCTATCTATCTATCTATCTATCTATCTATCTATCTATCTATCTATCTATCTATCTATCTATCTATCTATCTATCTATCTATCTATCTATCTATCTATCTATCTATCTATCTATCTATCTATCTATCTATCTATCTATCTATCTATCTATCTATCTATCTATCTATCTCTCTATCTCTCTATCTCTCTATCTCTCTATCTCTCTATCTATCTCTCTATCTATCTATCTATCTATCTATCTCTCTATCTCTCTATCTATCTCTCTATCTATCTATCTATCTATCTATAACAGTGTGGTACATGTGGGCTAAGACTAATGTGTTGTGATAAACCCTAACAACACAAACATACCTATCACCATGTTAACCCTTTGTTGTCTGATGGTGTAGAGCAAATGCTGTTCAGTCAGATATTGTGGTGTTTAATCTTATATATGTATATATATATATATATATATATATAGGATTATGTCTTCAGGTGATTTTCTTTGCTTAAACCTCTTTCTGCGAGTCAAACAGCAGCATAAAAATACACTGATATAATAAGGAAATCATGTGCATTGTCCCACCTGCTACTTCATGTCACTGTAAACATGTTATCTTGTTATATACTCTGGGTAAGCATCTGTGTTTAATCATTTTCTATGTTCTCTGTATTTATTCTGCTCTTATCTACAGCTTTTTTTTTTCTTCACCACCTCAACAGCCCACATATGGCTCATAAGTTTACCTAATGTTATCTAATACAATTGTATGAAGATTCTATGATATATTTGCAGATTCTGTGTATGAATCGGAATATACTGAGGGCTTTTTATTTTTATTTTTTGCTTTTTTTTTTTTTTATTCCAGCTGCTGAGCTGCATTAGATGGGGACATTTCTGTCGACTTTCTGAAGTGCCAGATGGCAGTAACTCTGCATCATCATAGAGTAATTGGTTTGAAAGCACAGGGAAAAGCAATGCACCCTACATTAGTTATACCTGAACAAGAATTTCAACAGGAAGAATGTGTATATTATTCTAATTTTGAGAATATATACTGAGTAAAATAATTTCCAAGAGGCTGTAAAATGCTTTCTTCACAGGTGGTTATGTTGTATATCTGGATCAGGATAAACTTTATCCACCATGGGAATTTTGTTTTGGACAATAGCGGTGCACACTTCTGCATTCACATTCAAACAAACTCAATTTCCAGATTGTAAAATCTAAATCCAATATTGTGCTTTTCCTTCCAAATTCAATAAATAAAATAAATGTAATTAAAACACAGGAGTAATTTCATTCCTTGAAATAAAAATCATCAAAATAATTTTTTTCCCTCTTCTATCACACTTATTTCAGTTATTGATCAGCTCTTCATATATATTCACATATATATATATATATATATATATATATATATATATATATATATATATATATATATATATAAATAATTTAAATCTTGTTAAATAAATGTACAGCTTCTTGTTGTTGTACTTCTATTTTTTTATGTGAACAACCAAAATAAAGTTAATTCATTCATCCATTCATAACCAGACCCTTGCTGTTTGATTACTTTGTGGCACATTTGACTTTCTCGGATCGACTTGGTGACAGTTTCCACTGCAATGACTTTCTTGGACTGACAGCAACTGCCACACCTCCAAACAAACAGACACACACTGACCTGTCACAGAAGTTGAAGCATCTCCAACTGGTGCAGTGGCAGTTGATGAGCTGCATAAATACAGTGTCCGTGCTGAAATCCCATACTATGCACCAGAGCAGAGGTGTCTAACTCCGGTCCTGGATGTTTTAGATATTTCCTTCTTCCACATGATGCAATTTAACCCTTTACTTCCTGAGACTTCAGCAGTTGCACAGTAAAAATTTCATCAAATAAGCAACAAAATGAACAAAAACAGCCGAAGTCATCAATAAAAGTAACAAAAATGAATAATAAACTAACAAAATAATTAGTGACATGAGCAAAATAAGACACAGCATTAAACAGCAAACAATATTAAAGAAAAAAAATGATAAAGTAAAAAATAAAATGAAGAAAAGCACCTTTAGTTTAGGCTTTTGTCTAAATGAGTTACCTTTTGATACCTGTTCCATCAACAAAACTCTGTAAAAACACAGTAAAAAAAAAAAATAAGACAGCATTTATTACTTTCAAAACTTCCAATTTTATATTTACCTGCCAAATTTTGCTCTCTTTGTAACACACACAATAACTTATTAACCAGTGGATAGCATAGTGGCTAGCATTAGCACGGACACTAAACTCAACTTGTTATTATTATTACATTCTAGTGGTGATCTGCATTGGTTAAGGTCTGCCCTCTGAGTGCTTTTCTTGTTGTGATGTACAACAGGAATGTGCGTGAAAACCTTCTTACGCACATAGGTTGATACATCAGAATTTTTTGTACGTAAATATCTTTCACCTGTGCAAAAATCCAGTAGGACATCCACACACATGAAGCTTTTAGACCTTACCTTTACATAGTCCTTCTTTCCTTTTATAACACCTCAGCCTCCATAACTGGAGGCTTTGTTTACACTTCCAGACTTGGCATAAATTGGCCCCTGACAGGAATAGAGAAGCGATGCATGCTTGAGGAAACAACAGAGACAGGAAGAATCATTCTACCAATACATAGAAAATCACTGGTCATATTTCTAATAAAGGCATGAGGTTTTGATCGACTGTTTGTTTATTGGAATGATGGTGTTTGATGGTGTGTTGAAGCAAATCTATGCAGACCCAAACAGCAGAAAGAGGAGGGAGGGGTGGGGGGTGGTAAAGACATAATCTTGGACTGATACATCACTAAAAAACAAAAGTTAAAAATAAAAGTCTAATAATCTTCTCATCCTAGAGGCTTTTCTCATCTTTCATTCCCCGGTAGTACTAATTAAACTGAATTTTTCTTTGGGCATTTTATTTTTAATCTCGTCATGCAGCATCATGCTATTCCTTAATTCAGTGCAAACAATCTTCTTTTGGTGCAGCTCTGACAAACAGAACTTTCTGTGTGGTTGGAGATTGCATTTTTTTATTTGAGGAAAAACCAACAGAGGGAGCTTAGAAGAACAAATGGAAAAGTTTGACACTTGTGCATAATGAAGACAGCGGTTTCCTTATCGTGAGTGGTGGAGTGGTTGGAGATGTGAAAACTTTCGGTGGCGGCGCTAATGTACGTTTAGCCGGTAGGGATTGCGACACTTCCCAATTCACAACACACCCAACTCGTGATAAAGCAGCTGTTTTAGGGAACATAAAGATGCCTACTTCAAACTTGAACAACACTAACAAGAGTAGACAATGGACATGAAAATCACAACGCAATGGAAATATTTTCTTCGCCATACAAATAGAAATGAATTACAGATGGATGGATGGATCAGAATGTCTTTATTGTCATTGTCTAATGCAAACAAAAATGAAAGTGCAGTTCTTAAAGTGGATTTTACTAATAAATAATGTAAAAATATCCCACACTATCTTAAACCAACACATAATAGTCCTCATACAACATCCAATAAGACCAATAAAATGACGGATGGATGGATGGATGGATGGATGGATGGATGGATGGATGGATGGATGGATGGATGGATGGATGGATGGATGTGTACTTTGTTGATCCATGAGGAAATTGTGTCAGCTCAGTCACTGCATTATTTTTAACCCTTTGTTGGTCAGCTCAACCGTTTGGTAGAGGTCAATTTGAACCCTGATATCTAATCTAAATTTAAGTTCTTTGACAAGAGGTCTCCCCCTTTTGTAAGAAGCATGTAATACACAAAAACACCACTAGGTGGCACTGTCAAGGATATATTCAGGTCATGTTAGTATACCACCAAGGAAGAAGATTGTAACCATGACAACACCTCTGCTAGGATCTTTTTTGATATTGTTAATTTTATTAACTTTTACAGGGTCTATTTTACATAAATAATCCTCATGTTTCAAAAATACTTAGGTATTAATGTAATATTTTTTTTGAAAACATGCTTAATCAAACTGTAGAAATATCATGAAATGCTAATGCTAATCGCTAATGATACAAACACAAAGAGGTAATACATCTAGTTTGAACCAAAGCGCAAATTATGTTGGTACGATTGGTGAAGGAGTAATGTTTGAGTTTTAATACTTTTACATTTAACATTTAGTGTCAGTAAAAATATTTATAAATAAAAAAAAATAATCTGTTTAATGTAATAATAGTCCCTGTGAGGTGGAAAAAGCAAAAAAGTGTTGTGCCTGCGTTATAGTCAGTCAGGAAGAAATGTGACCTCTACCAGCCACCATACTAAAAGTGGGCGGGAAAAAAAAACACTTTTGGTACAGTAAAATAGAGTGGAAATTGGTTATGTTTTTGGTTCATCATAAATTGAAATGAAACGCCATCACTGGGACAATGGGTCAAAAATGAAATCGTCTTCTCAAACCCCCCCCACCCACCCCCCACCCTTGCACTTCTCAAAAGTACGACAGCAGTTCTAGTGTTAAATCACAATCCTTTCCAGTTACTGTGATCTTTGAAGTAACAAAATGAGTTAAGACTTGAAAGAGGATTCTGAAAACAGCCAGAAAACATGAATAAAAATCAGCACTCGGAGGATGTAGCAAATGAGTTCTCGCAGAAGCAAAAACATCTCAGCCTTGATGGAAAGTTAAGATTGCATCAGCCTTTTTAATTACAGCGTTTCAGTATGTTAGAGTAAATAATGCAGACGAGATTAGGCGAAGAAAACATTGCATTCACAAGCGCGTTTAGCCTTTGAAAACATTTCAAATAGGAGGTTGTGTTTGTACGTTTACAGTTATTAGAACATCTGAGGCATGAAAATGCACATACTGTAGAATGCAACACCTGTGTTAGATTACAGAGAAACCGTCCTTCACTGATAATTAACTGAAAAGCAATACCTTATATTGTACTAAGACGGACACTATGGAAGTTATCTACAGGACGTAAACATTCAGTTTAGTCGAGCAGTCGTCATAATCCAGAATATTTAACAAAAATACACAATATGTCTTTGACACATCTCCTGATAATGTTATGTATGTTATTTTTTTAGAATTTACATGGAATATTGACATGTTTAAAGCAGGGGTGTTAAAGTCATTTTAGTGCAAGGGCCACATACAGCCCAATATGATCTAAAGTTTAGTTTAGTCATTTTATTTCGAATATATTAAGCACAAAAACAACCAATAATAATAATAATAATAATAATAAAACCAATTATTGATAAAATAACAAGACAAAGACAATACAGAATAAGTAAAAAAAAAAAAAAAAAAGTATTATCTCCCACCGCTATTGTACCAAAAAATAATACAAATGGTAAAAAATATATATAAATCTATTCAGGTTGATTTATCAAAATGATACAAATATATCTCATATACAAAATATCCAATAATATATATTACTATGTCTTTACACCTATACACTCATATACACCTCTACACATATACTATAATTTTATAAATGATACGCTCTATATCTTTACATCCGCCTATAACTTCATAAGCGCTCATATACATATATACGAAAAAAAAGTAAAGTGGGCCAGACCAGTAAAATAATATAAGAAGAGGATAGGAAGAGAACTTATAAATTACACTAACTCCAAAGTTTACTCTGCTTTAAAGTAAAAAGAAAAAAAAGTGAAATTCCATCCTGAAAATATTTTCAATAAACTGTACTCGAACATAAAATCCAGTTTAATTTTCTACATCAATGCTTTATATGCTTCATTTTAAAATTAATTAATTAATTAATTAATTAACCTGCCTTGTATTGTTATGGAAGTTATGATTTGAGATAATCTTAAAATTAAAAGACATATTATGTGTAGTCGCATACAATTATTATTAATTAAAAGTATTGGCGATACCAACCTGAATTTTACCTGGTATCAGATTGTGAAGAAATTCATTGGTATTGAATGTCACTACATCATCATTATCATCATCCAAAAAAATAAAATAAAATAAAAAAAAATCACCTGGTTCGTATGTTGAATCACTGTAGAAAACAACGTGAGCGTGAAACTATCAGCACTGATGAATACGTTGGAGGTATATTCCAGTCTTTTTGACGTACACTTCACAGACGCCTGTATGTCGCTCCTGTTCGTTCGACTTTCTTCTTATTTCAATGAACTTTCAGAATCTCCTTTCAAGTCTTCTTTCGTTTCTTCTGAGCTCACAGTGTGAACTTGTTGCTGATGCGATTGTGAAACTCGTCTAAAAGTTGCAGCTCAGACGAATCCATTCCTGCTTCCTTTTAACAGAAGCGACACATGGAATAAAAGATGACGGGATGAAAGGGACAGCAATGGTGCTTAGTCTGACAGGTTGTTATTTATTAGATTGTTTTTTTCAGTTAACCCATAAAGACACAGAGATGTTTTTTTTTTTTTTTGCACGAGTTCCGACATATCTACCCTTTCTTAATATGATTGATCATCATCTATTTGAATATTGTCGTTTGTATTTTACATCTTTTTGGTGAAACTCATGTATATTTATATGTATATTTAATTGATTGATCCTGTAGATGTTATTGTAGTCCCATTAAGAGTGAGTTCAAACCTTGTTAATATCAATAACAAGGTTTGAACTGTTGATAACGCAATCCGCTTCTTCTTTTCATTCGCGCCGCAAATCGTTTTCTTTGGGCTCGTGATGGATAACGAATACGTACTGTGGTGGGGTTTCAGTGGACGCACTCGGAGGGACTCACAAGGGGACAGTGGTTCTGTCCTTTACGCGTGGCTTCTGATGCTGGGCTGAAGAAAGAGGGTCAAAGGCTCATGAAAAAAATCATGGGTAGCTCCCTCATAGACCATGGGATGCTACGTACATTACGTACCGTACATACAGTAGTGTACATAGTATTTATTTCTCAGGGGTTTCGGTGTCCTTTTGTAAATAGAATTTTCTTTCGTATTCAGAGACGAAAAATTGAGGTACTTGGATTATTCATTAGTTGGGTCTTTCATTAGGAGAGGTATCACTGTATGTGTATATGTATATGTATATATATATATATATACATATATATATATATACATACCTCCCCTCTAGAAAGAGGTACTGCTCCCTCAAATCCAGTTTCTTCCATTAGGCTGTTAAAACCATCACCCTACTGACCTTTACACTCTGACATCATACACACACACACCACATATGTGCAATAACTGCCCCCCTCCTTGCACTATGAACCTGGAAGGACTTACTGGTCTACATAATATAAATCTACAGCTACCTCAAGATATGTACAAGTACTGCTTTTAATTAATTAATTAATTTATTTTTAACTGTGAATTATACCATTTATTTATACTGTTTAAATACTTCTGTGTTTTTCTGCCATCTGGAGCTGCTAAATACATTTTCACAGTATATATTGGCAACAATAATTAATGTGACAATAAAGGATTCTATTCTATTATAGATAGATAGATAGATAGATAGATAGATAGATAGATAGATAGATAGATAGATAGATAGATAGATAGATAGATATCCCAGCTTTGCTCATCCCTCTGTTTGTATTCTGAGTTAGATAATTCAGATGCCCATCCTAATTGGCTTCATTGCTTCCTCATAATTATTTATTTATTTATAGTAAGGTTTGTTCACAGAAACAGGACTGATGAAAAATAAAACTGAATGTATTTTTAGAAAAAAAAAAAAAAAAGAGTCTGGGAACAAATTAAATCTACAGCAGGAAAAGGATTACTGTGCAGCTTTCTAGTCAGCAGTCACTCCTTCTGAGCCCCTCCCCCTCCGCTCAATCTCTCACTCGCCCGCCTCAGTTCTCTTACTCGAAGCGCAATCTCCCCGGCAATAAGGTAAATAAGTAGTGACTGATGGGAGAAAGCGTCGGGCTAAGTATAGTCCTAGCCCTTTGTACCCGCACCTTTCCAGGTCACAGAGGCCTGGGGGGGGGGGTTACAAAAGCAATTGCCCACCTATAGCCCTACATTAAACTATCCACACACATGTGTTTGGACTCTCCTTTAGGCTATTAGACCCTGGTATGTTTAAGCCTTTAGCTACAGCAAAAACACTCACAACACACAAGTATTTCGACCTAAACCTTAACACAACATCAGCATTTACATTTGTAGGTGTTTGGGTTGTGCTTGACAGAGATGTATAAAGTACTGGACTATAGAGAAGTGGAGTAGAAGTACAAGTACTACATCAAAAAACTGACTTGAGTAAAAGTTGAAGTGTTCTTCAAGCATCATACTCAAGTGAAAGTACTAAAGTATCCAAAGAAAATTTTACTTAAGTATTGCAAGTAGAAGTATGTAAAAAAAAAAAAAAAATGTCTACACAAGTACTGAAAGTAAAAGTAGAAGTAAAATTACAAGTAGAAGTAATGAAAAAAATACTACTTAAATACTGAAAGTAAAAGTAAAATGTAAAAATACTGTGTAGGCCTATACTAAATGAAAGCAGTCACAAGTTTTAACACATTTCTATATTTAATATGAAAGGTACAACTTCAGCTGAGGCAGCAGTAGTACAAGTACATACCAGTTCACTTACAAGTGTTAATGAAAAAAACTAAAACTTTCAAAGGTCAGAGTATTCCAAGAATATGTCCAAGTGACAAACCAAATATATCTTGTGTAAAAACGGTGTAGCAGCTACGTATGTAACAAAACCAAAAGGCCGATTAGAGCGTGCAGTTTTATTATGTAGTGTTTGATCGCTGACTCGTCCAATGATGAGACACCATCATTAAACCAGGTGACAGAGACATTTATTGCTCTGGTATTAATATGCTGTGGGTTTGGTTTGCTTCCCAACTATTTTAATAAGAGTAACGATTCGGCACATAAAAAATGTATCGGAGTAAAAGTTTTTTTTTTTTTTAAATGTAGTGCAGTAGAAGTGGAAGTAAGCGAAAAAAAATTATACTCCAAAAAAGTACACATACTGCATTTCACTACTTAAGTACAGTACTTAAGTAGTTGTACTTCGTTACTATACATCTCTGGTGCTTTAATCATGATTTCAGGGTACGAATAAGAAAAGGAAGAAGTAAAAAATAATAAGAATAATAACCTCTTGAAATACCTTCTCGTTATAGTCTGCTTCTATCTCTTTGAAAACCAGTCAGGCTTACAATATAGCACCGTACAGACTGTAAATCCACACCATACACAGTAAATTTACCGTTGTAAAAAGTCAAGTGTCAAAGTATTTTCATTCTTCCAGAGTTATTCCAACAATGGACGGAGTAAAATCTAATAAGATAACTTCAGATGGGGAAAATCAGGTAATATTTGTTGTGCCTGGCACCACTTGAAATCAAAATGTAGGAGATGGAAATGTTTGCTTTATGTTTAGGTACTGATATATTTGCTAAAATGTTCAGGTTTTTTTTGTTGAGTTTTCTGTGATTTGGATACTACTTTATTATTATTATTAGTAGTATTATTATTAGTAATAGTATTTTTATTATTATTATTATTCCTATTTTTGTTATTTCAGCCACCTTAATAGTCTTGATTATATTTTTAGATCTCTTTATTTTGCTATTGTATAAATGTATATTGTTTTGTGCTGTTGTACATAAATGAATATTAGCCTCAGGTGATCACTAAAGTATATATTTATCTGATCTTTAAACCTTAATCTGACTTTTTATGAACAACTACATGCTCAGCAAATGAAACATGAGTAAATACATACTAGAACAGTTGATAATATTATCATTAACAGTGATAAATCACTTAAGAAAGATTAAATAGAGAGAAAAATGTACTTGGGAACAACCACAAAAGTCACACTAGGTCTTTATGGGTTAAAATGTAGAGTAGAAAAATATATTAATAGACATGGCTGATAGAAGAATACTTGTCTTGATTGAGTTCAATGTTTGTTCTGCATCCACGATTTGCAGGAATGTATTAAACAGATGCACTATATGGACAGATATACTGGAACACACCATACCTTCAGCTTATAGGACTTCCCGTTTCCATTAATTTGAATCATTATTATAAAAATAATAAGTCTTCATGTCAGGCATCTTCAATAATTGTCGTGTTAAATGTCAGATTGATAAGTTCAAAGACCGATTTTCTTTCTTCTTGTGGTTTAAGGTAATTATTTATGGACAGAATGTGATGAATCTAAAATGATAATGATGAAGAAAAATAAGTCAACGTTGAGTAAAATTCAATAATTAAAAAGGATTTGGTATGTGTTACTGATCAAAGTATAAAGAAAATATTTATTTAACGCAATATAAGATAATATATTTGCTAGTATTGTTTTATAGCCTGGACGTCAATACATTGTGAATATTGAACTGTTGCCACTAGATAGCAGGCTTTGGTTCCTATCACAGTCATGGTTTGGTCTATATATTACAAATCTATTATTTTTCATGGACTTTTCTGTATTACACCAGTCTGTGATATTTGTATCCTGTCAACACTTAAATGAGATGAGATAATAATCATATCAATTACACTTAAACCTAATGAGATTAATCTGGAGGAGATGACTGGGGAAAAAGGAGGTTTGAGGAACTCTACTTAGACCACTTGGACTTGGACTTCCAAATCCCAGGGTTACAATGAATTGTACATTATCGTAGTTTCTTGTTTCAGTGGAACATACCCATCATTACTTTACTTCATTTACCATATCTCCAGAGACTTTTTGACAACCTCATTTTATTTTTTGTTCTAGTTTATTTCCCACAAAGTGGTGTCTAAATGCATACTTGTTTGAGTGCGAGCCAGGTTTGTTATTCTGATAATTAAAAAAAAAAAAAAAAAAAAAAGCCGAAAAGAAAGTGGACACTAGAAATAGAAAATAAACCAGTTTTTTTCTACACATTTTCTAAACAAGTGACAGCACCAAACCTAGCTGGATGTTACTCACAGAGCGAAAGGGGAGGGTGGAGTGTTCCTTCACGCATTCTGAGCCAATCAGAGTCGTCTCATTATCGTGTCTTGGACATGTATGCGGAAGTACCAATAAACTGTGTAGTTTGACCTCAAGTCTTTTTTCTACCATCACCTCTACATGATATGCACATGGTCACATACAAACTGACTGTATTCATTTGGTATAGGGCTGTGTTCAACAGTTCGGCATGAATACATATATATATATATATATATATATATATATAGCTGGCCCTTGAACATAAATCTTTGGATTGTCTATACTTATTGACTTCTTCAGCCATCGAGGCCACACCTAAGGCTTTACTTATTCACAGGTGTAAAGTACCCAGTACTTAAGTGGCTATTCAGAGGTGAGAATCGCCAGCCAAAGCACATGGGGGGCGGGGGCCATCAGAGGTACTTCACGCCCATCTAATTAGTACTCGACTAGCTTCAGAGTCTCTGAAAGGCCTTTGACTTCTAATGGTTAATATGTGCCGTCACTTGAAAGATGTTGATTCAGCTTTTCTTTTTCACATTTCCAATAATTGTGCATCTTTAAATGAGATGTGTCAATCAAGTTGGTTTGGCACTGGCACCTGAGTTGTCCAATCAGGTTCTACTGTAGAGGTAGCCAGTGCTAGTTAGCAGTACTTTCTTGTGGATGACCCACCTTACACTTCCTCTGACTAGCTCTTCCATCCTGATGCCTAAAGTTAACCAATCCAATCAGTGAAGGGAATGAGTATCGGCCAATTAGAGGCAGAGGAGGGCGGGTCATGGCTTCATTATCCTGGGGAAAAAATGGGCAACGCTGGCTGAAACATAAGTAGGTGTCCTCTTTACTCTATACTGTGTACTAGTACACTGTACTACAGTACACCTCTGAACAAGACTAAACAGGAACCTTTGACCTGATTTAAATAAATTAGGCTTTTATGTATTAAATCAAGTCCTGGTCTACAAGTAAAATGCTTCCGGAATAAAACTTGTGACATTTTACCACATATGTGTTACTGATAAAGAAATCTCAAGTCTTAAATGCTGGTTGGCTCAAGTTTCCAAAATAAGTCTAGGGTTAAAATGTGAATTTTTTACAAATAATAAAAGTATAGGTTTTACTCCAAAGGAATATTTATCTCAGATCTACCGCAAAACACTCTTTGCACATTATGATCCATTCACTTTCCAGGTTCTTTCTAGTGGAATATTTAGAAAGCCATTGTATACATGTACATAAACCACCATATACAGTATGTGTAATAACACACCATCATATATATATAGTAAAAACATGAGATAAGCACCAGTTTTCTCATATGTTTTCTGATTCATCTTGTGAAATGATGTAAGATTTAGCACATTTAATGTCTGAAACAGATACTTTCTAAAATAATATAGAGCAGTGTATGCATTGAAATATTTGAACATACATACATATTCACATAAATATTGAAATGAAATACAATCTTTGCTACCAAACAAATGTGTGGTTAGCAGATCAACATTTCTGTTTGGGTAACTCCTTCTCATGAGACATGAAAACAACCTAAAGTAAATATTAAACCTAGTATGTGAATCTGCTGGATGTAATGGACTTTCCCCTTTCTACATTCTCCTTTTATCACTTTTTACACAACAGTTTGGAACTCTAAAACAGCATGTGTATCACAATCCTCATTTGGCCCACATTTGTGTAAGGGCCATTTGGAGCAGCTACAGGGAAGTGTTTGGCTTCGGTATGTGGACAGAATGTTGTAAGATCTTTGTTTTAAGCTTAATTGTCATGCTTATACCTTGCCTGAAACTGCACATTCCTGTTTTTACTTCATTCCAAATATTCACACCACCACAAGAGGTATGCATCAAGAAAACTTACATATATCCTGTCACAACAAAACCTTAATAACATTGTTTTTCTGGCTAAAACACTCTACTTAGTCACTGTTTCTGGAAATTTGAGCCTAATTCTTCTTTCACGCCAAATAAAACTAAACAACTAAGCTCCTGCTCGACACTCTTAGCTTGTAACTGGCAATTATTTAAGGCCCTACTTCTGGGTCTTTTTCTTTATTTCTGTGTCATCTTGCCCCCACCCCACCCCCCCATCTCCCATGATTCCTCTCATCTCCCACTCATACCAGGAGTGGTGGCTGCTCTCAGCAGGGCGTCCATTTTGTAAGTGCTGCAGGAGTTAGTGAAGTGGCAGTTCTGCTGGCGGAACTGCAGAGGAAATGTGAAGATGGAGAAGAGGAAAAAAAAAAAAAGAAAAGAAAAAAAGGGGGGATGAAATAGAGAAGGAGAGAGAGACAGGGAGAGATAGGGGAGAGAGAGAGAGAGGGAGAGAGAGGGAAGGAGAGAGAGGGGGGAGAGAGGGAGGGAGAGAGAGGGAAGGAGAAGAAAGGAGAGAGAGAGAGAGGGAAGGAGAGGAAATGAGAGAGAGAGAGAGAGAGAGGGGAGGAGAGGAAAGGAGAGAGAGAGAGAGAGAGAGGGAAGGAGAGGGAGAGAGAGAGTGAGAGAGAGAGAGAGAGGGAAGGAGAGGGAGAGGGTGGGGGGGGGGCGAATAATGACGAATCAAATGAAGGAAGAAAGGGAAAATCAGAGAATATAGTGAAGGAGTGAAGCAGATCTGGCTGAGCTGTTGGATGATCAAAGGCCGTCCTGTCCCTTCAACAGATTCACTTTTGTACAATGCCAGATTTCAGAAAACTAATTTAGCGCCAGAGATCAACAACATCACATTCACGTCAAAATGTACTGTATGCCAAAGACAGCTTTCAATTTCCTTTGAAATGTTTTTTTGAGGAATAGAAATTATAGCACGTTTGATCAAATCTTTATCTTAAACTTTAAGGGGGTTGGAGCGGGGGGATAAAATAGAACAGGCATGAAACGTATATATATATATATATATATATATATATATATATATATACCCCTATTTGTTATTCATGCATAAGCTCCAGGTCCTCTTGCCTCATCCATATTATACTTCAAATAATTTGGCAATCAGGCCTTTGGGGGGTGGGTGGGGTGGGGGGCAGGAGGAATATTGCCCTGCATTTCAGATGTTCAGTAATTATTTCTCAGGCAGTCATGAAGGTAGCCAGAAGCTGATGAAAGACCAGTCGGTTTGGAGGTCCACAGAGAACTACCCCATTAACTGTGGCATCATGGGAAATCTGGTGTTTAAAGCTTGGACAGTAGACCGTTGTTATTCCTCTAGCCAGCTACAACAGATGTTGTTGTGTGTCAGAGAAACGGGGGGGGGGGGGGTATCCATCATTGCTACCATCATTAACAGTTTATATTATTAGAGAATTGTTGCGTTCTGATGGTTTGGATCAGGTTTATTCTTATGAAGGCGTTTCAGTACGAAGTGATAATAGACAAGGGCAATATTGTGGTGTATTCCATTTTAAATTGGACGTCAAATAAGTTTCCCATCGGGTATCGAGAACAGACTTGACTGTTGTTTTACAGCAGGCATCTCCAATTTGGCTGCAGGTTTTTTGTTCCAAGAAAACAGCATCACAATAAACTTGACTCAATTAATCAACTGATCTCAGTCTTTACAGAGTCCATTTGTCAAACTGCATAGTCTTGGAACAAAAACCTGCAGCAACACACGCCCTTTGTGGAATAGTTTGGACATGTCTGGTTTACAAACAAATTATGGGAAAATATTTCAGTATTTTTCATGTTTTCTGAGTTTGTTTGGATGTTATTCAATGAGTTGAACAGACACTGCCCAGTGTAAATGCATGGATATACTCTATTTGTAACATACAGGGAAATGGGTTATTGTTATATTTATTATTACCTTCGCCAGAGTTTGTTTGTCTGTCTGTCTGTCTGTTAGTTAGCAAGATAACTCAAAAAGTTATGGACGGATCTTGATTAAATTTATAGGGTAGGTTGGTAACGAGGAGATGTGGAAATGATCCCATTTTAGTGGTGATCTGAAAGGGGGGGGGGGGCAAGATAACTCAAAAAACTTATGGATGGATTTTGATGAAATTTTTTAGGATGTGTTGGGAGTGTCACAAGGAACAAATGATTACATTTTGGTGGTGATCCGGAAGAGATTCTGGATCACTTTGAAATGTATTCTCCTTTTACCACAATGTAAAATGTCAAGGTGATCCGGAAGGTTTTGACTCAACTTGACTCCAACCTCTCTTCATTCAAAGGGGTGAGGTCTGCCTTGGTGGAGGTTTGCCCTCTCAGAGTGCTTTTCCAATTATTATTATTATTATTATTATTATTATTAGTGGCCTTCTACCTACAAATGTTGTGGGAAAGACAGACAGACAAACACAACCCTGGTCCTCTACAGGCCAGTGTGGGGAGGAAAAACACAAACATACACAATAAATTTTGCAGTGTTAAATCAACACTTAGATAGTTTATTTAACTTCTTCTAGAGTGTATTTGGTCCCATTGTCTCCAAATTAACACTGCAAAATCTACAGTGTACAAAAACAGAACAGAACTAAATACATATATACAACCTCAGGGTCGTATAGTAAGCATTATTATCATTATTATTATTATTATTAGTAGTAGTAGTAGTAGTATCATCATCATCATCATCATCATCATCATCATTATCTCTGGAATTTACTTCCCCCAACCATTTGTCACTATTCAGACACAAACACTTTTAAATCCCTTTTAAAAAAACTCAATTATTTAAGATTTCTTTCAATGTTTGAATAATTTTGACCTGACTGTTTATAATGTGGGTGTGCTTTGTGTAGTTGGATTTTATCGTACCTAATGTAAAGCATCTTTGAATGCCATGGAAAATGCCACAGTATAAAAATATCATGTATTATTACTATAATTATTATTGTCATTATTATCACTTGTAGTACTTTCTGTGTATTATTTGGCCTTAGCCAGTCATTGATGGACTCCATACTCACTGGATTAATGCATGTGTAATCAGATCAACGCAGTGAGCGTATTAATAACACATTTCTTCTCGTCATCATTACAGCAAGACGTGTAGAGTAAAAGCATTTTGGATTTTATTTTTGAATAAAGTGAAATGATGGCGGCTCGATTGGAAATCCATGTAATTAGACAGGGATACAGAGCAGGGGATGTGTGAGATATGTGAGTGTGTTGTACAGTACGAAGGATTAGTTTGGATTAAAGCGGTGGTAAAGGGCTCTGCTCTCTAACACTGCATCCTCATTTGCCACAGAGGACTGAACACAACATGTTCAGAGGCACAAAATTGCACTGTTTTTATCCTTTGGCAACCTGGAGAGAGTGGCCTCTGCTTTTATCTCTGTATGCTTCAGTGAAAAAGCCCTCGCTGCCAGGATGCATCACCTATGCCTTTGCATGGAGGGAGCAGGTGCCAGGTCTATTATTGCAAACGTAGTGTTTTAGTGAGACTTTGCAAAGTTTTTTTTTTTTGGAGGTTTCTGGTGCTATATTTAACATTTGTCCCAGGCCCTGATGCTACTTTTACATATAGTTATTAAAAAATACACACCAGATATAATCCCAAAACCCAAAATGCAAGCTTTCTATGGGAAACTTTTCAACGACTTAAAGGAGAATCTGTTCTAATATCAGTACCAGTGATGGATCCATATGCATTACTTAGACACGATAGGCTGCGTTTACACATTTTATTGATTACAATGTGAATATATTGAGTGGGTGGTTCCTCAGTAAAGAGACGGCAACGACCTGAGCGACGAGCTGCCATTCGTTGTCTATGGCGACTAGGGGCGACAGGCAACGAGCGATGCAAAGTGAGCGAATTGAGCGACAAGGAAATGAGGATTGTGGCGACAACCACTTGCGAGCCAATCTGGATTCTCAAGGTGGGGAAAAAAAAAATACAGAAAAAGAGAGCCAATCATGGAGGAGAAACTGATAATTGTCGTTTGTTGTCTCTGGTTTGTTGATGAGGTCATTAAATTGACTTTTATCCAGTCTGAAGTAACTCTGGAACCAGCTCCTGAACCAGCCGGTGAAATTCCCAGTGGCGATGTTGCGTTTTCAGGACGTTATGACTCCAGGTTCTATGCTCATGCAGCACATATTCTGACATGGGCGTCATAGCTGTGGGGGATGGGGGTGTTGCGACACTCACACTTCTCCAACCAGATGATTTCATACCCTCCACTTTTTCCTGAGTTTATATATTGTATCGTTATTGGATCCAGGAAACGAACGGAGAGTTGGTCTCACCTACTTTTTATTTCATGATAAACAGTTACTGTTGTCACAATCACGCCAAACAAACATCAATAACATTTTGGGGCTGTTACAATGTCTATGGTTTAAACTGTTTACCCGCCCATGCCGCACAACAGCATGTATAAATGAAGCGCACCTCAGTTCCCCGGGCAAAATGTAAACAGCTCTTTTTCGCTGTGTTAGCAAACAGTCATTAACCAGTAAGTAATGAGGAATGATGCCGTTGTTAAACTAAGTTAACTAAACTATGTCTTGTTCTGTGACATTTACCCTAAGACAATGGTTCTCAAAGTTTTTTCAGTGATGTTCCCCCTGAGGAACATATTCTTAGTCGTCTCCCCTGACATGGACAAAACATTTTTGTAAGAAAAAAGAGGAACAGTGTCTGTAAACTCAGTGTCTGTAATTTTTTTTTTTAATCCAAATTTATATCAGTTTTTTATCTCATGATTTTAACTTTTTATCTCATAATTTTAACTTTTTATCTCATAATTTAGATTTTTTTTTATCTCACAATTTTGACTTATGAATTGAATAAATGTTTAATTGAGGAAGACACATTTTTGTTCTTTTTTTTCAGCCATATATTACTTTTTTAATATAAAAATTTAACCATTAATAAATAATTGCTTGTTAATTTTCCAATTATTTTTGCTCATGTGCCACAACCTAGAACACCCCCACATTTTAAATGTCTGTGACGCCCCTGTATTCTGAACCAACGTAAAAAATAAGACTTCCCACAGTGGGATTCATGATGAAACCAAGTCATACATACAACACCTATATATCCACTACACCTCTGTCCTTCCAAAATAAACACCTGCTTGTTGGATATTTTGGTTTTGAATATAACAAAGGTAATAATAGGGATTCCCTCAGAGGATTAGAAGTGGTTTGTCTCCCAGAGCTTGTCTTTTTTTTTTTTTTTTACATACAAGTAGTTTGAGTTGGTGTCAGATAATCACAGAAAAACAAAACCATTCCTACTGACTCAGCTGCGAATGCTCTGTAAATCTCCTTATGTTTGTGATGCACACTGTCAGGTTTCCATGTGGGTAATACTGGGTTCATGCTGGCACATGCTGATGTGGGTGCTTAAAGAAAATGAAGGCTGAGGGCTGGTGCGTGTCTGAGTATTTTAATTATTGCGAACTATCCGAGCAGATTATCCCCAGTGTCATGTGTTCTCAGGACTGAAAAAAACACTGAGGCACATCAGTGAAACCTAATCTGATTCAGTTTGCCCAGAAACCATGTGTATCTACTCATCAGGCTCTTCTGGTTAACCCTTTTAACCCCTGATGCGTCAGCGCTGACGTGTTCTGAATAGGTGGTTTAGTTTAAAAATTCAGAATAATTGAAGTGTTTTTACTTGACAGGTGAGTTCATAACACTTTCATGAGACATTCATAGCAAACCTTTCATGAATGTGGAAGACGGAACGATGACAAATTTTCAAAATATTTATTTTATTATGATTTTTATTTATTTTTATTTGAATTAAGCCAAAAAAGAAAATAAATTTAATTAAATTAAAAATCTGCCAATGCAACATAGAAAATAATCTTGGCAAGATTTGTTGTAATAATATTTTCAAGAGCTATTGTCCAAAAATAATTAATATTTATCAGTGGAGTCGTTTTGTTTTTGACACAATTGCCAACTTATTTACAGCTAGATTATATATTTTATTCTAAATGTTCAAAATAAAGTTTAAAAAAGTTACTTTTTAGGTGCTAATGTCTTATTTCAAATGTAATGAAAAAAAAAATTGGAATAGAAATGAGAAATATAGATCCTTACCAAGATCACTTTCAATTGTTTCACTGTCAGATTAACACTTTTACCCCCGATGCATCAGCACTGATGCGTTCTGAATGGATGGTTTAGTTTAAATGTTCAGAACATGTTTTTTGGGGGGTTTTTTTACCATATTTTCACAGAGTTATGTTTATGAAAGTAATGTTAAACGGGTGTCAAAAAGCAACCGATCTGGAAAAAAAACTACTGGGACCAAATTACAATAGTACTTATTTCTTTCCTCTTTTTTTGTTTTACTTCATTTAAATTTTTTTTCCAAGTTATTTATTATTTTGTAAATATGTTTTTTGTTAATTTTGTTTTCTATGTGTTATTTTTTTCTTCATTTTTGGTCTGTTTGTGTCTTACTGTGTTCATGTTACTTGTTACTATTATTAATTTTTGTAAATTTTTATTGATCAATTTGGCTGTTTTTGTTCAATTTGTTTGCTTCTTTTTTTGGACTGTAGAACTGCCATCATCTCAGGAGTTAAATAGTTTTTAAATTTTTTTTTTTTCCCTAATTAAAACAAACATAATTGCATAATTAAAAAAATAATAATTCACTCATTTATTTTTACTTATATTACTAGGAGCATTTTGTCCAGTGCACCTGCTAATTCAGAAAATGACGAATCCATACAAGTAAATGAGTTTTATCTGAAGTCACAGGACACCAAGGACAGTCTGGGCGTTTTTTTGTTTTTTTTTCTTGGTAGAACTTGAAGTGGTATCGTGCTGTGCGTCTGAGGCTGGGGGCGAGCCTCCAGGCTGGTTCTGGCAGTTGGTCGATGTAGGGAATACTGAGCAGAAACAGAAGAAACTCCCACATTTCTCAGTGAGTTTTAAACTCATCTGAATGTTGATTGAGTTCACATCACACTCTATAAAGCCCCTCGCTTTCAGTCGGATGTCGTCTTTTCTGTCGCTTTTTGCCTCTGGTAAAGGTCAAAGAAGGTCGTATTTCTTTAGGGATTATTTCTGTACTTTTCAGTAGTGTGAAGACTCTTACTGTGATGGTTAACAAGTTAAAGGTGACAAGGCTTTACCAACACACCCATAGTATTCAGTACACATTAGCCCTGTTTACATAGGCGATTTTATTCCTGTTTAATTCAGAATAAAGGTTAATTCTGCTTTCAGATGATCCTAATTCCACTTCAAAATGATTATTTCTAATTCAATTTAATTCTGAATAAAGTCACTGGTTTATTTTGTTCCATTGTTTTTGTTTAATTCAAATGAAAGTCATCTCACTATGATTTTCAGAATAAGATTTTCAGATCTATTGTCTAAAACAGAAGTGTCAAACACGCAAAATTAGCCCAACAATGGGTACAATCTGACCCCTGGGATGAATTTATGAAATGCAAAAATTATACGAAAGATATTAATATGAAAGGAAGTTAAAATTATTTGACAGCAATTCAATCTAAAATGGATAAGACCATAATTATAATAAATAATTGTGAAAAAAATTCACATTTTATTCTTTAAGAAAAAGGAAATAAATAGAGAAACAAACAAAAAATGAAATAAAAAAGACTAGACTGATACAATGTGAATAACCTGAAACGTATGTGGAATTTTAACCAATATGTGAATGTTATTAAATGTGTGTATTTGTAAATCCACTGTTATCCTTAAGTTGTGATGCGCATGTATATAAATGATAAAGTGCAATATTGTTAATATCACACTTATTTTTTTTAGGAACTTTCAGGTTGTTAATATTTGTTCATGTTATGTTCAAGTACAGTTCGTATGTGTAAAAATTTTCATGATGCAATTTTACTATTTTTCCCCAAAAACATGGAGAAAAATTGACATTATTCATGTTTTTATCATATTATTTCTATGATTATACTGGTCCGGTCAACTTTTTACCATTTTAGGCTTAATGTGGACCCTTAATTAAAACACCCCTGGTCTAAAATATGTTCTTATGTTCTATGTTCACTGTTGAGGTGATTACGTCTTATTTTAAGTGGGATGAGACATTTAGAAAATGTACAAAACATTTTTTTTTTTCGCTGTGTATATGTGACACAAATTTTTACAATCCCTAGAACCCTTTTAAAAAAGCTGCTGACCCACTTTTATTTCAGTCACTCCTGGTTGGACTATAACATGACCTATACAGACATTTGGAACAAATAATTATTATATTCTCTGCCTAATTTGGTCTTTCAGTGGCTAACTACCTGAAATATGATACACCCTAGAGAGGAACAGGAGCCATAGTTTCAAAATTAAGCTAATGTGCTTCATTGTTTTTTTTTTCTTTTTCGGAAGCCATTCAAATCTTGTCTATTTTTAAGATTTCTGTGACTCATATAATGCCTATAATAATATTAATATCATACTTCTGATTAAAAAAAAAACTATAATTCATGTTAATAATGTTCCACTTATAGGACTAAATATATAACATAATAATCACCATCATTGATCGTCGTCATCGAGTTCATAAATTACAGCATTTTTTTCTAGAAAGATTTCACCAATGGAAGCCAGAAATAAAATGAAAACACATAGCTTCATCAAAATAAAAAAAAAACACATATGGTTATAAAACCTACCTTTAATTAAAAGTCTGTCTAAACAAAAAGGTCTTCAGTTGCTTTTCCAAACAAAACAAAACAAAAAAAATCAAGTTTAAACTGTGAAATATTGTCACGTATGGATCCAAAAAAATATTCAGATCATGTCAAATCTTGCCCCTAATCTCAAATTTCTATGACAACCCATTATTGAATTGGAGTAAATACTGTGAGATTGACCTTTCTGCTAAATATGACCTTGACATTTGACCTTTACTCTAATGGATCATTACATTAGCTATATGTATATACCCATGTAATTCCAGAGTGATATCTCAAGTATTCATTGAGTTATAGCATGATATGTAAATGCTGGTTTCCATAATAAGTCTTCTTAGAACCAATCACATTTTGATCCATTCACTTTTACAGGTTCTTTCTAGTGGAATATTTATACATCCATTCTATACATGTACATAAACCACCATATAGTATATGTATATGTACACACTATCATATTAAAAACATGAACTAACCAACACTTTTGTCATTTATTTTCTCCTTCATCTTATTGAAATAGGTAAGATTTAACACATTTAATGTCTGAAGCAGATAAAAAAAAAAAAAAAGTCGAGCAGTGTAATAGGAACACGTCTTTTCGGATGATTATACACTATAGAACATAATTAATTATCATCCATTTCTGCAATAAGAGCCAAAATCCCCTTAAATCTTACACACTACTAGACCCTTAAAACATGAACAGAACGGGGCAGTGGACACTAAAATCCTTTTCTTGCCTTTATTTTAATGGAAACTACTACATTTTATTGAGAATTCTTGGGAAAAATCTATTATCTTTTTCCAAGTACTCAAACCTGGAACCGGATATAGTTGTAGTCTTACACTTCTTGATCCTGGTGTGTGTCGGGCAGCAAAGTATTAAGAGTCTACGGCGGTCAAGATTGCACTCAGAAGTCAAATCTGCACATCTGCTGCCGACTCTTATCTTGTCAGGCATCGGGCCCAGAACTGACTCTTCTCTTCAGAGCTGATTAGATTCTCACCCCCCCCCTCTTCCTCCTCTCCTCCTCCTCCTCTCTCTCTCTCTTTCTTCCCTTCCTGTGCACCCTCTCGGCTTTTAAGTGTATTAGCTCTTTACCCTGTATGATCTTGTTCATTCCATATATAGTGGGATAGCTTAATAATATTTGGAAGAATCGTTACAGAAATGTTTAAAAGCAGAGGTGGGCAAATTAAGTTTCCTATGGGGCCACATGAGAAATGTTGACAGTTATTAAGGGCCGGATCAATTCACCTGTAGCTCTGCTCAATATATGTGACCCACCACCACGAAACCAGGCATAAGTGTCTGGAAATCAAAAGCTTGGTAGAGTGGAAACTAAGGTTTAAGATGGTGAAAAAATTATGTTTCTATCACAAGTAGAACCAAAGTTATGGTCATTTTAATATCCACATTTGGACATATTTTTAGATATTGTCCGTCAAAGTTTTGGACTGTTTTGGGGTAGGAAGTCCTTAGCAACGCATATTAATTTGTATCCCATTTCCATATAATTAAACTATCACTGCCACTTTATAATGACTAAACATTTACTGATGGTTTTAAGATGAAAATGATGCAAAAATTGTTTAAATATCTGTATTGGTTTGTGAGAAAAAAGGCATCTTTCACCCCAAAATAGCTGTTAACATGGTGGGTTTTTTTTTACAGTTAGCTCAATTAACATACGTAAAAAAGTTCAGAGGATCCATAGATATAAAATAATATATCTGTGTTCATTTTTTGTTCTCCAGTGGCTGATATATTTTCTAAAAATACAATTCTAAAAAAAACTGATTTTAACCAAAAAAAAAAGTATATTTTGAGATAAAACTATGTGACTGGAGGGTAAAAAAATTTTGGCACTCCTTCTGAAATGATGCGCTATGTCCTAAAATAAATCCCTACTATTTTGGTGCTTTAATAAATTCTATATAAATCAAAAATAATAACCTCCCCAGTTAATATGTAATGCATACACTGAGCAGATAATAGCAGGGGGGGTGTAGGATAATGTCTGGGTCCACTCGTGTGAGTATGTTTCTATGCATATTCTTACTCAGAGGAACTGACCCTGCCGCTGTGCTGACCTTTACACTGCACAACCAGAAAAAAAAAAAAAAAAAAAAAAACATTAAGGAAGATCTATGAAGGCATTTGACTTCATTGTCAGTTTATCTCTCTCTCTCTCTCTTTGCTTCTATGCGGACGGCGTGTGTAGAAGGAGCTATTTGTATGATAATGTAAAACAGACTGTGGACCTGCTGCTGCATGTGATGCCATGCAGGAGACAGCTGACATAAGCACTTATTGAATCTTGCCAAGCATTCAGTAGAAATGTGAGCAATGCAGGGGGGTAGAAAAAGAGACGAAAATGAGAAAAATAGCTGGTGCTGGTGGTTGGCCCCGTAAATGTCAACGTCATGGGGCCCCGTCTGCCTTCTTCTTCTTCTTCTTCTTCTTTTTCTGCTGCTGCTTTTTAGCATTTAAAAGGCACACACTACAATCCTTTACATGATGCGAGTCTCTTCAGCTCGTTCCAGTAGGGAGACTCGACTACGGTGACCAGATTAATGAGCAGCCAAGTCCCCATTCCACCCACTCCCACTCCCACGACATCTTTAGAAAAGGTTTCCAACACATTGTGGATGATATGACATGATATAACATGCTCTCCCACCTCAATTCATATCTCTTTGTTGAGACACCTTTGAATAATGGGAATGTACATTAGTATACTCACGGCTCCAAAAGCCTGTCTGGAGACATTACCCACAAAATGTTTCATCCGGAGATAAAACACAAATGCGTGGTGAAAGCCGGTGAGCCGTCAAGAGTGGAATATCTCACATTGATTACTTGCAAATCTATTGTAACTGGTGGCAGTGGTGAGTAGACAAAAAAGAAACTGTATAAGAATATCTGCAGTGGGGTCCACCTAAATATATTTATGGCATCGAACATAATTATATTATGTTTTCAGTAAGGTAAGGAATATTTATTTTGTGTACAGGATGATTCAAGGTGCTTTACATAAAGCCTATGAGAACATTTTAATAATTAAAATACATTAACACCTTGTATTATGTTAAGCACAGGTGTCAAACTCCTGCATGTTTTAGATATTTCCCTATTCCATGTGATGCTGAGAACTAACAAAATAATTGGTAACATGAGCAAAGTAAGACACAAATGAAAATAGAAAAATCAAAGAACAATACTAACATAAAAAAAACGAAATGTAAAAAAAAAAAAAAAAAAAAAAGCAACAAAAACTAATAAATACTTACAAAATCACAAATAATGTGGATTTTTTTTTTTTTTTTAATTACGAAAGAAGACAATTAGTATTGAAATTTGGTCCCTGCAATTTTCATTTTGCCTTTAAAAAATGTTTAAATAAAAGAAAAAAAAAGGTCATGAACTTGTGTGAAATCTGGAAACTTTGATGTGTATTATTTGTGCAGTGTTTGTATACAAATATGATGTGACGGGTCATTTTGACCCAGACACTTTAATGTGGGTAAACAGCTGCTCACATCTAAAATAAACATGTGTCTTTGATGTGCTTTGTTCTGATTGGCCAATTATTTGTATTTTGATTTCCTTTGATGAGACATTCAGACCCAGGTGTGTGTAGAATAGGTTCTCTCTCTCTCTTGTCCTTGTCACTTTTCTCATGTCAAACATACCAAAAATGAGTTTCTTCTTGAAGAGGCTTCATCACAGATTGTGAACTGGGAAAGTGATGCAGAAGAAGAGATGAGGATGAGGAAGAGAGAATGTTATTGATGATCCAGATTGTCAATATGTCAAAAATATTTGCATACAAGACAGAAATGAAACATTATCCAGTTCACTCCAGTTAAATCCAATCCTTAAAAAGGCAAGTATCCAAAGGACAAAAATAAATGGTAAGAAAAAAAAAAAAAAGATGTCTTAGTTTATTACATTTACGGGAAGTTATTAAAATTTTGGAAAATCTGAACATAACAAATCCCCACAAAATTAAGAATTATCTCATTTGTGATCAGCAACTGTTATCATATTCGGGGACAAAGTTATTGGATATCAGTGGTTAGCACTGGTGCCTCACAGACAGGACGATGGTTTGAATCCCACACCAGACCTTTCTGTGTGGAGTTTACATGTTCTCCCCGTGTCTGCGTTGGGTTTTCTCCAGATACTCCAGTTTCCTCCCACCATCCAAACACATGCACTGATAGGTTAATTGGTTAATCTAAATTGTCCATAGATGTGAATGTGAGAGTGATTGTTTCTTTATATATGTTCAGCCCTGAGATGAACTGGAGACTCCTACAGGGTGTACCCCGCCTTCGTCCATTGTAGCTAGATTAGGCCCCCAGTGACCCCTGTGACCCTAGTGAAGGTAAAGCAGATTCAGATGAGGAGACGATATTATCATATTTGCATTTTAGTACATTTGGTGGGTTAACAATCTTTTTTTTTTTGTTTCCATCAGAAACAGGTGGTCTGTCTATGACACATCAAATATTTATTAAACACTATCATATGTTAATTTCAGAACACTTGTCAAACGGAATCAGAATTTAGCTTGACTCGCTCCATTCACTCACATTCTTTTTTTTTTTTGTCTGCATTTTGTTCTCATTGTTTAACATTGTTTGAGATCAATGCATATTTTAGTCTTGCAGCCAAATATTTTAATATTTAGTGCATGTGTGTGACCACCACCGGTCCTGCCTGAAAGCTTAGAAATCTATTTGTTTCCCACACTCTTAAGCTCCAGTCCTGCTGAAAATGATGTCACGATATGATATTATGATGCTATGATCCTATGATGATCAACTGTTCCATTTTATTTTTCTAAATCATTTACTTTTTGACACCTGTATATCAGTTCCATGAACGAAATTATCAATACCATAACACGATTTTTTTTTTTATTATTCTGAATTTTTAAACTAAACCATCCATTCAGAATGCGTCAACGCTGACACATCAGGGGTTAAAGTGGAATTAAACTTTATTCGGAATTAAACAAGAATACAATTTCCTATGTAAACAAGGTTATTGAAAACTTAGACAATTTATTCACTAGGAATTATGTTTTGTCTTTCACATTAGATAAAGCTAACCCTGAACCTTAAGTTGTTCAAAACATGGAGCTTTCATTCACGGTCAGGCTCTAAAATAACTGACCACAATGGGATGTATTGAGAGGATCTAAGAAGACTTCTAAGAAACACACACACATGCTATTTAAACATTCTTTCAGTAAGGTCCTGAATCCTTTTTCACAACCAAGGCCGTTGTCCTTTAGTTCAGCGTTGACCTCGCTGTGAGAGCAGAACCTCGCTTGAATGTGGAACAAATCATGTCGTTATTAACTTCGGTTGATGCACACCTACGTTCCTGCAAGTGGGTGTGAGATTTTCATGTCAGAGGTGGGATAGAAGAGGTTTTTAATACTGACAACTGCAGCGAGCAGCTTTTAGTTGTAACGCTTCAGTTTGCTTCATTAAAAAAAAAAAAAAAAAAAAAAAGGGAATGTGTTTGTTTGTGTATCTGGGGCAAGAGCAGTGTTAATGCTGTCAGTCGTCTGCTATTATGCTTAAAACTACCCATACTGTCAACAGGTGGTTAAAGAAGAGCCATTATGAGGAAGAAGATGATGATGATGATGATGATGATGATGATGATGATGATGATGATGATGATGATGATGATGCTGATGATGATGATGATGATTATGATGATGATGATGAAGCACAGGCCTCTCATTGTCAGCTGGCAAGTCTTCTTTTTGACGACATGAAAGTGAACACAATGATTCTATTACAGCACCTTATCAGGCGCTTAGCCAAGAGATTAGCAGTGGTAATTCTCCCCCTTTTTTTTTTTTTTTTTTTTTTTTTTGGTGAAAGGTCTTTTTTTGAAATGTAGAGCTTGTGCGTCACAGGAAGGAATCTGGATACGTATTTTCCAATGACTCCTGTGGCTGATAACCCAGTAATTCAGGTTTTATTCATTCTGAACCATGCCAAATTCCATAAACTCCAGCTTTGATTTATCTCTGTCCCTTCAGAAACAGTGGCGTTACCAAAAAACCTCTGAGTGCGGCAGTCCTCTGATTGTTCCCCTGGCGAGACTCTGTGCTGTTTGAGAGACAATTCGGTCTCTATTCAATCAAACTTCAATGGGCTGGATTTTGCCATCACTGACAGCTACTCCGGGGATGGCATCATTCAGACTGAACAAAGAAGCCAAAGACATAAATACAGAGCAAAGCGTGGAGTCACTGAGCTGTGAGCTTCTTCACTCTGCTTATTAATTCTACTTCTATTCCTGGCTTTTCTCATTTATTTTGTTCGAGAGATGCTGCATTTTGACCCCTGAGGATCTGAAGCCAGTGCCACTACGTGATTTAATCATGGTCCTCCTTCAATCCAGATAGACTACCAGGTCCAAGTAGCTGTTATCATGGGCGTCACACCCGTGGGGGATGGGGGTGTTGCGATACCCCCACTTCTCCAACCAGATGATTTCACACCCCACACTTTATCCTGAGTTTATATATTGTATCGTTACTGGATCCAGGAAACAGATGGAGAGTTGGTCAAACCTACTACAATCACGCCAAACAAATATCAATAACATTTCGGGGCTTTTACAATATCTATGGTTTCAACTGTTTACCCACCCGGGTGGCACAACAGCATATTTAAATGAAGCGCACCTCAGTTTGCCGGCCAAAATGTAAACAGCTCTTCTTCGCATCATTAGCAAACAGTCATCAACCAGTAAGTAATGAGAAATGTTGCCGTTGTTAAACTAAGTTAACTAAATTATGTCTTGTTCTGTGACATTTACCCTAAGTCAGTGGTTCTCAAAGTTTTTTCACTGATGTTCCCCCTGAGAAACATATTCTTAGTGTCTGCCCTGACATGGGCAAAACATTTTTGTAAGAAAAAAGAGGTACAGTGTCTGTAAAATCAGTGTCTGATTTTTTAAAATCCTTTTTGTCTAATCCTTTTCACTTTTTATCTAATAAGTTTGACTTTTTATCTAATAACTTAGATTTTTTTATATCAGAATTTTGACTTATGAATTGAATAAATGTTTAATTGAGGAAAACCACATTTTTGTTATTTTTTTTTCAACCATATATTCCTTTTTTAATATAAAAATGTAACCACTAATGGATAATTGTTCTTTAATTTTCCGATGATAGATTCAGAATATTTTGCTCATGTGCCACAACCTAGAACACCCCCACATTTTAAATGGCTGTGACGCCCCTGGCTGTTATACTAAGAATGGACCAGAGACAGGGGCGCACATGTCACTTCTTTGCTGTTTCTCACACATTCGGAAGCTACAGTGCATACAAGCTCACATGCATGCTTTACACGTAGTGCGGCGGACCACAATGAAATGCAATGACATGGAAGGGCGAAGAGTCTGGAGAACCCCACTGTGATTGAAATGGAGACACAAAGCTGTGGGAAATTGGAAGAAAAGCTTTCACTAAATCTTGTTCTATAGCATGCAGTGGGGTTGTTTTACTCAGCTTTGCTTTGTAAACCACGACCCTTGCAGTACATTAAGCCAAAATCCCAACCCCCCTCCTACAAAGGACCATTAAACATTTTTGCCTAATATATTTACTTTCCCCTCAAGACATCCACCTGTTCAGCCCAAGCAAGTATGCACCATAGCTATCTACAAAAAACAGCTTTTCCCGAAGGATACGTTTGGCAGAGGCAGGGATATTTTACCTCTGGGTAATTATTACTGTGGGTTTATCTGAGTCTTTTGTCTCCATGGGGGGCTGAGGTACTGACTCAAAACTCCTGAGCATAAATGCACCTTTACTTTGTGATACGACTTGGCCGTCATTCGAGGACTGGGTTGCTCTCAAAGATATGCGGTAATTAAAACAGCAAATGACTGACACTCTTCTGGACTCTCTCTCTCTCTCTCTCTGTCTGTCTCTGTCTAACAGGGATAAGACTATTAAGCTGTTCTACAACTCAGATAAGAACATGTTGCTGTGACTGCAGCATTTCATTGCGTTCATCATTTGTCACTGTTGTCAGTTTGTTTTATGAAGGATGCCATTAGTTATGTCTCTGTCAAAAGATATATTTTAGGACGCTGGTAAAAAAAAAAAATAAAAAAAAATTGACTGCAGAATCACTTACTACATTTACACCCACGTTAATGAACTAATATTTTACCAAATGTGTCAAGTCACATAAATAGCCTTCATCATTTGTGGGTATTTGTGGAAATGTTATTTAAATTAATCCAGAATCTGGCTAAATACATGGGCCATATCAATGTTAATCATATTTTTGGGAACAGTCTTTAGACACGTATGCAGTATATTTGTAAATTGTACCACTAAATGATATTTTCGACCAGGTCTTGTTATGTGACTACTGTTTTCTCGCTTTTCTGGGACATAGTATATATCATCTATTTTATGTTATTTTATTTCTTTGAAATTATTGTAATGATGAGTGTGAGATCTTAGTACATTTTATTATAATTAATATTTAATATTTATTACATATTTATTTATTTACATAGCAAATACAGGTCCTCGGGAACTATTTTTCTTCTTTTCTCTGACTTGAATGACATTAAACCTTCCTTGAATCTTTGATCAACATATGGCTTCAAGTAAACATTATTGGAGGAATATTCATGTAAAATACTTCACAGGAAAATTTCCCTCATGGTGTGTTTATCCATCAAGTATTATATGAATATTCAGGTAAAAAAAATATATTACAGAGGCAAAATATCTTGTCTGACATCAATCAGGTCAAATCATGTTAATGTGTTCTTGCAGGGAAAGTGGAATTAGCTGTGATTTCACACAGCACTGATCACAGTGTGTTTCCGTTGAAAGCTTATTTGTATTTATTTATTTCATAATGTATTTTTGTGTGTGTGTAAGATAGCAACAGTAAAACAATACTAAAATAAATAGATAATTCGGTATGGTTCTGATGTTTCTTGGCCATCAATCATATAAAACCTGTACCCTAACATGTAGAACTTTAACTCAAACCAAAGCCAAACCCAAGGGGACATAGAACATAACTGTAAGATCAAAGTAATTGTAATCTTCTTCATTTTACTAACTATAATTTCTCATTTCTGTGTTTAGTAGCATCAGGCTAAAAAAATCCCCAAATGCTATCAGTTCAAATATTAGCAAGACAGAGGCTGAGTCTCATTTCACCCTTTACCCTCCATTTTGCGTGTCCACATGTAGGGGTAGGGGTGTCTCAATTCACGTTAAGGAAGAGGGTAAGGGCTTTATACCCCTTCAGAGTTTCCAGAGGCAGACTCTAAACAGATGGGTACGAGAAATTTCCCAAAATACAATACGGATCCTTTTAAAAATGGCGGCATTGACGAAGGAAGCACACAAATGTAGTATTTACTTTCACTGCAATTAACTGTTTTTAGGTGGTGATAACTGTATTGTATAAAGTTTGACATTGTCGCAATGTGTAATGGTAATTTTCTCCATAAAATGCGTATGAAAAAAATCGCTATTTACGTAAATGTGAAGTAATCGGTCAATGCATAGCACTTCTCTGATTTGATGTGGATATTAGTAAAAATATTGGCATATACCAGGAGAACGTGATGACTACAGGAGCAGACATGTTTGTTTACTTCTGGTTACAGCTATCGTTTTTTGGTTAATTAACAACTGCCGGAGTGAACTGATGACGTAGGTGAGTGTTGAAGGGGTGTCCCAATTCTTAGAGGTTGCTTTTCAAGCCCTATGCCTTATAGCTCTGTTTGAAGAGGGTAGGGGCAAGGTTAAGGGGTTAAATGAGATTCAGCTGTAATGGTGCAGCCTTGGCTCAAGAGGCAGGGTGAATCTTCCAATTACCAAACAGTTGGTGGTTCAAATCCCACTCTGTCCTTGGACAAGACTTTTCATACTGGTATAAATACATCGAAATGTTCGGTGGTGGTTGAAGGGGGCTGGTGGTTATGGATTAGCAGCCATACATCCATCAGAGCAGCTGTGGCTAAAAACATAGTTTGCCATCACAAGAGTGCGAATATGAGAGTGAATGAACAAGGGGTCAATAATGGATGCCTTGAAAACCACTATAGAAATCAAGACCTTTATTATTAATGTTTCCAGTGTTGAAGTGGATCTTGAGAAGCTAATTATGTGAGTTTTTTCTGACGGATTCTGACATGGTTATGGGTGGGGGTGGGGGGGTTGGCAAGAACTGTGTTGTGTTGGCGCTGGGCCACCTCATTGCTAACAAAATGGGCTAAGAAATTTTGTCTGAAAACAAACATATCTGTGTGTATGTCTTTGGGCTATTGATGGGAACAGGAGTACCCAAAGGAAATTACATGCTGGGAACATTAAAATTCTGCAAGGTTTCTGTGAAACTGACTGGACTGCCATCGCCCCACTTCCCCCAGGCACCATCTCTAGGCCAACAGTCTTCTATCCCATGTCGGTTCTGCTGACAAAATGCCTGACTCAGAACAAATATTCCCTCCCATTCTCCTGCTCAGAAGTAGTCCTCCACATCCTCCTCTTTCACTGCCCTCCAGTTCCACTCCACCCTGAGAGATGGTGAATTTGTTATTACGCCCCTGAGAGCGAAGGCGTGCGCTGGCCGCCAGCTTGTGTATCCCAGACCATTAACAACGTGACAGTGGGAGTTAGCTTGACTGGCATGTTTATTGTTCTGTTGACTGGGCAGTGCTAATGAGGCCTTCGCACTGTGCTAGGCCAGCAGGATTACCCCAACATCGCAGGACAAGCACAAACAAGACCCACTGTCACCGACCATTTCCTGAACACACACTCACTACGCTGCACACATGAACACACGCTAAACTCAGGTGCACGCCCACAGCTCCTGGACTGCTTAAGGGTTGTAAAAGGTAACTCATCGATGCATTTGTCCGTAAGGAAAGCAAAGTGCTACGAGGAAGGAAGTTTTCTAGTGGCTTTTATATCAGAGGTCAAGCAGCATTACATTAGCAAATTAGGAAGAGAAAATTAGCATTATGCATGGAATTGATGTTTTAATATTTAATTAACCTGAAGAAGCATGAATGCACACCAATATTAGAAAGGTGCTAGAGGCCGAGAGTAGGTCATCAATAAGTAGGAAAAGCTCTTACAAATGATGGTCTCATTACATTAGACCTTAAAAGTCATAGGAAAATGGCAGCTAATGTTTGTAAAAACAAAACAACAACAAAAAAAAAAAAATAGGGTTGCGCCAGGCTATTAATGGTTTTTCTTCAGCTTTCTCAGGCCATCTTTGCATTTACCACCTTATTACAGTTTGCAAACATGTTAAAGGTGGCATAAAATGTCACCAAATAAATAAGAATCCTCATTGAACCCAACTAAAGAGAAAAGGGGTGACACAATTGGCTAAAGCTAACTGATTGTTACCTCTAACTGCCTTTAAGCATGGAGAAATAAAGAACAACATAGCTAAAGAAGCTCTTTTCTTTTTTTTCTCTTTTCTTTCATACTAATATTTTGTGCTAATATAAATGATTCATAAAAAAATATATGCTGACTGGTATTACAAGTAATGTAATATAAGATGAATTACATTTCTTAATCCAATATGAGTTAATAAATAGCATTACCTGAAAGATAACAAGTCTGATTCAGTGTAAGAGTGTTTGTATTTTCTTAATGCTATTGCAGTCTAATTCAGCTGACCGTGAAATTGGTTGCCTGGTAATTCATTTTAGCTCAACCTGCATGTGTTTGGACAGTTCAGTCATGAAATATAGTGTTAAAAATTAGATTTATTTGCAAATGCATGGTTTGATTTAACGTAGTCTTATAATAACAGATGTCTGAAGAGCATAAATGACCATTATTACATGTAACTTCAAATGTTGCTGATTGTTATTTTGCTTCTTTTACAGGTTACTGTGATAATTTCCCCTCAGAGTCATCTGTTTGCATTTTTTTATATTGTGAGAATAAAAAATAACAGTGGAATCATTGTAGTTCCATATTTCTATTATACATAACCTTTTTTTTTTCTACCATTGTGTTTAATTTCCTCAACTCTATTCCAGTTTTTCAGTGAGTCAGACTCTGGCAGTGGCATCCCTCACACACCATGTTGTCCACAATTAATACAGACACTTGCACTTCGTCCAGGCCTTGTTCCTTCTCTCTGAAATGCACACGATCTAGTACATTTACTCAGCATCGCTCAATACGTTCATCTTGAGAGATGTTCAAGTACTGGCAGCACCTTTCCTTTAATAGCAGCCTAGTGATTTACAGCTAATGCTAATCATCAGCGGTGCTGCTGTTATCCCCATTAACACTAATGCTACAGCTGATAAAACAGGAACCATGAATGAACTGTGGTAATGACACTGCTGTCACTGAGACATTAGAGTGCTTCACCTGCTGCAGTAACCATCTGTGTGAATGTGTATGTGACCTTTTTTTTCATATCCAAATGTCTTTTTTATTAAAAGGTGTTGATTTCTTAATTAGATCATTCAGAGGGTGGTCTGGAAATGGGAGCATAAAAGTGTGTAATAAGATGTATATTTCCTAGATGGATTCACACTTATAGAAAAATGTGTCATATATATATATATATATATATATATATATATATATATATATATATATATATATATATATATATATATATATAATGTATAATAAAATAAAATTATATATATATATATATATATATATATATTTATATATATTGTATACTCATCATCTGAACCTGCTTTATCCTCACTAGGGTCACAGGGGTCACTGGGGGCATAATCCAGCTACATTGGGCGAAGGTGGGGTACACCCTGCAGAAAATACTGTAATGTAATAGGCGGCTCTGGCTCAGTTGGACGAGTGTATAGTTGGAATAGTGTGTCGCCCAATGACCAAGAGGTTGGCGGTTCGCGTCCCAGCTCTGGCTGTCCACATGTCGAAGTGTCCTTGGGCAAGACACTGAATCCTGACTTAGGCCCCTAGTAGGACTGACTTTAGACCTTAGAAACCTACTGGTGTGTGTGTGAATGGGTGAATGTGAGGCTAATGTAAAGCGCTATATAAGTGCAGTCCATTTACCACTTAATATATAATAATAATAATAATAATAATAATAATAATAATAATAATAATAATAATAATAATGTAATATAGATGGCTAATAAAAACAAGATGAAATGTAAAGAAATAAAAATGTTGCTAAAATATCTTTTAGTTTTTGTTGACCAAAATGAAATGAGGCGTGTTCTTTTTTTTTTTTTTTGCTGTCTCTCATAAGAAAGTCCTCAAATGATGTCTCCACCAATGTCAACATAATTATTACGCCCCTTGTAGTACCCACATAAATACAAAAAAAACAAAAAAAACATCTAACACACAAAGTAACAGTAACAGTGGGGGAAAAAAGGGGGGTATGCACATATGAAACGGAGTGATCTTTTAATGGCAAATCTTTATGAACTGCTACCACACACTCACACACCTTACTTAACAAATGACAGTTATTGTTTTCCAAAGTCACAACATTAATGTAATTATCACCGCTAAAGAGATGATTTTGTTCATCAAATGTCCTTGAGAGTTAACTAAGCAGCTGAGACTTAATTTCTTCCTCTTAAAATTAAATAACAGAAGGTAACTGAAGCAGTAAACAGAGTCATTTCTGAGTCACGTAGGCTGTGTTGCTTCTAAATACGTTCAGAGTTCAGTTTTTCCATCTGAATGAACTCATGTTATAATGGCAGTTTAATAATCTACTGGAAGACTGAATGAAGGGACAGTATACTGTAGTGACAACTCCTACATCCTAAATATTCATTAGTTTTTCAAAGTAAAACCAAAAATAAGACAACTAATTTTTTCATTATTTGTTTCCAAAACCAAAATAAAAAAAGGATAATTATGCTGTTTTTCAGTTTTCCTTCATGTGTTTAAATGAATAATAGAAAAAACCGTTTTATCCAATTTCGACCTGAAGCAAGTTGAGCAAACCGGAAATGAACGTGACCCGTGAGATGTTCTTTCCTAGGATGCCAACAGATTGGTTTACATAAACCATGTCTCACTATCCTGGCTGCTGGCAGTGTTAGCACAAAACCATGATTAATAAAAAAATATATATTATTGATAAATGAAATAGCTAAATTGTCTGTATTACTTTAGCTAGCTAGCTAATCAGATGTTAGGTGATCCAGTCAGTGATGCTGCATCAGTCGATAACTTCGGGGCGGAGTATATGTAAATGAATCGGTCGTCATCCAAGGAAAAAAAATCTATTTGCGGAAACTAAGAGGGTCACCCTAAGATCTGAAGATATGACCATGGAGGAAATTTGTGTCATATCATACCATAATGATCTTCAAGTCCGGTGGACATGTTTCTTTGAGTTGTTAAGATTCACTTCAGGTTTATTCAATTTGCTTGAGGTCAAAATTGGATAAAACAGGAAACAGCCATTATCAGTTTTTTTCTTTTATTCATTTAAACACATGAAGGAAAACTGAAAAAAAAAAAAAACATGTCACTATTATTTTTTCATTTTGGTTTTGGAAAAAAATAATGAAGAAACAAGTTGTTATTTCATTGTCTTATTTTTGCTTTTATTTTGAAAAACGAATGAATGAATGATACATGGATTCTTTTTTTTTGTCACTTTGATATTAAAATATTGTGGTCAGATGTTCCCAAGTGAATAAAAACAAATGACATGTTACTCAAACAGTTAAACAGTGAAGCTTTTTAAGTATTGAAAAGACAATTTGGAGTGTGGGGGAAGTATAGAGGTCTAGTTCTTCAAGGATGAAGCAGCAGCCTGATCGATGTTGCCATGACTTTTTGCACAGTTTACGCTGCCTCATTGACAGGCTCTTCTCATTTCCCTATTTTCTCCTTTACGCCTCCTCTATGTCCAATGGCGACCCAGAAATTGATTCGGTGTTACCTCAGTCCTCGGTCATAGCTTTGTGGAAGTCTTTTCATTGATTGGTCAAATCCGTGATGTCTAGAAGAGTCACAGCACAGCAAGACTTCAATGTGCACCAGTTGCTTAAATTGATCAAGTGTGTGATTGAACCTGTTTTTTTTTTTTTTTTAAGTGTGTATATCATCTACTGACACATTATCAATCAACCAACCAATCAATCAAACTTTAAGTATATACAGTAGCACTTTTCATACATACATACAGTAAAAAAAATGAAAACATAATAATACTAATAATAATAATACTAATAATAATAATACTAATAATAATAATAATAATAATAATAATAATAATAATAATAATAATAAAGTGACTGAAGCGCCGCGGTGTATACGGCTGCGCGCGTGCGTGTGTGTGTATGAGCCGACAAAGCAAATGTTTTCTTTTCTCAGTGACTGACTTCAAACGGTTCATGAGGCTCAGTGATTGGTCAAGATGTTTTAATGCATTTCGCATTGCTAGTCAACGTCTAGTCTCATGATTTCCTCTTCTGCCGCCGCTTTGTTTTGGGAGCTTTTTGTTAGTGACGTTACCATAGCAACTGACGCCATATATTGACGTCATCGACACACGTCGGAGAGGACAGGGGCTAACTCATGCACTGTGTTCCAAATCACGCACTCTCCGTAGTACACGTCGTTTCATACACTATGAACACTACACACTACATGGATAGTGTAAGAATTTTTAACGAACAGTGTAGTTCCCAATGAAACACTCTTCGTCCGCACTTACCGGAAATGACGATCGCGCTGTCAAAAATATCTCGATCGCCCGCCAAAATACCGACCGGCTTTGAAAAAAAAATGGACGCCGGCATTTTTACAATTTATGTCAACTGTAACTCATATTGCAATATTGTGATAGTTTGCAGTAAACTACAGCTAAAACTTACATCTGTACGGAACCTGTACCGCCGGTATCACCGTCTCCACCTCTGCCAGTGTTTCAGCCGCCATGTTTTCAAATCTTTCAAGAGTGGTGGTGGCCCCTCCTCTTCCGTTACGTAGCAAAAATGGCGTCCAGTGAGTGCGAGAAGTTTCCATTGCTCCACACTTCGAATTTTGACAGTTAGAAGTGCACCATCCGGGTACTTACGGCGCACTTCGTTTGCTACTCTTGCGATTGGAACAGCACTATACCCTCAACTGAAGTGTCTGAAGTGTATAAGTGCATGATTTGGAACACAGCTATAGCCCGGTCAAAAGTAGTTCCCCCAAAAAGTCCTGTTATTTCCGATTGTGGAAACACGCCTGTAACGTTATTTCTCGAGTAACGGTAACGGCGATACAGTTATGGTTAAAGTAATTAAGTAATTACTCCGTTACTCGAAATGTGGCTGCGTTAGTAATGCCGTTATACTCTTAACGCCGTTATTTTTTAGCACTGGGTTTAACCTTTTTTTTTTTTTTTTTCACTGTATTGAGTGGATTTATACAGAATGGGTCAAAATGACTCACAACATAATCAATGTAATAAATTTTCAACATAATACAAGTGTTAATAGTAGTTTTTATTCCACTGTATTTAGAAATGTTGACAAGGTTTTCGTAATGTTCCACACCTGCTCCCCGTCTAGAACTGTTAAAAGAAGCACAGTTCTCCCCTGTTCATAGACACACCAAAATGTGGATTAACCCCCCCCCTTCCTTTAGTGAGTAAACAACATGGAACTTGCAGTGTTTCAAATTGAGAGCAAGCAGAAAATGACAGCTCCTTTAATGTTGCTCTTAGACATTCATTATCATTAAGATGTTAGTTTCCATACCTGCTTAAGTAAGCATTTATCCCCATGCTGTTAAGTCTGCCGCTCCCTTTACCCCATTGCAGGGGGAATTTGCAACCTGGCTTAGCATCAGCAGTTGCAAAAGGAAGGCACTTTTTTTTTATTCTTTTCTTGATGCTCATCCAAGAAATTGATGTACAAGATGCATCTAGGAACCAACGGTGTGTGTGTGTGTGTGTGTGCGAGGGGCTGTTTGTGTGTTCATTCACTTTTCACGTATCCTCTATTCCCTCCTGTTTTCCAAAGACTATTACTCTAACTTTTCATCCATATCCTGTTGACAGAATAAAGACATTTCATTAAGGCTATCTCTGCACCAGGTCCTCTTTAATGAAATACATGCCTCTGTGTGTTATTTTTTTTTTTAGCTTAGATTATTTTAAATTTTAGCTTATTTAGTTGTGTTTGTTTTTTTGTTTTTTTTAAAGGTAAGGTTTACTGTAGTTTAGTCATTTTATTTTGAATATGTCAAGCACACAAACATTTGATCTTTCAAAAACCAATAATTGATCAAATAACAAGACGAAGACAATATAGAATAAATAAGAAATAAGAAGGAAAATCACATATTCGAAAGGGAGTAGGAAGAAGTAAAAAAAAATCCCAACAGATTATACTATTGTATTTTAATGTAAAATAAAGTAGAATAAAGACTAGCCTTTTACAAAAAAGATGTGAATAACCTGAAATATTTGTGTAATTTTTACCACTATTCAACCTGTTACTAAATGTTGTGTATATTTGTACGTCGACTGTGATCTGTTAGTTGCGATGTACGTGTATAAATGACAAACTAAAGCATAATATCATCAACATTGCGCTTATTTTTCTGAAGAATTAACAGGTTGTTCAAATTTTTTCATGTTATGTTCACATACAGTTTGCCAATGTAACCATTTTATTGGAGAATTTCATGTTTTTTGTCACTCAAAAACACAGAAATGTTTCACGTTAACAATATTTTAGACATTTTTATATTATTTTACTGGTCCGTCCCACTTTATACCATATTAGGATGAATGTGGCCCCTGAACTAAAACGAGTTTGACACCTCTGCTTTAACCCCTTTGGGCTTTTCTTGCGCAATCCATATACTGCATTTTGATGCTTCAAGTTGGTTTCAATAATGAGATGATACTGTATGTCTCTCCAGGCTTCAGATTTATGAACACATTGCAATATGTAAGATATTCAGCAGTGGAAGTAATTAATGTGGGGCTTAATTGTCCAGTAAGTGTCTCCTAAGACCTTGGATCCCACCTTCACCGCAACCCTGAACTCTAATAAGCCCACAGTGACATCCCAGCATGCACTGCAGACCTAACCAAGGCAGGAACATAATTAGCTGGCAAATACGGCTGCACACACCTACGCTGACAACTGACTGATTCAATCCAATATGCAGGATTTTTTAGTTTTCTGTGTATAAACCCATTCAATAAGCTTAAACGATGACGTATAACGCACATCCAAGAGCCTGTTAATTTTCCTTTTAGATCAAATTATATAACCAGCAATTCTACCAGAGATTTGTCGCAAATATAATTGCTGAAAAGGAGTACATTGTGGTTTATTTACGCTAAAAAAAAAAAAAAAAAAGCTCAATTCAAAAATTATATTTATAATAAGAGAAAAGAAAACCCATTACTCAGTGCTGCTGCTCATTTTGTTGGTGTGAATTATGCACTAAAGGTCATGCAAAGGTTTTTGATTAGTTAATATATTTCTCACAATTATAAATAGAATTTTTAGCATGAACTGGTTTATGAATAAGCTTGTTGGTCACATGACTGTGGACCCCAGTAGGTGGCACTCCATCCTATGGTAGGAATGAAGAATGAGTAGAGAGAGGACAACATTTTTGGAATGATGGAACAAAACATTACCAAAAAATAACTGAGGATATATGAATAGTTTTAGAGAGAGTCATGTGACCTTACACTGCACAGTTTATTTTATAGATGGAAAGATCTGGAAGAATGGAAGACTGTGTGATTTAATGTATATGTGTGTTTATGTACACGTAATACACTAACACTATTTACCACAAGCTACAAAGCAAAAGTATTATTTATTTATTAATATGACTCAAATGTGAAATTCAGACTTAAGTCATTACACATCTCAAGATTTGTGTATTTTAAGTCACTGCTGATTGATAGTCATATAGACATGCATCCAACATTTTATCTCATAATTATGACATTTTATCTCATAATTATGACCTTTTACCTCACAATTTTGAGTTTTTATCTTATAATGATGATAATTTATCTCATAAATATGACCTTTTACCTCACAATTTTGAGTTTTTATCTCACAATTATGACATTTTATCTCATAATCTTTACTTTTTATTCTCATAATTAGGACTTTTTACCTTACAATTTTGAGGTTTTATCTTATAATTATGAGTTTTTGGCCATTTTCACAGAACTTTCAAGACCCAAAAAATGTGTCCCAACACCTTGTATTGCCTCGTTGCTCACAAGAGATGTTCACAACTTTTAATATGCACCAAACCAGCACACATGCACACACACATGAACAGCAAAATGGAGTTATAACACTTTTACCTGCACTCCCAGAGTGATGGTCTCCTAGAGATGTGTGGTTGAATCTACCACCTCACCCTTATCGTGACACTCTTACTTGCAGATCCACTGCCAGATAAACGCTGTGCCAGTGTAAAGCTGCTTGTATTTATTTGTTTTTTTTTGTTTCATCTTCCGCTTCGCCATTTTCTCTTTCACTCTCAACTCTTCGAGGCACAAATCTACAGTTGTCTTTTATTGGAAAATACAGCTTCTGCACCCAAAATACATTGCCCACCAATCTATAATTCACACATATGATGAACGACATTTTTGATCCACTGCCCCCCATGAAAAAAAAACGCAAAAGACGTATATATGCATCTTTGGCAGTCAATGACTTAGAAAGTGAAATAAATAAATAAATGATGGGGGAAAGGGGGGGGGGGGTAAAGAGCAGCAATGTAGAGGACGCCTCCCTCCCTCTTTTGCCCTTTTCACTTGCTCATAACACATCTACTCTGTCCGACATCTGCAAAAGGCCACACTATATATCCCTGTCCACTTTTACAGCTTGCCAATAAGAAATGAAAGTGGCTCTAACGTTGGCTATCAGAGCCGGTGAAATATGGACGTAGCGGTGCTATAGGAGGGTCTGTGTAGATTATTGACAGAGCTTCTTGTGCCTCCGTCAGCTGTGAGTGATGTCCCCCGCCACTGGAGCTGCATTCAGGAATCTATCAATGGTTAATAATTACGTGTGCTTTTATGACAGAGGCTCTGGGTTTAACAGATCGATTCTTTCACAGTACAATTCCCATTTGGTCCATAGATTTCCTGTCGTTTTTCTGGCTAGATTTTGGATCACAAATGCTCGATGTAACTTTCACCTATATTCCCACTGAGATGTTTGCTTTTAATCCAGTGCTACCTCTTATGAATAATTGCTCAAATAGTCTTTTTTTTTTTTTTTTTTTTTTGGCGCTTAATTGTTTTTTTTTTTTTCTGCCTTACATAGAGGAAGAAAGATTGATTTTTGTTCAGGGCAATAGCAGCCAAGAATGTCAATATGAAAAGATCACTATATATATATATATATATATATATATATATATATATATATATATATTCTTTATGTGCATTTTTTACGTATGATGGTTACTTTTGTATTTGACACGTCTTGCATTGTTTATTTTTTTTTATTTTTTATTTTTTATTCTTTTCTCGTTGTTTAAATGCTGAAAACATTGGGCTTTAAAATCATTGATATCCCCCAAACTGTAATGCTCCTTCTTTACTTTCAATGTTAGATTCATATTTCTTTCATTGGTTATTTATCACATTAAATTAGAAAACAAGGAATAAGTCATCAGAGCACATTAGTTTTGGTTTGCATCACCATTACCTCAAATAAACATGGAAAAATATAGACTAAACTGTACAAGATCTAAATGGCATTTTTTATTTTAGCAAAAATATTTATCTAAAAAAAGACCACAGTTTTTATTTGAGTAACTATATGATCATTAAAACAAAATTGTGATCCATGTCTGCAGTTCCTTTAAATCTTTCAAAATGGACTTCATATTTATGACTTTTTAATTTTGCTTTAAGACATGGCCGTCATACCCGTGGGGTATGGGGCTGTTGCGACACCCCCACTTTTACAACCACATGATTTCACACCCCCCACTTTTTCCTGAGGTTATATATTGTAGCGTTCCATTGGATCCAGGAAATGGACAGAGTTGATTTTACCTACTTTTTATTTCAGGATAAACGGTTACTGCGGGTCTCAATCATGCCAAACAAACAGCAATAATAACATTGCTGGGTTGTTACAATATCTATGGTTTAAACCGTTTACCTGCCCTGGCGGTACACCAGCATAAGGAAATGAAGCACACCTCAGTTCCCAGGCCAAATGTAAACTACTCTTCTTTGCGGTGTTAGCAAACAGTCATCAACTAATAAGTCATGAGAAATGTTGCTGTTGTTAAACTAAGCTAACTAAAGTTTTTCTTGTGTTGTGACATATACCCTAAGGTAATTTGAGGCAGTAGGAGGAGCACTTTTGGATGTTTTGAGTAGGGGTAGGGAGGGGCAGCTTTTCATTCTTATTGTATTTCTGTCAAAAGTTGAATTGAGGGAAACCACATTTGTTATTTTTGGCCATATATTACTTTTTTAAATAGAAATATGTAACCATTAATGGTTAATTGTTGGTTAATTTTCCCAATGACTGTTACACACTTGCTTTCAGATGACCATGCAAACAATTAAATTCCAGTTAAAAATGACTATTCTGAATTAAACTTAATTCAGAATATAATATTATTCCACTTTTAATTCAGAATTAAATAATTCCTTGGACATGGAAACAGTTTATTCATCAATAATGTTGATTCAGGTTAGCTGCTGCTTCATAATTAGTACAGAAATAAATGCAGAAATCATAAATAGTATCTGGAAATGGATGTGATTGTTATCTTTTGCTCGACATCAAAACATTACATCCATGTTCAGAACCATGTCTAGCCCCAGCTAAAGCAGAATAAACGTGCTTCCCATGGAAACCTATATTTGACATTAACATTTCCATGAAAACATGAAGGAAATAATTTTAAATCCAAAATATTGTATTCAGAATAAACAATTCTGAATTAAAAAACATCATGAAAATGTAGTCAGTAATTATGAACCTGGAATTTCCACTGTAGTGAAATCAGTCTGTGGAGCCTAAGCGTTCTAAAAGTGTCCTTTGATGTTGTATTTGTCAATTGATCCATGCAGAAACTAAGCTACAGTGCCAGGTTGGTGATTGAAGATGCTGTTGTCTCTCTACCTCTGTGGTGAATTCTTGAACTCTCTTGAAGTCTGTGAAAAACAACTTCTTTTTTTTTTTTTTTTTTTGCACTGAAAAGCAGCTCCTGTGTGCGCTACTACTGATATGTTGTACAGAGCAAACCCCAATCATCAGAGACCTCTTCTGCATCTCGGTCAAACCGTGCAGTTCACTGGGCAGAGAAAGTTCTTTGACATAATAGACCTGAAAGAAAGGCTCTGGTCCAACCAACAGGAATGGACAAACACTTGTGTGAGTGGGAAGCAACACATCTGGTTCCATGCTGCCGATGCTGATGCTGATGCTGCTGCCGATGCTGATGCTGCTGCTGATGCTGCTGATGCTGCTGATGATGCTGCTGCTGCTGCCGCTGATGATGCTGCTGCTGCTGCTGCTGCTGCTGCTGCTACCGCTGATGCTGCTGCTGCTGATGCTGCTGCTGCTGATGCTGCTGATACTGCTGCTGCTGTTGCTGATGCTGATGCTGATGATGCTGCTAATGCTGCTGCTGCTGCTGATGCTGCTGCTGATGCTGCTGATGCTGATGCTGATGATGCTGTTGATTTCTGATGATGCTGATGCTGATGCTGATGCTGATGCTGATGCTGCTGCTGATGCTGCTGCTGCTGATGCTGCTGCTGATGCTGCTGCTGCTGATGCTGCTGCTGCTGATGCTGCTGATGCTGATGCTGCTGCTGATGCTGCTGATGCTGACGTACTTAAAGGGGACATATCATGCAAAATGCATAATTTAATGTTTTTAAAACACAAATATGTGTTGTCTGCAGATGTGTTAAAAGTACTCACATGCTGTACTTCAGCCATTTAAAATGTGGGGGTGTTCTAGGTTGTGACACATGAGCCAAATTTTCTGAATCTATCATCGGAAAATTAATGAACAATTATCCAATAATGGATACATTTTTATATTAAAAAAGTAATATATGACCCAAAATAAAAACAAAAATGTGTTTTTCCTCAATTAAACATTTATTCAATTCATAAGTCAAAATTATGATTTTTTAAAAAAATTATATAAATTTGGATTTAAAAAATCAGACACTGGTTTTACAGACACTGTACCTGTTTTTTTTCTGACAAAACTGTTTTGTCCATGTCAGGGGAAACGACTAAAAATATGTTCCTCAGGGGGAACATCACTGAAAAAGTTAGGGAACCACTGTCTTAGGGTAAATGTCACAGAACAAGACATAGTTTATTTAACTTAGTTTAACAACGGCAACATTGCTCATTACTTACTATTTAATGACTGTTTGTTAACGATGCGAATAATTACTGATTCCTTGACTGAAGTAAAACTCTACACCTTCTGAATTGTAATAAAGTAAAAAGTAAAACTGCATTTTCTTTTTTTTTAGCCATAAATGGAAAAAAATATTAACTAAATCACACAATATCATAAAAGAATCCAAAAATAAAACATTTAATAGTGAGTTATTTTGTAGATAATGTGTTTGGTCAGATCATGGTTACATAGTTTTATGGGTATTGATGGAAAATTTAGGAAAAACGAAAAAGAAAATCACATTTGAGATAAAAAGTCATAAATATGAGATTTTTTAAATCCTTAATTATGAGATAAAAAGTGAAATTGTGAGATAAAAAGCACACAATATTTAGTAACCTTCACAATATTGCTAAAACCCCACATACATTTCAGGTTATTCACATTTTTTGTAACAAGCTAGTCGTCTTTTATATTTATTTATTTACACACTAAATAATATACACTAAAATATACATTTATACACTAAAACAAATAACGATATTTGAATTTTTCATAATTTATTGCTTATTATGATTATGGTCTGATCCATTTTAGATTGAACTGATGTTAAATGATTTTAATTTCCTATTTTTTTTGCATTTCCACGGGCCAGATTGGAACCATTGGCAGGGCTGATTTTGCCTGTTTTTTTTTTTTTTTTTTTTTTTTTTAATTTGTGAAAGCCAAAGTATAGACCACCCATAGAGAGAACTCCCACCTTCAGTAGGATCAGTAAGCACAGCCTTTTATTGTAAACTGACTCAGTGTTGTGTGACTCAGGTCCTACGATATGCTATTACTTATGCCTGTAGTCGTCACCCTACTGTAACTATAGAACGGTGACATATTTGTGATCACAGGGATTACGTCAGGAGGTTTATTTCAAGGTGATGTGTGTTTAATATGATGATGATGATGATAATGATGAAAAAAAAAAATCTTTAATGTTAATTTCAGCCTCTGCCTGGAGTGAGTTTGGATAAATAATGAACAAGCTTCAGTCAAAGAACTGTCTATAGTGTGTCATCTTATGGTTCACTCTGAAGGATGAAAGCACTGGCTTCTTTTTCTTCAAAACATTCATCTATTTTAGATTCAAATGAGATTTCAGCTTCCATGATCTTCAAAAATATAGTTGGAGAGTAAGTAATATGTGGTGGATACATCAGAGGTGAGAAGTAACTAAGAAGTAAAAGTATTTTTTTTTTTTTTTTTTAGATATATGTACTTTACTAGAGTACTTTATGTGTCTTTCTGGAAAGTTTTTACTTTTATTTCTTACATTTGTTCATAAATATCTGTACTTTATACTCTTTAACTCTGTGACAGTATGACAAATAACAATACTATTATCTCATAATTTTGACTTTTTATCACAATTTTGACACTTTATCTCACAATTTAAATTTTTTTATCTCACAATTTTGATCTTTTTTCTCACATTTTTTTTTACTTTTTATCTCAACATTTTGACTTTTTATCTCATCAATTGGACTTTTTATCTCACAATTTTGACTTTTTCTTTTAAAAATATGCATTTTTTTTAAAAAAATCTCATATTTATACCTTATTTTCTTTAATCTGATGCTGACCCCCGCCCCTATTTTTTCCTAAATTTCCTGCTCATATCCACAAAACTGAGTACGGTGACCCTATCAAACACATTTTTTACACAGTAACAGCTTTATTCTAGATACTTCTGAAACTTTTCAGATTTTTCCCACTTAAATAAGTATTATTGCATTCATGGCAAAAATACAATAAAATACAGTTTTACTTTTGTACTTTATCACAATTGAGAAGTTGTACTCTTTTACTTTAGGAAAGAAGTTGAGTCAGTACTTCTTCTTTTACAAGAGTATTTTGTCACACCAGTAGCTGTACTTCCACTTAAGTACAGAATGGTTGCCATGGTGACAACTTGGTGCTAGCTCTACAAGTCCTATTACCTCACGTCAGCTTTGTGTTTTGTTTAATTTTGAGCAAACCTTCTAAACTGATGTGAAATGGTTGAACCACATAGATTAATTGAGCTGCTATTAATAAATTCTGTCTTGTATTACTAGTGTTCAAATTCATATATATATTTTTTTAAATATGCTGTTGAGAGATCACAAAGCTTCCTCTTTATAACCTTCAGTACAATGCAAAAGTTTGGAGTTTAATGACAGATACAGGATGGTTTTATTTAACTTTATAATACCTACACACAATTCACTATGTATTAATCATTTATTACCTATTTATAAATGGATTGTTCATTATGTATTAACCATTTGTTACCTATTTGTTAATGTCTTGTAAAGGTTCATACTAGTGTAAATGTAAAATTAGATTATTTTTAACCAACAGGTGCAGTGTTTACAACTGTTTCTTTGTACATAGTGAACAACCCATTTATAAATAGGTAATAAATAGTTAATAAATAGTGAGTTGTGTGTAGATATTAAAAAGTGTTTCCATTTATTTATTTTTTTAACCAACGACAGATAATTAGGACAACATTAATGCGGTCAAATGGTCGTCGGTTAACATCCCTAATACATACATACATAATGATAATAATGAGAGTGGATGAAGATGCTAATTTTATGTTCAGTTAATGATGTATTTGCTGATAAAGTCACTTTTTCTTCAGTTTCCTCTACTTCTAATAAGTAACAATAAACCCTCAATTTTGATTTGAACTCTGATGAACCTCTTAATCAGTGGTTCTAAAGCCTGGTTCTTGTGACCCATTGTGTTGTATATTTTAGATGTTTCCTTCTTCCATTACACCTGGAAGTCATTACATCATTATCATCATTAATTCAATTTGATGTGCTGGAACAGAGAAACATCAAAACATACAGGACACTGGGTCACAAAGACTAGATTTGAGAACCGTGATTGAATTTAAAATATACAAAATAGAAGATTTTCACTTAGGAATTAAGAGGATAATATTATAATAAATAGTGATAAATTACTTACAAATATTATGACTGATATGATAAATGACACAAAAAAAGATCTTTATAGGTTAATTACAGTCTATAGTTGTATTTTTGTAAATGTATATAATGATTTTAAAGTAATTCAAGTTACAAAAAGTTGAATTATTTCCATAGATTGATTTGGAATGATTTAAAAGAACTTTGTAATGTTCCCAGAAGGTGGAGGTGTGGCGTACATTACATTACATACATACATTATAAAGGTGTCAAAATGCCAGATACTAAACTGAATCCAGTTTCACAGAAGCACTCATTTACAATTTCATCAAAAGACATGTGTAAGAAAAATACAAAGATTACTGGAAAACATTCAAAACTCTCGTACGTCTTCAAACTCCAATTAGTGATTTTTTTTTTTTCCCTGTGTATCACGTCTTTAGGCAGAATCTCAACTTCCATTATTGCAGTGTTTGTCAAATCCAGTCATCTATCAGTCTTCTATCACATAATTAAATTATTGATCAGCTGTTCAAAAGACTAATAATGATGAAATGACCTCCAGTTGTGGTAGAAGAGGGAGATATTTTTATTTTTGTATATATTATATATAATATATATTTTTAAAAAAGATGACGAGATATACTTTATAATATTTTTTATTTACTTTTAAAAAATTTTTTTTCATGTTTTAAACTTTTTTGAAATAATGTAGTATATATATTTTTTTATTATTATTTTAATATATAAAAAATTAAGAAAAAAAGAGGGAGAAATCTAAAACATGGAGGACACTGGGGCATAAGGACCAGATTTGAGAATCACTGCATTATGACATGTTTTAAAATTATGTCACTGTGTCTCCATCTTGTCTTTGCCCCCGATTGAACCCTGGCTCATCTACAAAAATTTATTCCTAAGCGTTCTCCATGGAACACTAATTTAAAACACAGTAAAAATCCAGACTTAGAGCACATTGGATTAAATGCCTGTATATATTTACATTGAATTTTTTATTTTTTTTTTTATCTTGGTCTGATTGTAATGTGTATTTGTATCTGTTTTAATCTGTTTTATTAGTTTTTTTCTATCAGTTTTTTTTTTTTTTCTATTTGTTTTTAATGTATGTGTTTGGCAAATAAACTGAATTTAATGTAATTAACAAATGGGTTTACGCTACTGGATAATGAGTTTGGAGAATGAGGTTTAGTGTTGTAAGTGTTGGTTGTGGGTAGAGAACATGTTGGAGATCATAAGTGTCAAACATAAGGCTAGGGGGCCCAAATGCGGTCTGCCAAAGGGTCCAATCTGGGATGAATGTGTTAAATGGAAAAATCACACTGAAGATAATTAATAATCTAGGACAGGTCAATCAAATCTAAAGTGGATGAGATTGTGTTAATTTGTTTATTTTTTATTTGCACATGAAATAGACAATACAGAAGGTAAAATATAATACATACGAATGAACAGAATATCAAATAAATAACATACAGAAAGAATGTGTTGGAGGGGGAACAAAAGCTTAAGGGCTTATTCGTGTCCCCCTCCATTATGATTAAAAGGCTAATTAATAATTGTAATGATAATATTAATAATAATTCAAAATGATGAGATAAAAAGTCAAAATTATGAGATAAAAAGTCAAAATCATGAGATAAAAAGTCAAAAATATGAAATAAAGTCAAAAATCCTAGTCAATAAGCACGACCAAAATTATCCATATATAAGTCACACTGTGGTTTTTGTAGAACTACACTTGTTAATATACAGTAACAATAACTGCCTCATGTCTAATAATCTACCTCCAACTACTGGGTTTTCAGTTACTGTACTTTATACTTTGTGGGTCAGTGTACTTGTGCAGCTTTTAAACACTTTTAGTCATTGTAGAAAGCACTGTGAAATGTACCCAAAAATCTGAATCTCTCTTCCAGCTTCATGACAGAAACCCTTATGATTACCCCCCCCCCCCCCCCCCCCCCCCGCTAGTGTTTTCATCTTCAACACCAATATATATATATATATAGAGCCTTTTCTGTGAAGTACGTCCACAAGAGCGGCAAAACAAATCAAGTGGCTTCAACTCTTGTACTACTTGTTGACTCCTTAACTTTGAATTCACAAAGTGTCATATCTGCAAACCTGTGAATCATCTGGGATTTGCATATTTTCAAATTATCTCTGCTTTTGTTGGAAATCTCAGAGGAATTTGCATAGCACAATTCCTGTGACTCATCTCTGCATAATACGACACTTCTAAATGGGAAATGCTGCTTTAGGCTTCAGCGGATATTTTAGCAAAAAAAAAAAAAAAAAAAAAAAAAAAAAAAAAACAGCCTCTTGCGTGAGTTAACGGTGATAAGCCTGTGAAGGAATTGAATTCTTGTCATGGTGGCCAAGTCTTACATAAGAAAATGACTGGCTGAGATGCCTATCACTCCCACAGTGCTGACATTCTCCTCACTGTGTCGTCCTGTGCTCTCAGTCTTATAGTACATGTGTTAGCTGATTACAGGCTGATTCCACTTAGCCACTGTTATATCTCCTCTATTCGTTGGGACGTTTTGACCAAATTGCTAAAAGTCACTGGCAGATTAGTTTTACCCACTAAGCTTCATGATTCCAATCTTTGGCATTGCCTGCTCTAGCATTCCGTACTATTTTCAACATGTACGATAAGGGTAAAAATGGGAAACTATTATAATGGTCAAAATGAAATGCACCGTTGCTCCCAAAAAAAAAAAAAAAAAAAGTGAAAACTCAGGACGGTTCACTCCTTTCACCCACATCGGAACTTTAAAACTTGAAAATAACTGCTTGTGGTTAAAGCTAGCATTGAAATGTGACATGGGGTATTTACCTCGAAGTATGGGAGTAGTGTAATCATGATGGTGACATTGGTGGGGACATAATTTGACGAATACGAGAGACGGCAACAAAAAAAATAAATAAGAACTAAAATAACGTCTCAGTTTGTTGCACACAAAAAAAAAAAAACGCCCACTATGTTGCACTGCTATTTACTGTGGAACAGGTAGGGATTAACTGGGTTCCCTGTAGAGTTAAGAGGCCACCTGCTATGCACTAGCTAATAAAAATAAATAAAACACTATAGCTATTGAACAGCTGTGTCCTGGTAAGTGAACAGCTGCCACATTGATCTCACTGACATAGTCTACATACACAATTGTGTTAAGAAATGCTAAATTAAATACACATAAAAAAAAAAAAAAAAGTATGATTTCATATATCACTTAACATAGGCATGGGCAAACTGCGGCCTGGGGGCCATATGTGGCCCTTTAAGCTTTTCAATCCGGCTTGCCAAAATTGAAGAATATTATATTTTTTATTTTGTATTATAATAAACCTTATTTTATTTTCCCTGCAACTCTGGCATTTACCCACTAGATGACACACTCTAGAAACATTGACCTGTGTTGGGATGTGATTATTCCTTCACGTTTGCGCTTTAGTACTGTCATCCCTTCTGTAAAGATGAGCAGAGCTGATAAAAGAAAAGTTGACAGATTTAATAAACTATATATATATATATATATATATATATATATATATATATATATATATATATATATATATATATATATAAACCAACACCAATCAACTGCTGTATGCCTGCTGTGCCAAGATACTTTAGCGGTTTTTAAAGAGTATAATATCAGCCGTCACTTGGCCAAAGCATGCTAACTATGCTAGCAAGTAGTCTAGAGGTAAGATCTTTAACCTGAGCCCGACCTGGCCCGAAATTCGTGTCGGGTCGGGCCTAAAATGTCAATCATTACGTTCAGGTCGGGCTCGGGCTTCTCTCTCGCTGCCTTTTTTTTTTTTCTCCGTGTAATGAAGCGAGTGCGCATCAAGATCTGTTATTTTGTTGTGTAAATGCATTTATCATGATAATAAAAATATGTAGATTATTTAAATCTTAAAAAAAATCTTGCGTTTTTTTCTGCCAAAAATACTATTTCGGATTTGCTTCAGGCTCGGGCCTGCAAATCAAGTTAATTGGTCGGGCTCGAGCTGGGTCGGGCTTTAATACCTGCTGGCCTGGGTCGGGTCCGACTGAATTTTTTTAGGCCCGATCTTACCTCTAAAGCAGTCAATGAAAGAATGGAAGTCTCCTGCTCAGAGGGTGGCAGCTAAATTACAAGCTTGGGGGAAAAAAAAAATAAAAATCACCGTCAAACTACCATTCAAGAGTTAAGTACCAAGGTGAGTTTTATGCTGTCATTCAAATTAGCAAAAGGCCAGGAAGGTTTTAAAATAATGTATGATGGAGACAGCAGTTGTCTTGTGTCCAAAGAGCAAAGACAAATTAGAAAAAATCAGTTTATGACGCAGGACAATGAGTCGTTGTGTAGAACTGATAGATGAAGATATAACCAGTGACTTAAATATAAAGTCGTTCACGTTATATTCAATCGCACTGGGTTACCAAAACACACCAACCATCTGCTCATGGTCCGACCCTTCCGTCAAATTTTAGAATCTTTTGTGGCCCCCCAAGTCAAAAAGTTTGCCCAGCCCTGATTTAACAGATCAAAGCCCCCTCTCTACCCCATACCCCCCACTGTCAAAATATCACTTTGAGTTCAGTTCAAAACTTGAGAACTCTGTAAAATGTGCTCCAGTACAGTCTGAAGTACATGAAAAAATGAAAGGAAAATACAGTCATGTTATTTTATAGGGTTGTTCATGACTCAACACAGATTTATAAATAGCTTTAAACCCTCAGGCTACACAGTGATGTCATACATGAGCTGGATCATTCATTAAAATCCTATAGAAGCTGACATAGAAAAATATGTATATTTGTGTTTATTTGCAGCCATGACGGTATTTATTTCCTCCCATATTATGAATTTAGTCTATTATATTTTCCTTAGCTTGTATTCTTTAAAAGGCTTTTTTTTTTTTTTTTTACTATATATACTGTATATGGGTCAAAGATAAAGACATAAGATGACTAAAAGACAATATTCATGACAGATAATGATTATTATCTGTCATGAATATGACAGATAATATTCATGAAATTAAACCATTTTAATATTAAATTAATATTCATAAAACTAAACCATTTAAAACTAAATGGTTTAGTTTTATACATTCAGAAAAATGCAACTGTTTTCCTTTTTTTTTTTAGCTTTTTTTTACTCTTTTTCCTGAAGTTCAATATTGTTGAAGGGTCTTAAAGATAATCAGCTAAAACTGCTGGGAACAAATTTCAATAGTACTTCTATTTTTAGGAGGTTTTTTTGCAATTTTTTCCATGTTATTCATAATTTTGTAAATATTAAGTTTATTTTGTTGCTCATGTTGTTCATTTTTCTACATTTTGTTCATTAATTGTATTAGTTATTCTTAAATTTTGGTGCCTTTGTGTCTTACTTTGTTCATGTTATTAATTACTTTGTGGGTTTATTATTCACTTTTGTTCATTTTATTGACGACTTTGGCCGTTTTTCTTCATTTTGTTGCTAATTTTATTTCCTATATGGGACGGCCATGGCTCAGTTGGTCGAGCAGGTTGTCCAGTAACAGAAGGGTTGGTGGTTTAAATCCTGCTCTGTCCTCGTCGGTCTGTTGTGTCATTGGGTAAGACACTTCACCCTCCTTGCCTCCAGTGCCACTAACACTGGTGTACGATTGTTTGCTGGTGTCGCTACGCTTCTGCTTGTCTGCCCCAGGGAAGCTGTAGCTACATATGTAGTTTACCACCACCAGAGGGTGCATGTGAGAGCGAATGAATAATGGCTCACTAATGTGAAGCGCTTGGAGGGGCCAAAAAAGCGCTATAGAAATCCAAACCATTATTTATTTATTTATTTATTTATTCTACTGTGGACCTGCTAAAGTTTCAGGAGTTAAAGGGTTAACTGAATCATGGGGAAAAGGGAAAGATTTAAAATATGCAGGAGTTTGACACATATGTAATAAGCGGTTACAAAGGCATTATTATCATGAAATTACATCACAATTACCATAGAATTAGCATGTTATTTGCAATCCATAATGTAAAGTGTTACCAACCCCCCCCCCCCACCCACCTCTAAAATTTAAGCTCCATTTGTCAGGTTGACTCGAGCGGTCCAGCTACAGGCCATCAAAAGCACACATCAGTTAAATCCTGCTAATTGCATTTCTCCCACTGTGAGCTTGGCAGGTCTGAATGGAAAAACCTGCTGAAGCACAAACTCTGCCCATCACTCTGTGACCTCTCGGTGGAATGCGCTCCTATCTCGTCGGTGCAGTTGTTCACCCTTTTTTGTAACACCCGCTCTGTGTTGTTGTGTTTTGCAGTGCCATCCTTCTGGGGGCTGGTAAACTCGGCTTGGAACCTTTGCTCGGTGGGGAAGAGGCAGTCGCCAGTCAACATCGAGACCAGTCACATGATCTTTGACCCCTTCCTCACGCCCATCAAGTTGAACACGGGTGGACGCAAGGTACGGACAAACGCTTTTACTCTTGCTTGTTGTGTTGACGGATGCTGTTCTTTTCTGTTTTTGGATGCATCTTCTCTGTGTAGAACAATATGACTTTGATGCTATTGTCGTATTGTCATGTCAACGATATTGAAGTTTGATAAGGTTTGTGTCGTATCCATTCTTATTGATGGTGAAACATATCTGAAGACCAACAGCGGCTGTATGCTGTTTTTGATGGTAGTTGTTCTTTTTTTTTTTTGCCTGATTGCTGCCAATTGATAAACACAGCATCGCAATAACATGTGCAGGAACCAAAAAAATTACCATTTTCATGAAGAAAATTAAAAAGGTCATATTTGAAAAGGAGTGAGAAGAAACATAGTTTACCATATATATATATATATATATATATATATATATATATGGTAAACTATGTTTCTTCTTCTTCTATATATATATATATATATATATATATATATATATATATGGTAAACTATGTTTCTTCTTCTTCTATATATATATATATATATATATATATATATATATATATATATATATATATACACATATAGAGAGAGAGAGAGAGCGAGTGAGAGGCCGAGAGAGAGTGAGACAGAGAGAGAGAGAGAGAGAGACCTTGTTTTTTGTGCTTTTATTGAATCGGTTTTATCTTTCTGTCTTGTTTCATGGTTTAAAAATGTGTCTTTGAAAAACAAAAAGTATTTAAACCATCATCGCTAACGCATCAGGGGTTAAAGGTGTACAGTGCGGCTAAAAAACAATCTAATCCACATCAACAAAAGTAATCCAAACTAACCCTTTAACGTGTCAAAAGTCCTGGTTAATTTTCTGGTTTTGAAGTTTTACATAAAGCTAATAGTATAAGACCTGGAAAAGTGTAAAAATATCTTGTTTTTCTACAGTAAGCTACATCATGATGCATCTTTGTGCACTGCTGTAGAAAATATAGAAATGACAGTTTTCATAAAATGACACTATAATAAAGGTAATTATTGAGGGTTTTTTTTTTTTTTCAGCCTCAAACCTGACAATTACATGAAAAATGTACAATGTCATTTTGCCTTCTTGCTATGTGCATTGTGGTTTTAATGAGTGGTATTATAAGCAACATTGTAAAATAGTAATTTCGCACAGGCATAACGTTTCAGTTACCATGGTAGTCAAGTTTCACTTACTGTATGCCTGTATTGCTGCTTGTAATAATGAATGTTTGCTATAACGGACGCATTATTTTCTGTTAGTGTTGTCTTTTGCTATAAATATTTCTCAGTCCTTCAGTTATTTACGTCCACGTGAGATGGATGTTCGGTGTGGTGATGAAATTACTGTAGAAAAAAGTCCAAGTGGACTTGTTTCAGTCACTTTAACCCACGGGAGTAATCATGATGTTGACATTGGTGGGGACATGATTTTCCTCGTGAGAGACAGCAACAATAAATAAGAACACAGCTAAAATAATTAAAGTAACGTCTCATTTTGTTTTTGTCAACTAAAACTAAGAAACATTTTAGGAATATTTTTTTATTTTCTTAAGCCACAATTTTGTCTGTTTTTTTACATGTAATCTATTACTGTATTATATATTTAATTATAGTTATTGTCACAAGACAAGCATTTGTGTCTCGTATTGTCTTGTTTTTGTAACATGATAAAGGTTTGTTGATTTTTTTTTGAATATTTAGCCACTATAAGATGGATTATTATTATTGGATTATAAAGCGCATTAAGTGAAGTCAACATCATTAGATAAAAAGTCAAAATCACTACATCAAAAAGTCTACATTATTAGATAAAGTGAAAATTATGAGACAAAAAGTGAAAATTATGAGAAAAAAGTAAAAATTATGAGACAAAAAGGCACAATTATGAGAAAAAAAAGAAAATTATGAGACAAAAGTGAAAATTTTGAGACAAAAAGGCACAATTATGAGAAAAAAAATGAAAATTATGAGACAAAAGTAAAAACTATGAGACAAAAAGGCACAATTATGAGAAAAAAAAGAAAATTATGAGACAAAAGTGAAAATTCTGAGACAAAAAGGCCCAATTATGAGAAAAAAAATGAAAATTATGAGACAAAAGTAAAAAGTATGAGACAAAAAGGCACAATTATGAGAAAAAAAAGAAAATTATGAGACAAAAGTGAAAATTCTGAGACAAAAAGGCACAATTATGAGAAAAAAAATGAAAATTATGAGACAAAAAGGCACAATTATGAGAAAAAAAGTCAAAATCATGAGATAAAAAGCTCAACCGTTTGGTAGAGTTAACTTTTAACCCTAATATCTAATCAAATTTAGGTCCTTTGACACCAAAGTTCTTGGGAAGTCAATGATATATTCAGCTCATACTCGTATACATCAATCAAGATCAGATCCTTGACAACACCTCTGCTGTGATCTTTGCTTTTTGACACAAAATTGCATTGATTATTTATTTTAAAAATTTCATTAAATTTTAGACAGTCTATGTTACATAAATAATCCTCATCATGTTTCGGAAATACTTTGGTTGAGCATGTTTTCCGTTTGGTATTCCATGAATACCAAACAGTAGAGATGATAGTGAAATGCTAATGCTAATCACTAACGATACAAACACAAAGAGTTAATGCATCTAATTTGAACCAAGTCACAAATTATGTTGGTAAGATCGGTGAAGGAATTTAATTAAACCTATTAAACCTATTAATTGTACAAAAATATCGAAAAACTATAAAGATATTGGACTTATTTAAGTGTTCTCCACCAAAAAGTCTGCATGGTAACTGTAAACCACATGCCCTGTTCTACTTGTTTCTGAGCTTTCCTCCTGTACAGTAGTGAACCAAGGACAGTGCATATCACAAATCTGTTCCATCCTGTGCCATATGACAACAACTAATTGGGAAGCCTTCACAGATGGGCTGCTTTCAAATGTGCACAGTTGCATGGTGAGAGTAATGTTATGATTAGTTTATGTTTACATGCCAGCAGTGACTACAGGGTGAGCCTTGGGCAGTATTGGAGAATATAGGATGCATTGCAGAAGACCACCTGATGGGAATGTTGACCAGTTCCAAAGCAGGTCCATATTACTGTCCTACAAAGTACAAAGGTAGTAAGTGCACAGACACCAAACTGAGACCTTAAATTTCTCTTGTTGTTCAAATCCAGTAGTTGTAGGTAGATTATTGGACATGAGGCAGCTATTGTTACTGCATATTACCTAGTTCTATAAAAAAAAAAAACACACAGTGCACCTTATATATGGATTAATTTTGGTAGTGCTTATTGACTGGGAATTTTGACTTTTTATCGCAGAATTTTGACTTTTTATCCCATGATTTTGACTTTTTATCTCACGATTTTGACTTTTTATCTCAGAATTTTGACTTTTTATCCCATGATTTTGACTTTTTATCCTAAATTTGGCTTTTTATCTCATGATTTTGACTTTTTATCTCATAATTAAGACTTTTTATCTCACGATTTAGACTTTTTATCTTATGATTTTGATGTTTTATTTAATGATTTTGACTTTTTATCTCATACATTTGGCTTTTTATCTCATCATTTTGACTTTTTATCTCATGATTTAGACTTCACTTAATGCGCCTTACATATGAAAAACCTTCCTAAAAACTATTCAGATTCAGTAAACTTTATTGATGCCCATGGGGCAATTAGGATGGGTGCACAGAGCAGCTACTATTGTGCTGAACCGAATCCAACCATTCATTGACAGTTAACCTTATAGTGCAGAAAATACAGTAATTACATAATATTTTTCAGTCTAATACAGTGATTGACTGTAAGCTATTGGTGCAGGGTCCTAAATGGACATTGGTAAGAACACAGTGATGGTCTTTACTGCCTTTTTGCTTTGTTTTAATAGTACTTTTTGCAGTTATCGTACAAATACCCACCAATTTTAGAGATATTTGAGATGAGATATGTTATTACATGACAAAGAATGATTTGAATGTTATAAAAAACACAATAAACACAATTGCCTTTTTACTTTTTAGGGTAGAATAGGCTCCTGGACTTGTGTCTGATCAAATTTTATTTAGTTCTACTCATCTAATATTGAATTGTGAACCCCTTTAAACGTAGTGAATATTTTAAAATAGATATAAAAGGGAATTGGAATTTTGGGATCAAACTACTCCCTCAAATATTTCCTGACTGGGGTCATTTATCCTTGAATAGAAAATGTAATTTCCTAATTCTTCATTTTACCAAGGGTTCCCCACTGTTCCTTCAGGGTCTATGCTGTGAGAGTAGGTACCCGATAGTGTCCATGGTGTAAGAACAGGACTCATAATTGTACATTTTTAATTCTATTAGGATAATTTACAGACAATCTGATGGTGAGACAGATACTTTTAAAACTTTGTGCTATTTGTTAAAATTCAATTGTAAATGCATCTTTTCCAGACAAAATGACATAGTGTAGCAGTGATGGCGGTTGTAGAGGCTTTACCTTTAGCTACTACTGTGGCGTGGAAGGGGTTAGCCTGTTGTATTTTTAACGTTTATTACTGGTTTTAAAATCGCTGACTCATCATTGTTCGCGTTACGCTCATGTTGGTTGGTCTTCTTTGTCAGCTCGCAGACTTAAGTCATTGTATTTTATTGCATACGTCTATTCTAGGCAAGGGTGTAATAATGATGTTAACATTGATGGGGACGTAGAGTAATTTGAATATGCATAAAAGAGATGAAATAACGTCTTATTTCATTTTTTTCCATCAAAAACTAAGAGACATTTTAACAACATTTTTAATTCTCAAGCCACATTTGTATTCATCATCGATATTACATTGTATATTCAATTAATATTTATCGTTATCCTCGCAAGACCAGCATTTACTGTACGTCTTGTCTAGTCTTTGTCAGATGATAAAGGTTCACTGATGACAATATTTAGTCAAAATGTTCATGAACAAAAGCAACAGATAGCAACGCTGTCTCTGAGAGGCGGAAAAATACACTTTTTGTTTCCCAAATGCCATGTCATTTCCCATTCACAATTGGAATGGACATTTTAGAAAATATGTAAGGGATAATGTATTGCCCATGTGTGACTATCAGGAAAATATTTCCTGACGGGGCAGAACCACACCCTGATGCCGAAAATGTAACTTTTCTTAATATTTCAACTAAACAATCCTGACTGGAGCGCTGACACACCAGGGTTTAAAGGGTTAAGGTGGGTTTTATACTGGTCAAAAACAGATGTTAATTTTCTGTCCATCTATTTCCAAGAGGTTCTTTCTATTTTTAAGACAGAAAATTGGGTTAAAACAATCACATCTACAAGTACTCATTACTCCCTGCAAAATGAGGCATCATTCATCTTAAAAATGTAGTAAGGCTGTCCATCTGTTAGCGCTTGGCCAGCCTCAGGAAATTTCAAATCTTTTTTTTTTTTTTTTTTTTCCTCTTTGATTTATCCCATTATATTTAATGTTTTACATCATTTTTGAGACATTGTGGCCAGAAATATCTTTAAATGGTTTCATCTGTTGAAATGTGATTAAATGCATGTATATTACAGTGACATGTACAAATGTATTCTGAACCCTTTAAAGCCTCAACAATTAAATCACTGACAGAAAATACCAGTTCGTTGAAACTCCAGCCTTTGAATATTCCCCCCAGAATAGTTTTCAAATATAAATATCCATGTATAAGTTTGAATTTTGTTTTATCTTTGGTACATTGGGTCTTAATGTGCAAATATTGTTTTTTTTTTTTTTTTTAACAAACAGAAACACAATATACAAACATGTTTAACAATTTGGTAATTCCTTTTCTCTCGACAGTCTTGTAGTGTTACCGGAGAGGCCTCTGGTGGACAAACTCCTCCCTCTAGTGGATTATCTGTGTATTGCATGTATCTAATTGTGCACATCAGGTTTTTTGAGAAAAGAAAAATCACATTGATCATTTAAAAGGCTGAAAAACTCATATATGAAATATGATATGTCCACTTTTAATTGGGTAAAAATGATTTTTGGTGGTGGACCCCAGCAGTAGTGAAATGACAGGGACAAATGGAGCAAGAACAACGGAAAATTACTTGTCAGTCAGTTAAGGTTGGCATTAACTGCCATGGTGTTATAGTTTGTAAATCTGACAGCTAATTTAAGTGCCAATCAGTGATTCTGAAACCATGGCAGATTGGAACCCTTTTGTAGACGTGAGAAAATGGACTCCAGCGTGTGTAGTAATTGTATTATATTTTCCAAAGATATTGTTTTTGTCTGTATTTGTCTGACTTTTAGTCCAAAACACTATTCCAAAATCGCTGGAAACTATTTCAATATTATTGGAAAATCAAACCATTATTTTGAACGAAGATAATTAATAGACAAAAAAGAAAATATTCCAAGGCCTTTATTAAATTAACTTGGTTACAAAAACCTATAAAATCCTATAAAAACCCCAACACTTTTCAGCATCAAAGCCATCATCAGAATTAATTAATAATTAATAATCAAGGAAGTTACAATTATTTTAGGTCAATTCAATCTTAAAGTTGATGAGACTAGTAAAATACTGTCATAATAACTTAGAAAAAATGGAAACAAACCTTAAACTAATTTTCCTTTCAGTTTTAGTGTAAAATAAAGTACAAAAAAAATTGCTTTTTACAAAAAAAAATATGAATAACCTGAAACATTTGTGGACTTTTACCAATATTCAACCTGATAATAAATGTATATATTTATCATTTCTACTGTGACCTGTAAACACGTGTATAAATGATAAATTAAGCATAATATTATCAACAATGCACTTATTTTTCTTCAGAATTTATAGGTTGTTCATCTTATGTTCACGTACAATTTGTTTGATTGGAGAATTTAACTTTTTTTTTTCACTCAAAAACACAGACATTTATTAGCATGGACATTATTTTATACATTATTTATATTATTTTACTAGTGTGGCCCACTTTATACCATATTAGATTGAATATGCTACCCCTGACGACCCTATCTTTTTATATATAATGTATATTTTTCAGTTTAAGACTTTTTTTTTTTTTACCATGTAGGTGACCATAACCCTGCACAACTTTCTCCTTTATCTCTGGGAAAGTTTGCAGAGTTCAAAACCTATTTAGGACTCTTCCCTCTTCCCTCCTCCACATCTGTACTTCTCTCTCTTTGGTTTTATCTCCCGCTCCCTCCCTCTTTCTGCAGTGGCCTAAATGTAATCTGTTGTGTCTCCATCTCTCTGAGCACCTGAGCTGTCAGCCGGCGAACACGAAGCTGGCTTCACCTTGTCAGTGCTGATTCATCCCTGCTCTGTCTCTGGCTGTTTGGCAGCCACTCAGCCTTGGCCAAACACGCAACAGAGACCCGTAAAGAGCTTCCGCCCCTGCTCGCCATGGCTCAGCTCGCCACCTCAACACAGAAAGCTTAAGTCCGCTTTCTGCCCAGGAGGAAAGCAAAGCGGAAGATTAACCTTCCCAGAACCCCTCCCCCCTCTTTTCCACTTTAAACTGAATTTTTATTGACTTTTTCTGCATACATGGACATCTTCAAATATACATTCCCATATAGTATATAGTTTGTTTTTATATTTATATTTTCATCATTTATATCTGTGTGTATTTTAGTACTTTTTTTTTAATTTTCTGGATTTGTACATTTTTTTTAAATAATTTGTTTAAATACTTTCTATACATATTTTTGAAAATGACAATAAAGCAAATCAAAAGTCCAAAATTGTTTTGTTTTTTTTCCACCTCAGAGCGACTATTATAACATAAAACTGATTTCTTTTTTTTTTTTTTACATTTTTTTACTAACCCTATATTTAACTAAAGGATTAAAAGTCAAACATTAATCCTTCACCAATCTTACCAACATAATTTGTGACTTGGTTCAAAGTAGATGACTCTGGCTCTAGAAAGACCCCCCCCCCCTTTTTTTTTATGGATTTTACAAACCTCTGAATTTTCTCTGAATTTGTATAGCACATTTAAACTGAATTTTTATTGACTTTTTCTGCATACATGGAAATATTTAAACATACATTCCAATATAGTATATAGTTTATTTTTATATTTTCATAATTTATATCTGTGTATTGTGTTTTTGTGTTTTAGTACTTTTTTAATTTTCTGGATTTGTAAATTTTTTCACAAATTTTTTAAAATACTTTATATACATATTTTCTATTTTCTATCTCGTGCACTGAAAGGCCTTCACCTTAGCCTCTCGTTGCACTTGTTACAATGACAATGAAGCAAATCTGAATCTGAATATGGCATATATGGAGAAAAAAAAGAAGTGAAGTACACAGTAGATGTCAATTATAGAGAGTGGTGACAAAAGTACTCACATTCGGTACTTAACCATTTGTTGATCACACTACAAAAAATCACACTCATTTTTTTTTTTTTTTTTTTACTTTTTCCACCTCACAGCAATTATTTTAACATAAACCCAATTATTTATTTATTTTTACTAACCCTGAATTTAACTAAAGTATTAAAATTCAAACATTAAACCTTCACCAATCTTACCAACATAATTTGTGACTTGGTTCAAAGTAGATGTATTAACACCCCACCCACCCACCCTTTTTTTTTAATGGACTTTACGAATCTCTGAAATGCAGTTAATAAATTAGTTAATTTTAATTGACCTGTGAAGGCAAATGTATTTGTATAGCACATTTCATATACAGGACAATTCAAGGTGCTTTACACAAAACATATCAGAAAATTAAAAAATGATAAAGATCCATTAAAAGACAATTAAAATAGAGATATAAAAAACATTTAAAAGCAAATAAAAATCTAAGTATAAGTGAAGATCATTATTAATTAGTGATATGTAGATGCGCAATGGTATGGAGGCATCACAGATATTAAAAAAGGAGTTATTAATTGAATATTTACTCTGCTGTAGATGAGCTTCAATTACTTAAAGAGATTTTAAATGTATTTAATGACTTTGGAGCCGAGGCGGTACAAAAAAAAAAAAAAAAAAAAAAAAAAAATCTCTTTCTGTAAAGTGTTTCCAGCACATTCATGAACGATCCTTATGAAACAGGATTAGACGTCTTTTGTCCCCTTTCCTCATTTACTTTTCAAACAAACGCACAGGGAATCTATTAGAGCTGTGAAATTCTTCACATTTAAGGACGCAGGGCTCTTTTCATTGCTTTTGTTCTCTGGCTTTGAAGTCAAACGGAGAAACGCATTGTGAACAGTAGCATCGACGCCTGTTGGTGTTTATTGAACAAAGGGATATGAGCACTGAGCTCACTGATAACTGGTGTTTTTGTTTTTTTTGCTTTTGATCAAATTTTGTTTTATGATAAGATGTTAATACTTTTATGACAAGTGTATGACCCCTTCCACACTGTAAAAAACAAAACAAAAGTTAAGATAATTCAACAACTTTCGACAGTAATGATGTGAAGCAGAGGTGGGAAGTAACTAAGTAAAAGTACTTTATTATTGATTTTTTTTTTTAGGTATCTGTACTTTACTTGAGTATTATTTTTTCTGGCAACTTTTTACTTTTACTCCTTACATTTTTGAATAAATATCTGTACTTTATACTCATTACATTCTCAGAATAGACTCATTACTTTTTCAAACTAAACAGATTTGATAGAAAAATAAGTCACTTTAGAGGGAAAATCAGTGGAGGAAAGAAACTGTGACTTTATATATTATAGTTATATGACTATTATCTCATAGTGTTGCCTTTTTGTTTCATAATTTAGACTTTTTATTTCAAAACTTTCATATTTTATCGCACATTTTACAAAAGTATTTATTTTTCTGGAAACTTTTTACTTTTACTCCCTACATTTGTTCAGAAATATATATATTTCTTTAGTTCAAAGTTTAAAACACATTGTCCAGCTGAGTGGACACTTTTGTTAAAGATAATTAAAGTATTTCAATCATATTGCTTTTTTCCATGTCTAAAGATGAAAAAAATAACTTTTTTAATGTTTTTTTTTGTTTTTTTTTACTAAGGTTCACATAATTCATACATAAAAGGGTTAAAGGTTTAAAAAAAAAAAAAGCTAAAATAAATACATGCGTGTGTCTTGTTCCTTATGTGTTAATGGAGTCAGACATCACTGGTTGCTTTTTAAAGGGATGGTAAAATAACTGCTGTTATCTGTTATCATCCGTTGGTTGTATCACTCAGATAAATAACCAAAAATAAGATGATGGTGATGATCTAGGATGAATATGATGAAATAACAAACTATGTCTAATTCCAAATGGAAGATAAATGCTGTGTTTACTGTTGGTTCATAACAGTTGTTTTTTGAACGTCCTTCCTTCAGTCTCTCTGTCCATATGAGTACATGATGTGACAATGAGTGACACGTGGTCAATTAAAGTCACAGTGCTCAACTTCTGGCAGCCCTGAATCTGTCTAAATACAGACAGATTTAGGTAAAACAACAAACACCAGCCTCTTGGATAGCAGCTGTAGTTTCACTCCAGAGGGAATAACTGCAGTCTCTGCTTTTCCCACCTAGTCAGCCAACCAACCTGATATCAGTCAGCGAACCAGCCAACCAGTCACTAAAGCCCTGTGTGTGTGTGTGTGTGTGTGTGTGGCTTTAATATCCTGTGTTCCATACCAGGTATTTTCCGTCACCACCATTGGGTGTGTGTGGAATGTAATATTTTATATTAATATATTACAGAAAAAAATCTATCTATCTATCTATCTATCTATCTATCTATCTATCTATCTATCTATCTATCTGTCTATCTGTCTATCTATCTGTCTGTCTGTCTGTCTGTCTGTCTGTCTGTCTGTCTGTCTGTCTGTCTGTCTGTCTGTCTGTCTGTCTGTCTGTCTGTCTGTCTGTCTGTCTGTCTGTCTGTCTGTCTGTCTGTCTGTCTGTCTGTCTGTCTGTCTGTCTGTCTGTCTGTCTGTCTGTCTGTCCGTCCGTCCGTCCGTCCGTCCGTCCGTTAAATCTGTGTGAAGCATGCAAATGATGTCCTCCTTTTTAGGGGTAAACGGGTGTAAAAGGTGTGTGTGGACCAATGATGTGCAGGCTGACCTTAAGTGAGCAGGTGCCCGCAGTCACCCGCAGTCATCCACAGTTACAGGTCATTAAAAAAATATTTTTAATGATATTCGGGTTGCAATCGGGTTTATTTAATTTGAAATTTGAAATAAACATTAAAATAACCTGGTAAAAATGCTTCATTAACTGAATGTCCATGAAGGTGACGTACAACGTGGTCAGTGTTCTAGAGTATGGAGGGAGGAAGAGAGAAAGTCAAGTTAGGAGAGTGGAAGCTCTGGAAATATACAAACAAAAAAAAGTTAAGGTTTGGCACTGAGAGTTTTAAAGATGATGAGCCGCTCCTAGTGTTTTCTTTTCCGTGGAAACCGGGTTTAAATGGTTCTTTGGGTGTTACTGGTTGCCAACCCCAATGACATCGGATTTTAACATTGAACTAAATGCAGGTATGTGAGTAAGGTCGTTTGATGTTCATAAAGACCAAAATGCGGGTCGAGAAGTGGGTCGGGTCTGTTCTTTTCAAATATATTTATTGCGGCCTTAGCCTACAGAGACGCAACGCTTCTTCAATACATCCCACTCTGTAAGGAGTCTTCACATCATGACGCTGTAAATAAAAGGCACTTCTGATGAAATACTCTGTCGTATTTAGCCACAATCGTCGTCCTGTAAATGGCCCCTTAGAAAGCATTGGAATTGTTCCAGTTTCACAAACAGTGAAGGAATCACAGCCAAACTGCAAATGTACAAGGAATGAAATGTAAAGAATTTAATTTGGATTGTATTTTGTCACATTTTCAAACAGTATCTCCACTTACTCATTTGCATCGTCATTGAAAACACTTCCCGTTATTTCCATGATGGTTGCTTTATCACTTCAACAGATTGATATTGTAAAGTAAACCATCAGTCAATTCAAAATGTACGACCAACATAAATAATATAGCTGCATTGAATTCATAAGAGTAACTGTAAAACCGTGTTGATTCTAGAAAGTCTTTCTTTCTCAATGCTGAAGCCACTACAGTCAGTCAGTATTAAGAATTAGACATGGGGTATTTATTTTTTTTTTTTATCATAACCTGAAGTACATGTTTTCATATACAGTAAGAAGTTTACTGTCAGAAGTGTCAAGGTTTGTAACTGCTCAACTCTTGCTTTCGGCTAAATATTAAATAGTAGCGTAGATGTAAATGAATGCAGCCACGGTTCATTAGTTTTGATATGACTGTAAACAAATCCTGATGCAAAGTGGCACATGCAACATGTTTCTCTTTCTGAACTTTGAATGTCGGTTGAAGAGAGAAACTTTGGGAATTTTCGATGGTGCAAAAAGAGACTATGTACTTAAAGAAGTGTTAAAACGAGTGGTGTAAACAGCTCAGCAAAATGAAGAATGAGGCTAGGTTTTTGATAAATCTTTAAAAGACTTTGTAGGAATAGGAATAAATTACATTAAAATAAATATGGTTTTGACCATGGGACTAATTATGATGTTGACATTGGTCTGGACATAATTTGACGACTTCGAGACGATTTGACGAGAGACGGAAACAAATAAAATTATATAAATAAGAACACGGCTAAAAGAATGAAAATAAGAGACATCTTAGGAATGTTTTATTTATTTCTTAAGGCACATTTTGTCTGGTGTTTATTGGTCATCTATAACTGCGTTGTATATTTAATTATAGTTATCGTCACAAGAGCAATATTTACGTCTAGTTTCATCTCGTTTTTGTCACGGGATAAAGGTTCGTTGATGACAATGTTTAGTCACTATAAGACACACTGTCAATGAATGGTTTATTTTTTTAGATTCTTTATATATAAAGCACACTGGATTATAAAGTGCATTAAGTAAAGTCAAAATTTTAAATAAAAAGTCTAAATTATTAGAGAAAAAGTCTAAATTATTAGAGAAAAAGTCAAAATCATGAGAAAAAAGTCAAAATCATGAGAAAAAAAAGCAAAATTATCAGTCACTAAGCACAAGACAGAATTAATCCATATAAAGTATAAGGTGCACTGTGGTTTTTGGAGGAAATTAAAGTATTTTAATTGCACCTTATAGTTTCGAAAATACAGTAACCTTTTGTGTCCCCAATGTCATGTAATTTCTTATTCAAATATTGGTATGGACACGTCCTTAGCGTCCATACGCTGTTTTATGCCCATGGTTTAGAGGCATAATAATCACATCACGGGAGTTTGGAGCCATTAGCAATCAAAACAAATCAACAAAACCACCTCATAATCCGTATAATTACAGATGAAAATATCACTAGACTATTTAGTACTTAAAACGATCTCAAACTATGTGCATTTTTGGCTTGTATGTGTGACAGGACCACATTCAAACTCTTGTCATGTACAAATGTTTGCTGCTGTAACACAAAGCAGTCAATGGCCTGACAAGTATGAGTCCACAAACACAAGCTGATGCCAGTTGCAAAGGTGGGGGGGGGGGGTGCATTACAATAACGTAAATATTCAATTATGCAAATTGCAGCCTGAAATTAATTAGACACAAGTTTGGGTTGGCTGAACTTGCGAGGACGCTGCGGAATCACAAAAGGGAGCACAACCCTGCGTAGGAAAACTGCAATTACCATCATCTGACTGAGGCTGGTTCTCACTTCTCAAGGCAGGAGATTGCTCTAATTGCTTGTGCGATGCGGGAGCCTTGGAGCTGAGGGATTCTTCTCATGTCTCTGGCTCCGCAGATAGCTGGACATGTAACAGTGGTGTTGGAGCCAGCATCCATGTCGTATCCGTCTGTGAGGCTGAATCTCAATTACTGACAGTTAAACAGAGGGACAACAGGAAAGAGCAAAGGGGAGACGTGCCGAGAGGAAAGGGTTAGGGCGTCAAAGGGGGGTGGGCTACCCGGTTCTAAAAGGTCCAGGGGGTCTGCAGACTTCATTAGACAGTTGTCTAAAGAGTATAAAACCATAGGTGGGCGGTGGGTGTGGGGGGTGGTACTTTTGGCAGTTGGACAATGAAATGAGTGTGAACTATGAAGCTAAATGTTGTAGCAGGATGGATGGATGCAGATAAGGAAAGGATGGATGGATGGATGGATGGATGGATGGATGGATGGATGGATGGATGGATGGATGGATGGATGGATGGATGAAAATAAGGAAAGGATGGATGGATGGGTGGGTGGGTGGGTGGGTGGATGGATGGATGGATGAAAATAAGGGAAGGATGGCTGGATGGATGGATTGGTGGGTGGATGAAAATAAGGAAAGGATGGATGGCTGGATGGATGAAAATAAGGAAAGATGGATGAAAATGAAAATAAGGGATGGATGTAATGAAGGAAAGATGGATGGATGAAAATAAGGGATGGATGTAATGAAGGAAGGATTGATGGATGGAAAGGAAAGGAAAGGAAGGAAGGATGGATGTTCCAGATTCAGTATTCAGTAAGTATTTAACTCTGAGTCAGTTGTTCAGACACATGATTCCAAAGACAATATACAGTGGAGTAAAGCAAATGAACAAAGATGATTTGTGTATTTTATTGGGTTAAATGTATAATTGTATAAATGCATTTTAAGACCTTTTATATACAGTCTGTTGCTCCTGTCTTGAACCATTCACCGTTTCAGTGTAGGGCATTTGTTGAAAGATTATTTATTTATCACTAGAAGATCATTGAGAGATCTGTTCAATTAATTATATTTTTCTCTCTCTCTTTTTTTCCAGTATAGTAACCCTCCAGTTTAATCTGAACTTTTATGAACATTTATATTCACTGGGAAAAATACAAAATACAGAAGATTATTTCAAAATAGATGGTGAGGAAAAAAATAATAATTTAAGAACTATTATAAAATAGCGCTCAGTCTTTGTGGTTTAAACTCTCAACAGTGTTTTAATGTACATTATCACATATAGTTATTTTAAAACCACTTTATACTTATTACATATATACATAAACATTACAAATTCCACTTAACACCAAACTATGGATATGTTACATAAGCCACTTTGAAAACATTTTATGCTAATCGAGTCACTCTAAAGGCGCCGCTATAGCGAAGCGATATATGAAAGCTTATGGATCTTGAGCTGAAAAAAAAAAAATAAATAAATAAATGTTTAGATCTCACAAAGGCTACTTGTACATTTTCCAAAGCCCCACCTTTACAGTCTATTACCACCAGCTCAACCAACTCTGTGTCAATACTACTCATACCTCAGAGTTTTTATACTAGGATTAACTGTTTGATCTGTTTGTGCAGCATAGATCCAGAACAACATTGTACCTGAGGGAAAACAATGTTTGTGCAGCTCAAATCCAGAACAGCGATGTACCTCAGGGAAAACACTGGACCTATTCTCCTTCTTTTGAGTCCAAAGTTGATTTAACAACAAAATAAAACTTTTGATTGTGTATTTTCTTGTATATCCTCCCTGAGGATATATCAATCAGCTGCAGCTTGCAGCTCAGTATGTGGTCCACATTTCCTCCTGGTTTACTTTAAAGCCTCAACACACTGCTATCATGACTTTTGTTAACTTGCATTTCTTGTTCTGTTTTTTTTTTATTATTATTATTATTTGTTGAGAGTAGAATGATGTGAGTTCAGAGGTTGTGTTTTGGGCAATTTAGGTGAAAGACAGTTGAGCGAATGTGTGCAGCGGCGTATGCTAGAATGATTCACGGGGAAGTGGGTCAGTTTTACTGCTGTCCTGGGATTTCACATCACAGACTTGAAGGCGGAGAAAAGATGTAGAGCGCACTACACAGTACTGTAACCCTCCATGTTTGATTTTTTTTCCAAAAAGCACTTATTTGACTTAGCAAAAAGTGAGCTTTTGCACAGACCTTAATGAAGGAGGTGTGGTCTTTTATTTTCTCGAGTTAAAAATCCAAAAGGATTCAAGAAGTCTCATGTGATCCTGATTGGACTCTGTCCTGCCTAAGTCTGTCTGCAACCCTTTCAACTTGTTTGAAAACTTCTCCCATTGATGGATCCCCTCTCAAAGAGCCGGTAATGACACCTCGAGGGAAGGAGCTCAGTAGTCGGGTGTCTTCAGGGACGCAAAAGGGGGCTCAGCTGATGGGAGATTTCAGGGCCCGAACTCACACTGATGTTCTTTAAAGGGAAGTGGTCATTACTGCAGCTGTAGATGTATGGGTGCTTTATAAGGATGTTTGAACGCCCTCAGTCGTTACAATTATTTAGTTCCTGCGAGACGGGATTGATTGAGTTAAAAGGAGAGGAAGTGTGATCAGGCTGACAGCACGAGTGGGGAATCGGCTGAACGGTCGGATGA
>CM035801.1:32629222-32889222 GCA_020466265.1 Siphamia tubifer | reverse complement strand
AGTTAGCTTTATAAAACGATTTCCGACAAATTGTTGAATTTATATGAGTAAAGTGTCGAAATCAGCATGATTCTTCTTCGTCTGATCTAATTGTAGCCTCCCCGTGCAGAGTGCTTTGATGCAGAGGCAGCCTTCATCTTCCTTTCTGTTCATTGATTGTCAGATTTAGTGGGAATAAGCGGAGCACGGTTCTACATGAAGGCTCTGTCCACTCACACCAGGACCCCCGCTAGTGCAGCTCACTACGCTGTCATTTCAATCCACATGTTTTCACTGCTTACCTCACATCCATCACAGACACTGACAGGGAGCCTCACCCCCTCCCTCATCCACCCACCCACCCACTCACCCACTCGCTCCTTCCCTCCCCCACCCATCATAAATCCAGCAGCAGGACCGAGATGGACGAGCATCCACCCGCTCCATCACTCCCGCTCTTCTCTGTCTCCGTCTTTCTCCCATAATCCTACATTCTCATCTGTCATTTAGCTCGGAGCTTTTCAGCCTCCTCATGCTGATGGTAGAATAATGACAGTCCTGTTTGTGTGGCCTTCATGTTTCTGCAAGAAAAGATACATAATAGGCGGCCATTTTCCCAAATGGCTCCTATTTTTATTTTTTTTTCTTCTTTTTTTGTATGAAACCTGCTCTGGGTTCTTTGTCAAATAGTAGACGTTAGACAACAGATATATTGTAAAACTGCACTTACTCTCAGTTTTGTTTTTTTGTACAGAAAGTGAAATGACTTACAGATACAATGAAAGCTTTTTGAACCTTCTAGCTTTCTTCTGCATAAATTTTTTTTTTTTTTGTAATCTATCCTCACAGCAGAGGTCACGTTACCTGAAAATAGTCCATCATTGATGGAATTATTTTTTTTAAGATGACTAAGAAAACTCTGAAGGTTGTCCGTCATTTCTGCAGATTAAAATACAATACTTGGCAAATTTCAGTGATTTAAGAATGATTTTTAATGCAATATATCACATTTAAAGATAAGATATAAGATACGATATAAGATAAGAAATATATATATATATATATATATATATATATATATATATATATATATATATATATATATATATATATATAATCTTTTATAGGTTTTTTGTAACCAAGCCAATGTAATAAAGGCTTTTTAATTTTTCACATATAAGCGAGTGTCTTGAAATGTTCTCTTTTTTTGTCTTATTCTTAGTTGTCCCATCCAAACAGCACCTCTAATTATTACTTATTGTGAGTCCAGGTAGCGCTCCTGAAGCAAACATTTTTGAGAGAATATTAAATATTGAAGAAAGTCTTAAAACTCTTATTCACATTAAATATAAATATAAGGTGACACAGTTATTGCAGGTTATTGCACAACATAGTTTTTTCCCCCCAGGCTGTCACTGTGATGAACACTTGACAATAATCACAGAGTGTCAGAATAATCCCACGACCCATGAACATTCTCTGTCCTTACCTACATCCAGTATATTCTGTATATATTGTTAATTACTGTTTATAAACCTCTACATAAGATCACTATTCTCAACCATTGCACATAACCACATTGGCATTCTAGTATGTTATTTATTATGCTAGGGTTAGGGTTCATAGGCTTCATTTACTTATGCTGGTGTACCGCCAGGGCAGGTAAACAGTTTAAACCATAGGTATTGTAATGACCCTGCAATGTTATTAATGTTCAGTGTTCCAGTTTCTTTGCATATTTATTGCGACCGACAGTAACAGTTTATCCTGAAATAAAAAAGTATGTGAGACCAACTCTCCGTCCGTTTCCTGGATCCAGTGGAACGCTACAATATATAACCTCAGGAAAAAGGAAACGTATCTGTACTTTACTTGAGTATTAATTTTTCCTTGTAACTTTTTACTTTTACTCCCTACATTTTTGCACAAATATCTGTACTTTATTCTCTTTATATTCTTTGAAAAATAAGTAATTTCAGAGAGAAAATCAGTGGAGGAGTGAGACTGTGACTTTATATATTATAGTGAGATGATTATTATTTCACGATTTTGACTTTTTACCTCATAATTTTTCCTTTTATTTCACAATTTTAACATTTTATCCCTGATTTTGACTTATGCATTTTTAAAATTTCATTTGTGATGTTTTTTTAAATGTCATGATGATTATTTTTTATCTCAATTGTGACTTTTTTTTTCAGTTTTTCTAAAATTTCTTGTCCATACCCACACAACTGAGTACAGTGGGGGGCATGAAATCATCTGGTTGTAAAACCCCCATCCCCCACGGGTGCAACACCCATGTTTCTAACTGCTATATATGGAAAATACACTGTAGATGAGACACCAAGTTTCACACACGCATAATCGAGAGAATCTGCAAAACCATGAGTTTCCCAATGGGACAAAGTTGCAAAGTGGAAGAAGCAGAGCAGCACAAATAAATTAACAAAACCCACAACACATTAAATTAATGATAAATTGGCACACATGCCAAGTGCTACATGGGGATTTTTGTACCTATTTACACATTTAAATTAAAATCCACATTTTAACTTTAGTGTTTGTTCACATCACATCGACATCTAGAAAGTATTATATCTGAAAATAAACTTAAAAAAAAAACATGTGGATATTGGTAAGATGGCTCTCATGAGGATTTGAGGCTCTTATATACAAATAAGTGTTGACACCCAGAATTAGAAAGGGTATAAAGAAGTGTGGTTGGGGTGAAATTGGACGAAGTTTATGTGACACAAAAAGTGTCATGACTTTTTTAACATTACATGGTTAAATTAAGACATGGCCACTGTTCTCGCTGCTCTTTTGGCATTAATTTGTTCATCACAAAGTGCCAAAACACAAATGTTGAAAACCTACAAGCCCTGAAACACACATACAGAACACAATACAGAAATGTATTTGTTAAATGTCCAACTGTAGGATCTTAGGTTACGTTCAGACGGCAGACAAATGTGGCCAAAATCTGATGTTTTTAACCATATGTGACCTACTGAGACTTTAGCAGTGAAAAAAAAGAATAAAATAAGCAACACAATGATAAAAAAAAACAGCCAAAGTGATCAATAAAAATATACATAAAAAGAATAAGCTAATAAAATAATAACAACACCAGACACAAACGTAAACAAAATTGAAGAAAAAAATAAATAAAAAAAACTAAACCTAGTAAAAGAAACAAAATAAGGAACAAAATGAACAAAAATGAATACACATTTACAAAATAACAAATTGCATTCCATTCAGAATGCGTCAGCGCTGACACATCAGAGGTTAAAGGGTTAAAGATAATTTGAACAACATAAATCAGATCTTTTTCAAATCCGATCCAGGCCACTTTCATGTCACTGGTCTACAAGTAAAATGTTTACGGAATAAAACTAATGAAATCTTCCCACATGTGTGGAACTGATAAAGAAAACTCAAGTTGGTTCAAGTTTCCAAAGTAAGTCTTAGCATTTCACATTTTGCACATAGTTACAAAATACACCGTTCAATAATTGAGAATATTAGCCAATTCACAATTAGTTAAAAATTCCAAATAGCCAAGCTACCAAAATATGAAATAATATGCAAATTAGACCCATATTATTCTGTCATAAATTGGTGCCTCTTTACTTCCATCCAGACATGGGTGAACAGAACCAGTGGGCTAACTTTTAAAGGTCCTGGAAAAACTGACAAATGTGTGCTTGAAGGTGCTTGAAAAGTGCTTGAAAAGTGCTTGAATTTATCTGAGGTCATCATTAAATACATCCTGAATACAAATATGTCTATATTTCTTTTTTTATTATTGGGTCTAAAAAGCAGGAAAATGGCCAGATACCAAAAATGAACCCAGTTTAAAAAAAAACACCCACGTCCTGTCAGATCTAACCCAGTTTTTTTTGTTTTCCAGTGCATGTAAAAAAACAGACAGGAACTTGTTTTAATTTTACTCAGTTGGAAAAGACCTCACACAAGGTCGCTTTGTTCCTAAGAGTTACATTTAGCCATACTGATGACATAATGATGCATTTGGCAACGCTATCGGAGCTGGAGGGATGCACTTAAGGGACTGACACACTGCCGGAAGGATATTAAATATGAACAATGTGCTGTATTGCTAAAAATAATGACATTCCCATTTACAATGTAAAATATCGACGTAGCTCAGGTTTGAGGACAGGAGCAGCTTTTCCAGTCATCCCGACTTGTGGATACTGTAACTTTGAAGCACGTGTCATGTGACTTTTTAACAAATCCTGGTAATCCTCTGATCCTGAAAGACTTCAATGTATACAGTAGCAGGGGTATACCAACATAATAACGCATTATAAATAATGACAATTCTAAATAACTGTCTTTGTTTTAGTGCGAAAACTTGCAAAAAGAAAAATTTGAAAATACTTTTATAAACTATCCAAATAAAAAAAAGATGTGAATAACCTGCAAAAACTGAAATTTCTTTAAAACAATAAGGCAATTTTTACAATATTCTGCCTTGACGGGTGTTATTAAAGTTAACTGCAATGTCCACTTACAAGACACAAGCATTAGCATTTTAACCTTGACTTTTCTGTTAAATTTAACATTAGTAGGGTGAACATATGTACGGATTTTGTCTGGACTGACTGCTCTAAAACCAGACTATCCAGACGTCTGTCACAGAAAGTGCAAAATGTTTGAGTCAGCGGCTGCCAAGACACAAACCACACTGTCCGCATCATGTTTGGGGGAAAAAAAAGAGTTGATCAGGAAAAATCTGAAAAGTTTCAAAAATTTTGAAATTAAACCATTTATAAGTAAGTTAAGGCGTTGAAATTGTTTGATCAGGTCACAGTTACTCAAAAACGTATAAATATGAGATTTATAAAATGCATAATTGAAAGATAAAATGTTAAAATTGTGAAGTTAAAAGTCAAAATTGTGAGATAAAAAGTCAACATTATGAGATAATAGTCATATAACTATAATATATAAAGTCACAGTTCCTTTCCTCCACTAATTTTCTCTCTGAAGTGACTTATTTTTCACACTGTCACATCTGTTTAGTTTGAAAAAGTATGGACAGTAGGGACATTTAGGAAAAAGTCATAAATAGTAGATACAAAAAAGCATAATTATGTGATAAAATAATCTAAATCAGGAGACAAAAAGTGCAAATTATGATGAAAAAGATTATAATTATGAGATAAAAAGTCAAAATGATGATATAGTTATAAGTCACAATTACACATTCATTTTCATACTGTCACATTTGTCTCATTTGAAAAAGTAATGAGTCTATTATGAGAATGTAAAGAGTATAAAGTACAGATATTTATGTAAAAATGTAAAGAGTAAAAGTAAAAATCGACTTCAGTACAGTAATGAAGTACTTTTACTTAGTTACTTTCCACCTCTGATATTAATTTGTATGTGGAACTTCAACTAAAATCACTTCCCAAGGGCCGGATTAAAACCTCTGAAAGTCCATATTTGGTCCCCGGGCCACATATCGGAGAACTCTACAGTATAGGATATCTAAATGTTTTCCTTTATCATTTTTCTTTCTATTTTTCAGAGCTATTTCAAAGTCTGCACAGCCTGTCTGCATTTTTCACTTTTTTTTTTTTTTTCTTCTTCCATCTTCTATCAGTTCAACACTTTCCCATTTTATAAGGTTAGTGCTGACAGAGATTGAAATACACTGCAGCGCCTCTCCAAATCCAATTGCGTACGTCCATCTGTCGAAGCCATTTATGCACAAGCAGAAAAGACTTGGTAATAATGCCCCATTCTTTTATCTCCACCACAGTTTTTTTTCTTTTTTTTTTTTTTAACCATAACTGAAATTGTACGTGTTATGCCTCTTTAAATGTGCATCCACTCAGGTGTTATCTGCCTTCCCTTTCTCTTTATCCAATCCGCCGCCTGCTCCTTCCCTCGAGGTACTCTCGGCTTAGTGGAAAACAAAATATGTAAAAAAAAATAAAAAAAAAAAATGAGACCCCGGCTTTTTACGGTTTTGCTTTTTGACATTTTGTACTCACCTTAACAAGTGTGTTCTGGGTGATTTTCTGAATTTGCTGCACTAATCTTTGTGTCCCACAGGTTTAACCTCAAAGATTTTCATATAAAGTAGAATAAAATACATTGTTGTGAAACATGACATGAACATTTCCATGTGTCTTTGCATTATAACACACAAACATATTTTCAATATTATATTTTATGGGTTTCTAAGGTCTACTTTTTTATTATATAAAACAAATAATATAAGAAAAATTAAAAAAAAATCATTTTTTATAAAATAGAACAAGTTAATTTTAAATTTTTTTCCCTTTTTCAACCCCGTAACAGGATATCAATCAAGCCTTTTTTTTTTTTTTTTTTTTTTTAATTATAGCTATTATTTTTAGCTAAAATCTTCAACCCCGTAACATTCAACCCCATAACAGAAAAAAAACAAAAAAAAACCACTGCTATTATGGGGATGAGTCTCTGTTCTATAGGGTTGAATGAAGGTTGGACTGTTCTTATGTCAGCCTCCATTTCAGAGAATCACCCTTCTATTATTAAAATCACTTCCTAGTTCGTGCCACGGACGATAAAATTCCAACGGCGGCGCTGGTGGAGTTTTCTGGTGGATGGAGTGTTTTGCTAAACGCTGCTGTGTTTTGTCATTGCGTGGCCTTTTTCAGGGCAAGAGAGCAATACTTGGCTTGATTAAGATGTAGATAACTGCCGCACTAATCAGTACTCCCTCCATTCCCGTCTCTCTCCGCCTCCCATTCTCTCTCTCCATCGTGGTTCATTTCTAATGACGTTAAACCTGAACTTCTTCTCTTCCCTCCCCTTTCATTTGAGCTCAGGCCATTATGGCAGACAGTGAGTTAATGAACAGCAAATGGAAGAGGAGAACGGTATTAATCATCCCCTGAGCTCGCTGTGTGCTCTATTATCATTCAGCTTCTCTCATACAGCGGTAACCTTTTTTTTTTTTTTTTGCTTCTATCACCTCCACTCCTGTCGTCTGCCCCCAGGAACCTTCAAGGGCTTTACTGTTCCCACCGGTCATTGATTTTATGAGACGTCAGGTTTAACAGGAATGTCGTGATCTGATACCTTGTCTAAGGGAGAGGAGGAAATATGTGACTCATTCTACACAATTACACAGAATGTATAATGTTTAGGTTATTAGCAGCACGATGTTAGAAAAAAGTGAGGTTGAGATTTATTTTTTATTTTTTTTTATAATATAATACAAATATGTGTAATGGATTTAAGTGTAATATTTTATGTAAATAGTGTGAGTGAACTGGTGAAGGGCCATTATGTGAATGCTGTTTTTATTCCTATTTATTTGTATTTATCACTTGCAAACTTTTACTTTTTATATTGTTTTATTACTAAGGGGTTAAACATACGACCAAAAAAAAAAATAAAAAAAAAATCTTGAATGGAGAAAAAATAAATAAATTTTGAACTATAATAATAATAATAATAATAACAATAACAATAACAATAACAATAATAATAATAATAATAATAATAATAATAATTTTTATTGGTTGCCCTGTCCTACACATCCTGATCTTTTTATTTTATTTATGCTGCTTTTAATCTTGCACTTAATTTTTTTTTTAATTTACTGAAGTTTTTATTTGGCTATTTATTTTTTTATTTACTTCATTGAGATTTAGATTTTTATTGTAAGCATCAGGTTTTTGTCGTTGACTACCTGGATCATTTATTATATTATATTATATTATATTATATTATATTATATTATATTATATTATATTATATTATATTATATTATATTATATTATATTATATTATATTATATCATATTATATTATATTATATTATATTATATTTAGATACTACTGATCATGAGTACTAATTAAATTTTCATCTATTCATGTAAATTACATTAAACTGAATATTTTATGGAAGAAGAAGAATCTGTTGAAAGATGGATTTAAATAAAATAACTGTCATTCAGGTAATCACAGCTGCTTAAGCAGGAGTCATTAGTCACTATGTGTAAAGCTGATAATCGGTCTAATCGATCCATCACTAGAGCTAACGACACCTGTGAATGTTTGTGCATCACAGCAGGAAGGTGACAAATTCAGCTACTTGACGGTTGAAAACACAGGATTCACAGTATTTCTGTGAGGTTAAGAAAACAAAGTGTGATTAAAAAAATAAAATACACAATGGAAGATAAAAACCCAGCAGTGGTTGAACATAGGAAGTTTTTATTAGACTGTGGCAGTGGTGAGTAGAGCAGACTTAATGACAGATATTTTATATTTTTTTCATATTTTACATTCAACAAAAATGAGTTTAAACATGCAATTTAAAAAATGAAAAGAATATAGATTTTTTTTTTTGTCCTTAATGACAGCTATTTTCAATCTTAAAGAAAATCTAAAGAAAGTCTTAAATCAAGAAGAAAAAAATATGTAATTAATTACAAAAAATTGTGAATTAAGCAAAAAATGAATATTGAATCAAGCAAAAATAAATAATTAAATAGTCCAAGTTTTCTTTTGGATTAATTTTTGTTTTCTTTTACGATTTTAATTGAGGCAAAAAATAATAATAATCAAGGAAAAATAAAGTGTTCAACTAAGCAAAGAAAAAAAACTTTTAAAAAAGTGACGAAGAAAAAAAAAAAAAAAAAAAAAAAAAAAAAAAAAAATATATATATATATATATATATATATATATATATATATATATATATAATACGAAGCAAAAACTAATCTCAAATTTAGTTTAAAGAAATTGCGAATCAAGCACATAATAAATCTTGAATTAGACAAAAAAAATCTTGAACTTGATCAAAAATAAATAAACGAATCAGATAAAAAATATTAAATTGAGCAAAAACAAACCTTGAAATAATCTAAAATAGATCTGTACCAATCTTGAATTACATGATGGTTACAGGTGCAGCATTCACAGTATTTCTGACAGCTTAAATGAACATAAAGCATCATAAAAAAAAAAAAACAAAAAAACATAATGTCAGATAAAAACTCAGCAGCGGTCGAACATGGGAAGTTTTTATTGGTCTGTGTCAGCGGTGAGTCGAGCAGACGGACAATCAATGACCAAGGATATGGAGTGTGAGGGCCGCTCTCGTTCCCATCATCAAGGACCTTCAGAGTTGAATTTAATACTTCACTTCTGAGTGTGTGTGTATAAACCTGTGAGCCTTTATGTGTGTCTAAATGTAGCCCGCCAGCTCTCCATCTCCGGGCCGGGGAGGTGAAGGACGGGGTCGACGAAAGAGCGAGAGGCCTCAGGCTGGACGTGATCTCGCTGCTAATGACGGTTGGGTAGACTGGTACGCTCTGAAATCTATAGTCCTGTCCTGCTCCGGCTCCTGTCCTTGCTTGGCCTGGACCTCAGCGATCCACGGCTCCATTTCTTTGGCATAATGACACCCTCTGTGACTCTTACTTTTACACATCTGACTTTGTCTTTCTTCAGTGTGAACAGTAGGAGTTAGTTCAAAGAAGCGCCATTAGGTGGATTTGAATTCTGCGCACACGGACAGTACAAAATCAAAACAGTAACTGCATTTTTAGGTGAAAATTAGTCGTTTTTTTTGTAATATTCAAATTATTCTTTGTCATGTAATACAATATGTCATCTGAAATGTTTGTCGTTTTGGAGAAAATTGGTGGTAACTGCAAAAAGTACTAGTAAAGGGAAAAAAAAAAAGACAGTAAAGACCATTACTGTGTTTTTACCACTGTACATTTAGGCCCCAATAGTTTACAGTCAATCACTGTATTAGACTGAAACAGATTATGTAATGACTGTATTTTCAGTTTTTATGAAGGTTATTCATATATATCAAAATTATGAGATAAAAAGTCAAAATTGCAGTAAAAATTTAAATAAAAAAGTCCTAAAAAGTCAAAATTATGAGATAAAAAAATCTAAATTATGATAAAAAAAATATAAATTATGTGATTAAAAATCTAAATTATGAGATAAAAAGTACAAATTATGAGATTAAAAGTCAAAGTTAAGATATTAGAAATCAAAATTATGAGATAAAAAGTAAAAATTATGAGATTAAAAATCTAAATTATGATTAAAAAAAGGCAAAATTATGATAACGGCAAAATTATGTGATTAAAAATGAAAAGTATGAGATAAAAAGCCCAAATCATTCGATAAAAAGTCAAAATTATGAGATAAAAATTCTAAATTATGATAAAAAAATTTAATTATGTGATTAAAAAGTAAAAATTATGAGATTAAAAATCTACATTATGAGATGAAAAGTAAAAATTATGAGATTAAAAATCCAAATTATGAGATTAAAAAATCCAAATTATGATAAAAAAAAGGCAAAATTATGTTTAAAAAAGGGCAAAATTTTGTGATTAAAACTGAAAAGTATGAGATAAAAAGCCAAAATCATGAGATAAAAAGTCAAAACTATGAGATAAAAATTCTAAATTCCCAGTCATTAAGCACTACCACAATGAATCCATATATATACTGTAAAACACACTGTTTTTTTGCAGAACTAGTTAATATGAAGTAACAATAACTGGCTCATGTCCAATAATCTACCTACAACTACTGTGGCTGAACAACAATAGAACTTTAAGGTCATTTTTGTCAGTTTGTTGCTCTGTGTAGTTACTGCCTTTACTTTGTAGGACAGTATCCTGTACGTCTGAAGGTCGTATATCATAACACATTGCCGTCTCCCTCCGCAGTAGCTCAGATGTAGGTTAGCAATTATCGTGCTGCTGTTTCATCTCAGTCACTAATGTGGACGATGCCGTGAAAGCCATTACAGCTGCACTGATTAATTCTTGATTAATTAAATGAAAATTAGAGCTAAATCATTCATTTGATCTTTGCTAATAATGCACGTCCTAGATTCTCCTGAATAATTGTTTGTTGTTTTTTTTTGTAGTTTGCTCGTAAAGGTCTCACGCTCAAAACGAATACAATAAAAGACAGATTAGTTTGGTGACTTCCTGAAGTAGCATGGCATTATGGGAGTTGAAGTTTTCCCCATTATTGTAGATACACTGTAAAAAAAAAAAAACAAAACGACTGTTTGGATCAAATTAATTGTCACATTTAATTTCTCTAAAATAAAAAAAAAATTGTTTGAATGAAGTAAATAATGTAGTAATTAATGTTAATTCAAAAATACAATTTAAATCAAGGTAAGTTTTGAAATACCATGAAATCATAATTTTAATTATGATTAAGATTAATTTATATTTTCACCCCAGCTTGAACCAAAATCTTACATGAATTCAAAGCAAATACTTTGTATGAAAACAATGGACTTTGCCACTTTGAGAAAAAAAATTATGAAATTGCGTCTTCTTGTCACAAGTAATCAAATAATAGAGTAGAAACGAAGCAGAAGCAAAAACGTACAAACCCTTCAAAACAAATGTGAAGAGAGAAACACTGCAAAGTTCACCAAAATGAAAGTGGTTCACCAAAATAAAATTAGCGTGAAAAAGGTTAGTTTCCCTTCATCTTCACGATAATCTGCTACAATATAAAGCAGAGATGCAGCACTAAAATGATCTACAAACCTGTGCTACTCTACACCTACACCTTCATCCACCGTTTTCTTCTTCTTCCGTTTTTATTTTGGTGAACCCCTTTTATTTTGGTGAACTTCCATTTTGTATTTTGTGGAGTGAATTTACAGCGTTTCTCTCTTGCAGGACAATTTTGTGTTCCATTTGTTTTATGTGTTTGTGTTTTTGGTTGTTGCATCTTTCTTGTGTTTGCAGCGTTTCGTCGTTGGAATGCGTTCGTCCCCGTCGGTCACCGTATAAATGGACACAGTAATGGTCTTTACTGCCTTTTTGTTTTGTTTTACTAGTACTTTTTTGTAGTTACTGTACAAACACATGTCATGATTGGGGAAGTAGAGTGTAAATAATTGAATAACAGACAGATAAAACCAAAACAAAACCAAACATAACCTGGGGGTAGATCAGCCAGAGTCCGTGGTGGTGAAAAATGTCCAGATTATTGTGGTAAGGGACATGGGGCAGAGTGTCCAGGTTATTGAGGTGATGAAGCTGAATGTTCCTGCACCGGTAACTGCGAGTTTCACTGCTTAAATATTGCAGATCAGCAACGACTTGCAGCTGCACGGTGCGGGTCAGGTGTATCTGGAGGAAAGATCGTGACAACCAACACCCACCAATTTTCTCCAAAATAAAATACATTTGAGACGAGATATTTTATTCCATGACAAAGAATGATTTGAATGTTGTAAAAAAAAAAAAAACCACAATAAAAAAAAAATAAAAAATGCAGTTACTTCCTTTTTACTTCGTAGGGCAGAATAGTGCACTTTAAGAGCATATTTAACTTGAAAGTTTTACAGCAAGAAAATAGAAAATCATTTTTGCTTCTTTGGAATAATTACATATTATTTTGAAATATGTATGAAGGGGGTAAAAAAAAAAAAAAAAAAAAAAAACTGAAGTAAAACATTCCTCTTTATGTTTTGGCTTTCTGTGCTGTACTTCATGTGCAGTGAACTATCTCCCTGTGCAGCGTACAGTGCATGTGAAGTGTCAGCAGTTTGCAGAATATACAGTCCCTCTCTATAAAGGGAGGCTTGAAGATCACAGGGATGTTCCCTGGTCCTTGATGTTTGCTTAGTTCTGCCTTTTTTTTTTTTTTTTTTTCGACTTTTTTCCCCCTTTCAGTAATAAAGTCAGCGCTGCTTCCAATACTTTACCGCAGCCTTAGTCCGTTTCAGTACTTTAAAATACTTAGCTATATGAAATATGAGAAACACTACCTTCAGTTCTGTCATAAAACGCTACTTTTTTTTAATATGCAAACAAATCTTATAGACTCTTACCGGCTGTAATTACTCTCAAATTACATAAAGTACATCTTTTTCTGCTCCCATCAGATTACGTATTATATTGGATCATTAATAGGCTTGTTTTATATGATGATATAAGTCATATGATCTGCTTGATTTACTGTATTATGTGCTTTGTCTTTGCAGTCCATCCCAGAATAACACGACCTGGATGTGGATTATAAAAGCCATATGTGTGCTGCTCTGGCACATGCGAAGCGTCGGCCCACACGCTTTATTTGTACTATGTTTAGACGTGGAATGTGCCACATCCATGTGTGCGCTCTCCGATACATTAAGCATGAAGTTAGGAAAGGCAAAAGGAAGTGGGCAATCTGTTCCAGCACGGTTTTATTTTATCCACTTAGATTCATTTGTCCATGATACATTATTTAGCAGGTACTCCGTCTTCCAGGAAATAACTGAGAAGTTATATCAAAAATATAAAGATTGGTTGAAATGTTCTGGGTTTTTTTTTTTTTTCAATTTATTTAGCAGATAAAATGGGTATAAGGAAGATGACATGGGGAAATGTGGCTCCATATTGTGTTATTAATGCCAGCTGCTTTTCATTCCTTTTAATTTTTGGTTTAATTTTTCACATTTATTTATTTATTTATTTATTTATTTATTTATGTATGTATGTATGTATTTATTTATTATTATTATTATTATTATTATTATTATTATTATTATTATTATTATTATTATTATTATTATTATTATTATTATTATTATTATTATTATTATTATTATTATTATTATTATTATTATTATTATTGTTTCTGTATTTATTCTTATTTATGGTTTTCATTTTATATGTATGTATGTATATATGTATCAGATACAGTTAACAAATATAAGAGGAAGGAGATTTTTGTTAGAAAAATGTATACAGTAAGAAGGGGTGGGATTTTATGAGGGTTAACTTCCATCCACTCCTTTTGAACATGCATGTGTTGTTTTTTATTGTATGTTTTCTTTTTTCTTTTCCATTTTTTAAATGTTCAAATAAATAGAAAAAAAATAATAATAATAATTGTGTTTGTTAACAGTAATATCTAAGCCAGGGGTGTGAAAGTCATATTAGTTCAGGGGCCACATTCAGCTTAATTTGATCAGAAGTGGGCTGGACTAGTAAAATAAAAACATAAATAAATATAAATAACAATCAACCCCAAATTGTTCATGTTTTAGAAGAAAAAAAGGTCAATTTACATGATGAAAATGTTTACATCTACAAACCATCCTTTCAACCAGTGTGAAATAAATGTGTAATTTTAACTTTATTAGGCTTTAGTTTGTCATTTACATATATATATATATATATATATATATATATATATATATATATATATATATATATATATATATATATATATATATATATATATATATATATATATATATATATATATATATATATATATATATATATATATATATATATATGTATATATATATATATATATATATATATATATGTATATATATATATATATATATATATATATATATATATGATAATATTAATAATAATAATAATAATACATTTTATTTGTACCGCACTTTACATTCCTGGGAGTCTCAAAGTGCTACAGAGTTAATATAATATATATATATATATATATATATATATATTATAGCTTAGAAATACACAAAACCTTTAGTAATAGAATAGTCTTGGTCAATGGTCTTTGAAGACCCAAAAGGTAAATAATTAATTTATGCACCAGTCCTTATCTGGATGTCCAATGCAACACAGAATAACACAGAAATATCACACAAGCCAGAAACTGTTTTGGCTTTGAGCAACGAGTAGCGCTCCATTAAAAACAATAGTTGCTATAATGTTGGCAATCACAATCCAGCTCTTACTTTAGATCCAGACAAAGATATCGACAGACTCGTGCCAAACATGAGGCTTGAACAGTGGCTACAGTATACAATTTCCACTTGTTCTTTCATATTTAACTATTATTATTTTTTTTTTTATTTATTCCATTTCTGGGCACCATTGCTTTGTAACAGATTGATTAAACCTACAGTCATTTTTATAGAGAATGGAAGCTTGGTTTGTAGAAATAACTTTAAGAGAGTTTAATTAATAATTATGGGATTCCTGTTATTTAATTTTCTTTAAAGGTGTGGACTTGTACACTGTCCTACAAAGTAAAAAGGCAGTAACTGCACAGACACCAAACTGAGAAAAATGACCTTAAAGTTGTCTTGTTGTTCAGCCCCAGTAGTTGTAGGTAGATTATTGGACATGAGGCAGTTATTGTTACTGCATATTAACTAGTTCTACAAAAACCACAGTGCGCCTTATATATATGGATTAATTCTGGTTGTGCTTAGTGACTGGGAATTTTGACTTTATCTCATGATTTTGACTTCACTTAATGCGCCTTATATATGAAAAACCTTCATTTAAAAATTCAGAAAAAAAAACTTTGACCTATTGTTCCCATAATGTAATAAGATTTATTCTTAGTCACTGACAAACTATAAACCCAATTTGGCATGAATTCAGCCCTGATGTGTGCTGTTAAAAGTGTGGGAAATGTTACCCATTATATGTAAATGATGCACAAAAAAAAGTTTTCAAAATTCATAAAAAATGGGAACTTTGACTACATGTAATTATATCCATGTAATGTTATTGTTATTGACAATATATAAACCCAATTTGGTCAAAATTCAAGTTATATTTTTGCTGCTACAACCATGACAAATGTTACCCATTTTAAGTAAATGGAAGAGAAATGCATGTTAAAAATTCAATTAAAAAAATTAACTTTGAGCTATTGTTCTGAAAATGTAATTAGGTCTATTCTGGGTCATTGGCAATGTATAAACCAAATATGGTATGAATTCAACCACGAGTTGTGCTGTTAAAATTATGTAAAATGTCACCCATTATAAGTAAATAAATTGACTTTAAAAAAAATAATAAAAAAAAACAACAACTTTGGCCTATTTTTTAACCAAATGTTTCTGCTGGAGTCTTAACTAACAAGGAAACAAACAAACCAAGCCAAAAATAATACCCCTTGCCTCCCATTTGGTGGGGGAAGGGTAATAAATGTAGAGCAAAATTATTCATATTGAGTCATATATTAACTTGCAATGTAACATCTAAATATATGTTTAATTTAGAGGTGAGGTGCAGTGATGAATGCACTTGAAATCTGTTTTTGTTTCTTTGCCCATTGTACTGTCAGCAAAGCCACACTATCATACATTACACTACCATTTGAATTGCATTAGCACTCAGCTAAAACAATATTCAGTAGGAAGATCTGGCCACTCTGTACTTTCCTTTGAGTGCCACTCAGACTGAATTTACCACTATGCATTTACACCATTTACCAAAAAAAAAAAGGAAGGAAATGAGTCTGACATGTAGGCTTCCATCACATTTAACACTTTAGCTGGATTATAAGCATTGGGGCAGGCTTATAAGTAATGGTGTCATCCACACTATAGGCTGCTGTAGCTTAATACTGAGGCTGGTGTCAGCTGTGCGGCGTCCTGCTTCATCCCTAATTAGATCAAACTGAAGGCATGAAGTGCATTAATCTGAGTGTGTATGTGATAGAAGCAGAACGACAGGCCATATGCAAAGGGTGTCTGGAACTTCTAGATGTGAGAGCATATGAGGCATCGCTTTGAGAAACTCCTGGTGCAGAATAGATTTTGTCGAAGCCTTTATTTCCTGGTATTTTTCACTAATCTACTGCGGCTGTTTATGCATTCTTTTTGTTTTTATTTAATCTGGAGTAAAAAAATGTTTGAAGGGATCACACCAAGTAATAAAGCAGAGCACATGAAGAAGCAAGAAAGTCAAATAAAAGAGATGAATCAGTAGCAATAACAACAGATTTTAAAATAAATGGACACTGATGATGCTTAATTTCCTCCCACTTTGATTTGGAATTGCTGCTCAGATGTTTATTAAATATGTGTTTCTGGCAGTATATTTAATGTATAAGACTGCTGGAATATATGAGCATTCATACTACACCATCAAATACTTAATTATTGCTGCTTTATTGCTTAAAAAAAAAAAAAAAAAAAAGAGAGAGAAATGTCATAACCCACAGAACTGTTTGGAAATGCAAGTCCAATTTGCTTAGCCTAAGCTCATATTTTACATTTCTGACATTCTTCATTAGGTGACCAGCTAAAGGAACTAATTAACATGCATATATTTAATGCTATAAAGCCTGACCTGATGGACACATTATCTTATACTGTATAATCCCAAAGGCTATCCCAGCCTTTTTCTATTGCTAATGTTTCCCTGGATACTGTCTGACAGGTCTTCATTTTATTAATCAGCACTTTAAACCCATCCTGTGCTGCTGTGGTGGAAGTGATGCTTTAACAACATTATTTAATGCAAAAGAGAACATCTCTGTCTCTGCTTTCCTTCTGCACTTCCTTTGTATAAATAATGTCTCTGATGTCTTTTGATTGAGTTCAGTTCTGAGAAGTTTTGGACTCTCCTTTCTTTTTTAATTCTAGACTCTTTGAAAGAACCAAAATCAGTCTTATCTAGCAATAGGAAAGTGTTTAATTAGTGACGTGTAATTTATCTTAAGAGATATCCCTAGTTAACAAAACAAGATATATATACATATAGTTTTCTATCCTTTTATCCTAGACAGATTTAAACCGTAGAGGATATTTACAGTGTGTTTAATGGTGTCAATGTGTTTTTAGTATCTAAGTACCCACATAGAACAGAATAGAATAGACTCTTTACTGTGCACAAAAATATTATATCTTAAAATAAATCTAACCCCTTAACACCTGAATTTAAATATAAGTATAGAGAAAGAGAGAGAGGGACTTTTTATGTCACGATTTAGATTTTTTAAATCTCATAATTCAGCTTTTTTTTTTTTTAATCTCCTATTTAGGACTTTTAGATTTTTCCATACCCACTGAACTGGGTACCATGACCCAAATACAACACATTATGTAGACAGTAACCCACTTTTAAAGGCTTTATTTTTGGATATATTTTTTTCATTTTTTTCCTGCTTTAATAAGTATGATTTCTTCCATGGCAAAAAAAAATGCTGTTTTACTTTTTACTTTATTACAATTGAGAAGTTGTACTTTTGTTTTTTTACTTTTACTTCAGTAATAGAGTTGAATCAGTACTTCTATTTTTTTCCACACAAGTAGCTGTACTTCTATCTAAGTACAGAATGTAGGTACTTTTACCATCTCTGGTAATGCCGTTATTTTGGAACGTCGTAATTTTCCCAACACTGCATACGAATATTTACCAAAAAAATCCATCCCAGTAGGATAAACATATGCCTTATAACACCAGCCTTATTTTAGCTCCTGATGTCACAGCCATGTGGCATATGTTACTGCAGATTTCATACAGTAGTGACTTAGCAGGTTGTTCCCGTCTTAAAATTCACAAGATTTGACTAATTTAGCATGTAAACAACATATGCTGCACTGTCAAGGTGACGGGAACGCATAAAGAGCCTCCGTCGACTTGTTTGGTTTGAGGCTCGGTGTATTCTTTAGGGCAAGTTGTTTACCTTTTCTCTCGCTCTGCTCTGTGGCGTGCAGTACTAATGAGAAAGACAGGCGAGGGTGGGGGTGTGGGGTGGCAGGGGGGGTTGAAGACGCAACGGGGAGGCAGGCAAATGCGACCTTTAGCAGCATCCCACCTCATTCACTCTCGACGTTTGGCTCCATCCATCTTTGTAAATATCGGTGTAACCTCCCCTTGTGTTTGCTCTTAGAAGGGGGGGGGCTGGGCTACACAGGTTGGGGGTTAAAGATGTGGGTAGGTGGTGGTACTGGGAGATGGTGCACAAAAAGGTCAAACACACCTCCACAGAAAGCTACACCAACGTGGGAATTGCATAACACGTTGCACTCAGCTTATTGATATTATTAAGTCGAAAAAAAGAAAAAAAAGTGCTTTAGTTTTCACTGCAGTGGTCGAGGTGATTCAGTTGGAGTGTGTTTGTACGACTAACCCATTAGCGTGCTGACTTCCAGGTTTGACCGTGGCTTTTGACCTTTCATCCCTGCCTGGGTGCTCTTGTTTTTCTTGTTAACTTTTAGCTGCTGACCTCAGTGCTAACAAGCTCACTCATTGGCAGTAATGACAGTCCTGACATGTGCAGAAGAAGCCACTGGCAAAGTACAACCAACACCAAGCACTTCCTGTTTTAACCCACAAGGACCCTGTGTGACTTTTGGTGCACTTCCCAAATGATTTTTTTCTACTCTATATTTAATAAACATCCAGATATCTGTCATGGGTCCTCACTTTTTATATTAAGTGCAAAAAGTTTAAGGCAGTGGCCAAGATGCACACCACACTGTCCGCATCATGTTTGGAAAAAAGCTTGTTGTCTGTGCTGCTGCTCACTCAGGTTAGCTAGCGGATGCTGCTTATATCACACAGATTAGCTAGCAAATGCCTCTTCAGATGACCGTGCCCTTTTATTTTTCATCTAAGGTGAAATAAAAGAAAGTGAGAGACACACATGTAGGCTATGTTTGTGTTTTTAATCCTTAAAAACTCAGTGCTACTTTTGTTGGTTCCCAGATGAATTTTTCAGTAGATTTAACCTTTAAGTGTCAGCATTTACTTTCATATTACTCTATATTTTGTATTTTTTTCTGTGAAAATCAAGACTGATCATGCAGATGTTTATAAAAGCTCAAAGGAAATTCAAAGGTCATTAGATCAGACAACACAGAAAACAGAACTATTACTTTTTCAGCAAATATATATATGTATATATATATATATATATATATATATATATATATATATATATATATATATATATATATATATATATATGTATGTATATAAATTAAAAAACAAGCATCTCCGCTCACTGTTATTGATCCAACTCCATGGGTTTTACTGGTGGAGCCTCTGAAATTGATGAAAAACTGCATCTTATGCCATTTACTTGCAAGGATTGATAAGATTATTGGACTGGATGTTATCACACATTTTAAATCAATAGATGCTTTTGGTCTCTGATGGCTATTTGGCTCTTCATGTTTTAAATCACACTGTAAAGAATAAAGTATAGTAGCCCATTACATTTTGACAAGGTTAAAATTGTATTTAAAGTAATTGATTTCATTACAATAATCTCATATGCTTTCAGTGTTCCCTTCAGCTCTTTACTGTTGTAGAAGGAGTTTCTTAAAATGCACATACACTATCCATCACCTTAGGTCTGAGCAGAATTTTAAATGTTTTTATTGGGTGAGCTGCTCCCTGAGATAGACTGAGGCACGTATTCTGTTGGAGGTTTTACAGACTGACCCTCGTGAAACTATGGAGAAACAAACACCACAATGGAATGACTCATGGAATAAGGGATGATGTTTCTGACAGTCAGATTTTTATAAAGAGGCTGATTTGTAGCTGTTGTACTGGTCTAGACAGAAGACCATTATGTGATTCTTGAAGACTTTTCCAGTTTGTTGGACTTATTATTATTATTAGTAGTAGTAGTAGTAGTAGCAGAGATAGAAGTAACTAAGTAAAAGTACTTCCTTTATTGTGCCTAAGTACAGTTTTTAGGTATATGTACTTTACTTGAGTATCTATTTTTCTGGCAACCTTTTACTTTTACTCCCTACATTTTTGTATCAATATCTGTTCTTTATACGCTTTACATTCTAAGAATAGACTCATTACTTTTTCAAATGAGATAAATGTGACAGTAGGAAAAATAAGTCATGACTCTGAAATTGTGACTATATCATCATTTTGACTTTTTATCTCATAATTATCCATTTCTTATCTCATAATTATAATTTTTTTCCTCATAGTTTTGACTTTTCACTTTTTAATCTCATAATTTTCACTTTTTGTCTCCTGATTTAGATTATTTTATCTCATAATTATGTTTTTTTTTTTCTTTTAATCTTTTTCCTAAATGTCCATACTATCCATACCCACTAAAATGTATTTTCTGCTCTTGGTTCAAATTAAAAATGTGTAAAAAGACATGTACTGTATAAGAAGATCCTGAATAAAAATAGACTCAATTTCATGACGGACATTTTGTAGATTTGCCTTAAAAAAACAACTTTGCCAAGAACTTGCCGATTCCCCACAGAAGACGGCGATGTATTGTCGAAAGAAATAATTTCAAAAATCAAGGAATGACATCCCTTCCCAATTTATTACTACTGCTCCGTCTACGGTCTCTTTATCACAAGTGCCTGTACTTGGAATTGTTTTGCAAGGCAGTGTGTGCAGCCCCGTCCCACTCTTCATTTGTCACACTTAGGAGTAAAACCTTGAGAGTGCCATGTGCTTTATAGGGGCCCGACAGTAAGAACCCTGACTGCACTTCAACACAGATTAAAAGATTGATGACTGGAGTCGGGACAAAATGAGCAAAACATAAGATTTCCATTTGACTCCATTTGACTTTGGCACACAGCCTGAACAATTCCACTACTTCACAGGGCTTAGACTAGTATTAGCTGATTCAGCATAAAATGAAAACTAGCATTTAAACTCATGACCTCGACAGGAGGGTGATTAATACCGATCAAACCACCATTGGCCTCATGTACAAAGGCTACGTATACCCCAAAAAAGTGGTGTTCACCCTCAGATGTACAAAGAGTCGAATGACCACAGAACTGCAGTCCTCCAAACCAACTTCATAGCTCGGGTTAAGATCTCTAGCTCTGATGAAAGCTCCCGAACTGGGCCTTGATTCAGGATTAATTTGAGTCGAGCCAATGAGTTCAATCGTTTTGTCTCATTTTTGCGGGTTTATTGACAACACATATAAGTGTTGTCAATTCAAACAGCACTGATTGAGCTCACAAACCAATGTTTACACTTTTTCCTTTAATCTCTTCTTTCATCGTCTCTCTCCACACCCATCGGTGAAGTCTGAGCTCTCCTTTCATAGTCAGCTCAAATTGGTTCCCTGCCTTCTGACGTGTGATCTTTGTTTGTGACAATTCTCTAAGTTCTGCTGTTTCTATTGTAACAAAAACACAGACCTTGGCTACTGTATCCATGCTTATAGTTTAACTTTTTTCCCAAACATCTTTAATTTCTTCTAATCTACAATGCTTTGGCGACATTTACAATTGAGAATAAGATAAGATAGTACTTTATTGTCATACAATTGGACAACGAAATTTGTCCATTGCACTTAACCCATCCTTTGGTGCTGTTGGGGCAACCTTGCAAGGAGCAGTGGGCAGCCATGGGTGGCGTCTGGGGACCCATTTCCAGACTTGGAGCCAGGCTCATGGTCTGGCTGGAGTAAACATGTTTTTGGGAGTCCCTGGAAGCACCAGTGCGTCCTGGTGAAATGCGCAATTTAAGATAACGTAGCAGCAAGCGGGAACCTCACTGAAACTCCATTTCAATTTGTGTCGACAGCGCAGATGTGTATATACGTACAGACTTTTTCAGATGTAAGCATATGCCAAGTTTCTGTATGAAATACCAGCATGTCTTTGCATATGAGGCCCCTGATGTGTGACCACTGTATGTTTGCATTAACTTCCAATTATTTCAAGTAAAAAAGAAAGTATCCCAACTCTATTATTACATACATTTATTTGAAGAAAAAGGCAAGAAGTCAAATTTTAGTTGAAGGTGAAAGCATGTTGTTTTGTTTTCATGGTATCATACGTCACTGGGCGGATGTGGCTCAGTTGGGAGTGTGGGTCGCCCAATGGCCGAGAGGTAGGCGGTTTGCGTCCCAGCTCTGGCTGTCCACATGTTGAAGTGTTCTTGTGCAAGACACTGAACCCTGACTTAGGCCCCCAGTTGGACTGACAAAGCCTTAGAAACCTAATGGTGTATGAGTGTGAATGGGTGAATGTAAAGCACTTTGAGCACCATGAAGGTGGAAAAGCGTTACAGGGCATTTACCATTTATAAGTGACATTGTTTATAGGGTTGATAGAGAGATAAGTTTTATTTAATATGGACATAACAAATTACATTAGCACATTAGTACCCCCACCTGCCTCTCCCATCCCAGTCTGACAGATTGAGAACATGTTCAATTTATTAAGGGGTCACAATGATTGTGCTTTCATGGGACCCGTAATTGATTGTGTTGCCCCTAACCATGTGATGACATCAGCTGGATCGTTGCAAAAATAAGATAAGGGGAGGGGCTTATTATGCCTGGCACCGTTTTTTTTTAACTCACCAAATGTTTGAATGAATGAATTAAGTAATTAATTAATTTCAATTTTATCTTTAAAGCTCCAAATCACAACAAAGTCATCTCACAGGGCTTTACAGAAACACAATCAACTACACAAATAGATAAAAAAAAAAGTCCCATGCATCCCCTGTCCGCAGACCCTCTTTCTCGGCAAGAAAAAACTCACAACCCAGCAGGAAAAAGATAAAATCTTGGGGAGAACCACACTGAAGTAGAGATCCACTCCCATGTACAGACAGGCTATAGATGAACGTCCATTTGTAGATGGAGACAGGAGAGGGAGGAGGTCCGTTAATGTTTTTGCCTCCAGAGGGTAGAGATCCCCTTCCAACCCCTATAGAAATGGACGTGTTCGGAAATAAAAGTGCTTTGGCTAGAGTTGTGAAGAAATTGTGATTTGACTTGTAGCATTGAAGTATGCTTCAAGCATATCGGTTGACCACTTTCCGTTCTGATCCGTTGTCAGTCCCTGCTCTATATGTAAATGAACAAGATCAACTATAGCTAAAAATACAGAGCAAGCTTTCATTTCCAGTTTAATAAGCTGGGCTTTGTAATGATTCACTCCAAATTTAATTCACTGCGTTGCTCTAAGCCCTACCAACAGCTTTTAAGGTGGAATATATTTTCATGCCTGTTACTCATCGTATGAGGCGACGTTGTGAATCAATTTTTACTGCTTCCCTTGCATGACATATGCATTTATGATGATTCAATCTCCAAGTGCTTAAAACATTTACATGAATTTATACCAGTTTATGCACCCCGCAACATTTGGCGGGGTTTTGTTCTGGTGCTCTGAGGCACCACCGTACCCATGAAACACTCGTAATAATTTTCATGCATCTTTAAAACACTTGAACATGGAGCTGTTTTGTGAGTAGGTAGTCCTTAAATGTGGCTATCTTTGAATTTGCTGTCCAAAAATAATGCAGTCATATGAGGCTCAGACCTCCTCTGAATGTACAGTAGTTTGAGTCATCAAGTTTAATCTGTGTTGACTCCACTTCACAAGGTCGTTCACTTGTGATCAGATCATCTAGATCATAGGTGTCAAAGATAAGGCAAATCTGGACCGTCAAAGGGTCCCATTTGACCCATATGATGAACAACAATGAAGATATTAATGGTGTAAAACTGAATTTAATTCAGATTCTACATACAGAATAATTAGATCTCAATTGGATCATACCAGATCTACCAGGTTAACTTGGTCCATGATATCTGTGTGAGTGAAAATAGGATACGCTATTCTCGGGTCAAGATAGTAAAAACATGTTTGTGATGCATATACAGACATGGTATTTAGTATGTTCTTAGATTATTACTGTATTGTTGGTTTACCCATATTATTTTACAATAATGTAAACGTATATATGGGGGGGTGTACCTGTTTGGACTAATTTCCACCTTCACACACCCACATAATTGACTTTACAAATACTGAGGAAATAATAAATATTAGGTAAAATAGTAGGGAACACAAATCAACATTGGGAAAGTAAATCAACATTGAAAGAAAGAAAGAAAATAAATAATAGAGAAATACTAATAGGAAATGCTTGGTGAAATATTGGTGAAGACATTGGGGGAAGAACATTATACAGAAAGTAAATCATTATTGGGTTAATAATGGCTAAAATAAATCTATATGGAGTAAGACAAGAAAAATGACTAGAGTAAATCAATACTGGGGAAATATTGAATAAATATTGGGTAAAGTATTAGTGAAATAAATATTGAGGAAAGAAAGCCAATGACTAAACCAAAGCACCATGAACCATTAACACACATTAAAATTGCATAGAAAAATATGGCTGTTATGCATTCACAGTGGCTTCCAGAAATGTACGAATGGCAACATTTTATTCGAGTAAATAGGTTGTAAAACCCGCCTGAGCTGTGAGAGTAATCTAGTTTGCCCCTCAAACAGTGACCACAGGCTATATGCTTTGGTAAGCCCTCTGTTTAGCTCTCAGAGGGTGTGAGTAAACAAGGTCACTTTCCCTTAACAGGACAAAATAGCAGTAATCCTCTTTCCTACAGCTCTGAACACTTTCCATAATTTCAATACCATCAACTTCTCCGTGTGCAGTCAACCTTAAATCAATGCCTAGAGAATTAAACGTCTGATCAAAGCGTTTTTTTTTTTTTTTCAATAAAACCCCAAAATGCTAAAAAGTTTTTTACCCTCCCTCATCTTCCCTTCTCTCTCCACTGTCACTGTTAATTGCTTCCCTTCTACCTGCCCATACTTGATTTCCACCTGTCTTATTGTGTGATGTGATTAAAATGTAAAACGCTGCAGCGGAAGGCTCCTCCATCATCCCTTATTGCGTTGGGCCTCGGCTGTTTTGTAGGCAGCACTCGGGGAGCGCGCCGCGGAAGATTGAATGGGTCTGTGGCTTAGCGCGCTATTTCCTCTAATGCACGCCGGGTGTGAAGGCTATCAGGGAGATTAATACTGGTTTGGGCTATTTGTAACACTGGCATTTATTCTCTCCAAAGTCCCAGCCACTGGAGGGCATTTCTTCATCGCAGCCTGTTTACCCATCAGCTATCTGCTACTTGTCGTGCTGTCTTATCCCACTCTTTATTCCTCTTTCTGTTTCATTCTCTCTCCATCTATATATGTGTGTGTGTGTGTGTGTGTGTGCTCATGTTTCCAATTCACCCCTTCCTAAAAATCTTGTAACTCGTCTTTGCCTTTAGCCCCGCTGTGCAGTGTCATCTTTGGAAGAATGCATGAAATATCACAGAAAGTGTAAGAAATCCAATAAGGATTAAATGGTGCAGGCTGGTCATCCTCTGTGGATCTCAAAGGCAGCAGATAAAGCCCCGTAAATGGAACATTTTTATGATTTAGATATATGTATTAAATATGTATATATATATATATATATATATATATATATATATATATATATGAGCGTATGTGAGGACTTCTATCAACTCCCTTAGCCATAAGAAGTGGGATACACCTCATCAAAACCTCTCTCCGCCACCACCTCCATCCAAACATAAGAGTGGCAGTCTTCCCTCTGAATAGGTAAACAGCACAGAGGATGCCAACTGAGTTTTAATTCAGACTGCTGAGCTAAGTAAACTTGTCTGTAGAGGTGTCAACCACATCACAGCATGGTGATCGGGCCAGAAGCTGTGGCATCGGTTGGTTGTGGTTGTGTTTCCGGGAGCCACAGTGTCATGATGGGGTGAGGTGGAGAGAGGGACTCGGATGCCCAGTGTTGAAGGGGAAAAATTATTTAATAACAGACAGAGATAGAAATAAACAGGAACTAAACCAAACAATACCTGGGGGTAAGATCAGCCAGAGTCCGTGATGGTGAAGCAATGTCTGGGTTAGGGAGGTGATGAACTGAATCGTCCCGCACCGGCAACTGCAAGCTGCATTGCTTAATTACTGAAGATTAGCAATGACTTGCAGCTGCACAGTGCAGGACCAGGTGGATCTGGGTGAAAGGTTGTGTCAGGGTGTGACACAGCACCTGCAGCTAAACAGGGCGCCACCATCACCCTGTTTACTGTAATTTTCGAAAACGTACTGTAATACAGTTTAAACAACCACACTCTGAAAAACTCAGGAAACAACAGTAACTCTGTGATGAATGACGGTCAAAGGGTAATGAAAAGCATCATGGGTAGCTCCCTCATAGCCAATGGGATGCTACGTACAGTACGTACGTGATGTATTTACGTACATTACGTAGTTACGTATAGTAATGTACATACAGTACTGTATTTATGTCTCTGGGTTTTCAGTTTCCTTTCGTGAATAGAATTTCCTTTCGTATTCAGAGACGAAAAATTGAGGTTTTTTTTCCGTAAATGGAACATTTTTAACATTTAGATATATGTATTGAATATGTATAGTATAGATTTAGATATATGAGGGTATGTGAGGAATTCTGTCAACTCCCTTAGTCATGAGAAGTGGGATACACCTCATTTAAACCCCTCACCGCCACCACTTCCATCCAAACATAAGAGTGGCAGTCTTCCCTCTGAATAGGTAAACAGCACAGAGGATGCCAAATGAGTTTTAATTCAGACTGCTGAGCTAAATAAACTTGTCTGTAGAGGTGTCAACCACATCACAGCATGGTGATCGGGCCAGAAGCTGTGGAATCAGTTTCACACAAAAATCCCCCAGACTCCAAAACATGCCGTTCATTTTCAATTCTCTACCTCCTACCAAGACCCACTTCTTTCTGCAGTGCAAGCATCCTGCAAATTGTGTTTTCCCCAAAAAGATTTGGGGAAAATTCAAGGGTATATATAGATATATATATTTGTATATACAGTTATACAGTCATATATTCCTGCGTTCTGACATATGGGGTAGTTTTGAGTGCAGAAGAGACATTAAATCCCCTACCATTTTCTCATCAATCAAATGTTTGTGCTCTGCCAAGGAGGCACGCTAACGGATGTCACAGTAAACCTCATTCAATATTGCCCTGAGTGCAGAGGGGTGAATACATGCTCACTGTGGAATTTTAAAAAACACATTTTATGAAATACTAAAGGAACACAAAAATGCACCAATGTATAAAAATCCAACATTGTACAGCTGTTTGAAAATGAAAGATTACTGTGGTCGAAGACAGCATTTCAAGGTAGACTGGGTTCAATACAGGACGTGTGTCTTAGGCTGTTTTCACACCTGTTAGTTCTGTAGACTGGTTCGTTTGGGCCCAAAAGTTGTTACAATGTTGCAGTTCTCAACTGGTTCGGTTCACATTCACACCAGTGTTTTTTGCAAACGGACCAATCACTGTTGGTGTTATATCTCTCCTCACCCATGTGGAGGCGCTGTTTGGAAAATACTGTGCTTTTAGATGAAAGCTGATTGGTGCAGCATGTGCAGAGGGAAAATCCCGGAAGTAAACATCAGGCGGATTTGTTTTTTATTGAACAATGAACTGTGGTCTTCTGCTTGTTTTTGTTTCAATATATTTTTATCACTGCTGTTGTTCCAGCATGAAGCTCGCATCCGGCATGACAACACTATGCATTTGTTTTTGGCGCAGAGAAGACGCGTTGCGAGACATTATCGCAGAAAGCAGACTACACTCCTAAACCTGAACCAACTTTTTCTTCGAACACATTACGGAAGCTTCTGTAGGTCAAAAAGACTGCTCCATAAAAGAGATGGGCCGAATTGAGGCCGGTCAGCGTTCTCACCAGCAGCGAACCGCTCCACGGTCCGCTTGGAACCGGACCGAGACCACCTCGAAAAGGAGGTCTCGGTACGGTCCTTTAGTGCGGACCAAAATAAACTGGTCCACTTTCACGCCAGCCCAAACGAACCGGACCTGCAGGTGTTCCAAACTCTAGTCCGCTTAAAGCGAACCAAATGGTGTAGGTGTGAAAGCACCCTGAATGCAACATGGATTCAAATTGTAGCTATGCATAAAAGTGCAATTAAAGCTGAAAAGTGTCTCCAATAATCTGAATGTAGATAAATATTCATGACACTAGTTCTCTGAAAATACTCAATATAGCTGTTCAGACCATTCCTCAAGACTGTGAAGGCATAGCAGATGACATTTTTCAGAATTAATTATCTTTACTTTTACTTTATTTTGCACTTGTAAAGACAAAATTAACACATTACGCAAACTATGATTACAAATTTTAATGTAAGTATAAATGGAACAGTTGCTTCCAGTTAAATAAACTATTGAAGGTGTTAAATAAACTTGTTAATTGCATATATATTCATATTTTTGCATATGTTTTGGATGTTTTATCACATTTGTAGGTGTTTTTTTCTGTATTTTAGTACAGGTTTTGAATATGTTATTACTTTTTTAGTTAGTTTTAGTTAACTTTTTTGTTAGTTCATTCATTTTTTCTGAATTTTCGTGGATTTTAGCACATTTTGTGTATTTTTCTCTCTGCATTTTTTGTGTTTTAGTGTATTTTGTACAAAAAAACAAACTAAAGAGAGACAGAACAGTCAACTGACATAAAGTGTTCTGATCATGATTAATCAATGTTAAGCCAAAGCAACCCTGTGATTATTAAAACAAATGTTTTAATAACAGGGCATTTGACAGCCCTAATAAATACATAAGCAAGTATAAATATAAATCAAATATAAAGGTGGAAGGGAGGTTAATATGCTTGGATAGAGGCATCCCGTCATCAATTTAATCAACACTTCAAATGAATCAAATGAATAAATCTTTATTTTGTGAGTATATATTATACATATGGACATGAAAGTCACACTTTAACTGACCCTGCGCTTTTAACCCGTGACTGCCTGAACATGCTAGAACGTACCACACACTTCAGACTAGGAGCCAGTGTGGTACCATATCAGGCGCCTGGGGGTAAGTGGGGGTTAAGTGCCTTGTTCAAGGGCGCACCAACCAACAAGTTCTCTGGCGGTCTGGGGAATTGAATCGGTAACCCCTTCGGTCTCAAGCTGCTTCTCCAACCTTCTAGGCCACGACTGGCAGCTGTGATTGACATCTCATTTAACAAGTCAAAATTGCTGCTTCACCTCGAAATGTGTTTGTAAAATTGATTATATATCGTCATATATTCATACTAACCAGTCAGTTACGCATAATGTATGACTAGCTATGGTTTGTAAAGGATTTTATTATCCTCTAAGTGTTCAAGATTGAGTTCAAGATTATGGATAAACACAAGAATAAGGCATTGTTTTCAGACTTTTTCACATCTGGTTTATTGTTAATTTTGTAATTTTCCTTCTAACTAGATCACTCCGAGAACGCAGACCTCCGCGAAGCAGCTTAAGTCTGCCAAGGTTTGAATCTGGGTGTTCGTAACTTATTTGTAAACTAGTGTTCCATGTTCGCTAACAATTTCTGTTATCGATCATTAGCAATCCCTTAGAGCAGAGGTGTCAAACATGTGGCCCGGGGGCCAAATCCGGCCCTCCAAAGGGTCCAGTCTGGCCCCAAGGATGAGTTTGTCGAATGCAAAAGCTCAGGTTCCACATCTCACATGGGTCAGATCAGTAAAATGCTCTCATAACAATGTATAAATACTCACAACTTCAAATGTTTCTCTTTATAAATATACACGTTCATGTCATTTTATTGCATTTTCACTTAAATAATAATAAAAAAACCAAATATGAGCATTTTTGAAATGTCTGAAGGCCAACTTCACCAATATTTGACCTGTTTTGTTGATCCCAATGTGATCTGAAAAATGTGCAAATGATAAATTGAGACATAATATTGTTAAAACTGCAAATAGTTTACTTAGGAAATATCAGTTTGTTCATATTATTCACATTGTTTCATCACATAACTGCTTTTTTTCACTCGAAAACACACAGAAAAGTTTGGAGTTTTTATACTATTGGTATTATATGTTATTATTTTACTAGTCTGGCCTTCTGCTGATCAAATTTGGCTGAATGTGGCCCTTGAACTGAAATGAGTTTGACACCCCTGCCTTAGAGGGTTTAAAAAAATTAAAAGAAATCCTCTTTTTCGTTTTTGAGATATGTGCATTTCAGTATTCGACCACGTATGACGTTATGCAATGTCACACAATGACCAAATTTCACATGTTAGATATAATGTTAAATTTGATAAAATATTGTCGAATTTAACAAAATATGTCAACCCTGCTGTAAGGTAAAGATCACATATTTTTCAAATTTACCATTCACTTGACGTCAAGTCTATCGGTGTTATCTCATCTGATGTCCGAAGGTAAAACAAAGTGTATGCAAAAAAACACATAATACTATCTTGTCTGGATTCTAAGATATCACCACTTATGTGACAAACAGACAAACAAACAAATGTATGATAAAACATAACCTCTTTCGCGGAGGTAATAATGATAATAGCAACACACAGTTATTTTTCTGGTCTTGTTAGACTGCACATTAGTGGTCAGATACAATGACAGTTGATTTATTATTGATTTTCTTTTTCTCCCTGACTAACTCAATCATTCGGGGAATCAAGTGAGGTGATTAATTATGAGAAAATAAACACTTAACTCACCCACATGACGTTTATCCATCAAATCATGAAGACAGTTTAACTTTTCTGTTATATATTCTCTTCATTATGGTTTTATATGCAGACATTTCCTCATGTGTATATGTATTTTTTTCCCTTTGGTCGGTGTCAAATTTGTCCACTTCAGCCTCCACTGATGCTCTGTACTTATAATAACTGAGTTCTTTTATTTTTGTTTCACCAGCCGCTTCTTCTGTCTAGACGTTCTCTTATTCCATTTGTGTGTTTGCTTCATGTGTTCTCCTCTTTTATGCTTTCTTCAAATGTCACAGCGGTTAAGATTCAAGAGGAAGCTTCAACATAACTAGACTTTTCTGCTCTTTCAACACTTTTTCGTTTCACTTTTGAAGGCTGAGGTAAAATGTACCAAAGCAGAGGTCGATTTGGTGTCGATGATGTGTATCGAGTCCATTTTAACTACTTAATAAGTTTTATGCTTCCTTATGACCTTTGCCACAAACCACAGCTGTCTTAACTTAAACCATTTGGATCGAAATAGACAAACATCATATTTGTGAATTAGATCAAAAATGAATTTATTATTATTTCCTCCTGAGATCCCATTGTCCAATCTGTCCATCCCAGGACAGCATTAGGACATGCAGGACATCAGTTCTCTGGAGTAAAGCTGCTAAAATGCAAGCTAATACCTTCTTGTTCGTCTGTCCCATGTATGAGATTTCAATATGAAATGTCTATTTTAGTTTGTTTTCATCTCAAAAGAAAAAATATATGTGCTGGTTTACCTGCTAAATGCTTCACACTTATTTTTAGGATATTTTTTTCATAATAGATGCATATTGTATCTGAAATCACATGTTGAAACTAAACATAAAGGCTTGGCAGTTTGAATCCTGCTCTGTCCTAGTCAGTCTGTTGTGCCCTTGGGCAAGACACTTTACTCTCCTTGCCTCCAGTGCCACTCACACTGGTGTACGAAGGTTTGGTGGTGGTCAGAGGGGCCGTAGGCACAAAATGGCTGCCACGCTTCTGTCACAGCAACTGTGGCTACAAATGTAGTTTACCACCACAAGAGTGGGAATGTGAGAGTGAATGTGGTCACGAATCTAATGCAATGCGAATTGAGTGGGCCAAAAACTGCGATATAAATCAAATCCATAATAATAATCATATATATATATATATATATATATATATATATATATATATATATATATATATATATATATATATATATATATATATATAAATGTAAAACATTTTATTTATTTATATTCTCTGACTTTACATGTGCAAATATTAAATTCTTTTTTTTTTAATTTTAGTGTAACTAGTTAAAGATGCCACAAATTAAGAAGAAATTAAAATAAAATGTATTGTGTAAATCCACTCAATTTTATCCCAAAATAATATAAAGATAGGATTTAAAAATAAAATTTTTTCAAAGAAACAAATAAATGTACCAAATACTAATAAAAGTGAGTGTAGTGAAATATGACCTCTTTAACAGTTTTAGTGTTTCCTCCGCTGAGATAGTGATGTTTTTGACCAAGACATATTGTTCCATAAAACACATGCAAAAAAAAAAATGATCAAAGATTACATTTTAAGATGGTAAATAATAATATTGGTTAAGATAATAAGGAATAGCAGAGCTGCAACAAAATTAAAGAAATAAATGCAGGGTTGGTCCAGGTTGTGAGTCTCGTGGTAAGGTGATAGTGGTGGTGGAAGTGTGGAGGTGAGGGAAAGATAAAGAAAAAAAAAAACCAAAAAACAGTCCGACAAAAGAATTATGGAGGCTTTCAAAACATGAGCAGTGATGATGCATTGCGAGCCGATGACACGCCTCTACTGTTAAATCTTCCAGAGTAAACACATTCATCTCACAAAACCTGCGTCAAAAGAAGGACGATAGTCACACGCTGTAAAAGCAACTTAATTCATGCTCCTTTACTCTGAAGATTACAGTCATTCTCACAAAGGCAAAAACGCTGAAAAGCATAGAGTGTAATAATCGGAGTGACACAGCTCGAAGTAGAGGGCAGAGAGAGGTGGATAGAAAACACGTCTTTGGTTAAAGCACCAGGTTTCCAGCTCTCATGCTTCCGGCGTGTGACACGGGCTTTCGCTTTTGAGTCTCGCACTTTCATGTTGCTCAAACATTTCTCAAGTCAAAACACTGACAGCAGCAGAGATGAACAAGTATAGTGTCTGTGACCGAGCCTTTCTAGTTCAGTGGTAGTTTCTAGAAGGTTTATGCGTGATATTAAATGTAGAGTTGTAACATATAATCATGTATTTTCTTAAAGGACTGATATTTTGCTTTTTTTTAACCCATTAAAAATCCACTCAATTTCAGTTCAGTTATTTTTTTAATTGAGCAGTTCATCATAAAAAAAAGAATATATATACATAAAAAATAATAATAAAAAAAATACATAAAAATAGAACAGAGAGCAAAGGACAAAATAAGGTGTCACCACACAAGGAGTGGGTTGAACTTATTAAAGATCCTACCCCTCATTTAACAATCATACAATACAAAAAACAAACTTATGAATTCATTTACATCACTCATTTCAATGTCCATCTTGACCATACGTTTCAAAACTGAACCTCCACCTCTCTTTTTGCAGTGTTTACACATTTTTATATATGGACATTTGACCTAAATGTCTTAATAAAATAAATTGAAACCATTTTCATAACATGCAGTTGGTGTTTGCTAATATTATAAATGAAAATATTAAGATGAAATATTGGAGGCGAGTCCTGTTAAATGATACAATAGATAAAACATTTGTGGATATTTATTGTATGAACCTCATGATTCAAAACATATGAAAATATATATTCAATGCAATTCAATTCAGTTTACACTCAGTTTACACTTGTCCAAAATATACATAAAAACAAGTAGATAAAAGAAAAATGATTTTTTTTTTTAAATGAGAAAAACAGATTAAATCAGATTAAAACAGATACAAATACACTTTACAAACAGATCAAGATTAAAAAAAAAATTACAATTAAATTATATATACACACACACACAGTCATGGGTACATATGTACACATACAGTACAACATAAGCATAACTAAACATATCCATGACATAAAAAATAAATGACATTTTTCATGAGCTGATGAGAGAAAGTCTTAATACATGCGGGTGATTCACTGCACGTACATATGATTAAATCCACATTACCAAAATCTCACTCAAAGTTGACAACGCCATTTAAAAGAGGCATTTGACAAGTGAAATTAGGACATGAAGATTGCAGATCTCTTCAAAGTACAAGGTGAACCGAGCCCACAGTAGGTCTGAGGTAAGCAATAGGAAGACAGAAAGGAGAAGGAGGGAACTGTGGCAGACTTTGTCCTTCACCTCGTCGGCGGGGCGAGTCTCCACCGCCAGAGGCCATCGCTCCTCTCTGCTTTGATCTCCCCTCTCTCTTTAGTGACAGTGATAATGATGTTCAGCGAAAATATGCCCCCCCCCCCTTCTTCTCTTTTCCCAAATACCTTCTCTTTCATGTGTTCAGGCTCCACTAGTCAAACACATATACTTGCATAACGTCAGCTGTGTGGAATAAACAACATAACCCTGCTACAGTAGCTGTAGATAAAACATATGTGTGTGTGTGCAGGGGCGGATCTAGTCATTCTAAGGCCCCAGGCAAAGTATAGATATGGGGCCCTCATTAGTGAAACACACACACACACACACCAAATAATGGTCATACCTACTGGTCAACTGTTATGCACTTGCTATGAATTGAGAAGAGAGAGAGAGAGACAGAGAATGACAGAGAGAGAGAGAGAGACCGAGAAAGGGAAACAGAGAGAGAGAATGAGCAAGAAGGAGAGAACAAGAGAGGGAGATGGAGAGAGAGAATGAGCGAGAGCGAGAAAGAGAGAGAGAATGAGCGAGAGACAGAGAGAGAAACAGACAGAGAGAGAGACTAAGAGAGGGAGACAGGGAGAGAGAGAGAGAGACCAAGAGAGAGACAGAGAGAGAGAAAGAGCAAGAGAGAGACCAAGAGAGAGACAGAGAGTGAGAGGGAATGAGCAAGAGAGAGAGAGACCAAGAGAGAGAGACAGAGTGAGAGAGAATGAGCAAGAGAGAGAGAACAAGTTAGGGAGATGGAGAGAGAGAGAATGAGTGAGAGCGAGAAACCAAGAGAGAAAGAGAGAGAGAATGAGCGAGAGACAGAGAGAGAAACAGACAGAGAGAGAGACTAAGAGAGGGAGACAGGGAGAGAGAGAGAGAGACCAAGAGAGAGACAGAGAGAGAGAAAGAGCAAGAGAGAGACCAAGAGAGAGAGACAGAGAGTGAGAGGGAATGAGCAAGAGAGAGAGAGACCAAGGGAGAGAGACAGAGTGAGAGAGAATGAGCGAGAGAGACAGAGAGAGAGAGCAAGAGCGAGAGCAAGACCAAGAGAGAGAGACAGAGGGAGGGAGAGAGAGAGAGAATGAGCAAGAGAGAGAGATGGAGAGTGAGAGAGACCAAGAGAGAGAGACAGAGAGAGAATGAGCGAGAGAGAGACCAAGACAGACAGAGACTAATTAAGTCCTCAATCTTGAAATGTCCATTTTCCACGTTGCCATCACCATTCCATGTGAGTGAGTGAGTGAGTGAGTGAGTGAGTGAGTGAGTGAGTGACAGGTAAAACAGTGCAAGAGAGAGAGAGAGGGAGAGTGTGTGTGTGTGTGTGTGTGTAGCAACAGATGGGGTTTACTGTATGTGTGATGGAACAAATGTTATTTTGATATTCATTCAGTATTCTGCAGCTATTTAGTGTTTGTGTTTTTCAATAGTAAATAGTTTTATTACTTTACATCAGTAACAAATTAAAATCATTGTTTTTTTTTTTTACCATGACTGGACTGAAAGTTACATGTGATGGGGCCGCTAAGAAATTGTCTGGGTCCGCCACTGTGTGTGTGCGTGTGTGTGTGTGTACTTCATGTTCTTCTGGGGTCATTTTTTTTTTTTTTTACTTTTGCTACAGTCGAAGCAGTGAATGTGTTTCCTCTGCTGCTCTTTAGTCGGGTGTGAGTGATCACACCATGCGTTGTGTGCTCAGTTGGTGGTGATGTGTTGAGGTAGGACAAGCCCAAGGTAAGGTAGCACTTAACGCCACAGTGAAAATGGAAATGTCAAGCTGCCTTATGAAACGTCGCTGGGCTTGTTATTCAGTGCACAGCAGCTGGAGACACACTACCTTTTCATGTCTTATAGGTTTGGAGTGAATGTGGGGTTTTGCTTTGGTCAAAGGCAGGCCTGCACATGTCTTTTTACTCACTGTTTGATTTAAAGCTACAACTCAAATGTGATGTGGTTCAAGGAATAGAGACTAGTTCTGTACGGCTGCGTGGCTTTTTAGCTGCTTTCTTTCATGAAAAAAAATAACCACCTAGATATAGTGGACATAGAAACGTTTATTCGGTTTTATCCAGAAGTTAATGATTATATGAGGGAGGGAACAAAAAGTTCTCTGACACATGTAATAAAACATTTTTTTTTTTAATAAATATATAAAGTAAAGTATAAAATCCAGATATTTATGCAAAAGTAAAAAGTCAGAAAATAAATACTTGAGTCAGTACAGATACCTAAAAAAATCTACTTAATGAAGTACTTATTTATTCCCCAACACTGTACTTTATATGTAATTTATATATACTTTAATCATATAGATGTATAAATCATTGTATGTTAATGTTCTTTTGTGTTGTTTTTATGAGACAAATGGATGTGTTATCTTTGTTTCATGGGCTGCATTCACAGGAAAAGCAAAATATGTATTTTACAGACATTATATAGACAAGTTATACAGACAACTATGAAAATAAAAGAATGTAAAAATGCTCCTTACTTTGTCTGTCATACATATATTCCATCTCATCATCTTTGACATGTTACTTTTCTGAAAGAAGTCTGTACTTTCAGTGAATACCCATGTTTTTTCCATGACAAAAGCCTCTTGAATAACCACATAAAACATGTCATCACCAGTACATCCTCAATTGTCCTTGACCAGGAAACCATCGGAATAAATGTGCACCAGGATAAAAAAAAAAAAAAACAAGTCTATTTGCATTAGAGAACCTCTGTTTTCACTGAAATAGGTAATTTGTGTTGGAATTTTTTACTTTACAAATTACAAACATGGCAGATTTGCAGAGGATTAAGATCACAGATGACCTCCACAATTACTGCTAATGACCAGATGTCCACAGGTAATACTACTCTTGTGTGAATAGTGCTTTTAATATTATTCCTACAGGCTGTAATGTTCTGTACAAAATGACTGAACATCACGTCATCCATAACAGTATGACATCTCCAGGTCCATCTATTCATTAAATAGACATTACATTTTCTTCACAATAAAGCATCCACCTCTTGTCTGGTGTCTCTTTTATGTCATTTCTGTTATGTATGATGTCACCAGTTTATACACCAAAGGTCTTTTCAGTATGTTATTGTACTGTACCATCATTGGAGGCTTAAATAGGTCTGGGTTGAATAGAAATAATTGATAATAACCTTTAGATGTATTGCAATGGATGTAATATGAAAGTAATTTACAGTATAATATGCACAAGGATTGGTACTTTGTTGCTACCAGGTTATAATTAAGGAGAATTAACCACAGAAACTTAGCTTTGTTTGCTGGAATATATTAAATTATTAAAATTTATATAATATATACATTCATATTCCAATTTTTTTTCTAAAATACAGGGGAAAAAACACAAAAGATGTGGTAAAAATCTAAAATGTATATACATATATATATATATATATATATATATATATATATATATATATAAAATATTATATGTTATTCAACACCTTTAACAGTGTCCATAAAACAACTTGAAACAAAACAACGGTTCCATTTAATTGCATTAAAATTTTGAATCAGATTTATTTATTTATTTATTTCACCATGATTGACAGCTGTGCCCACCCACTCAGAAACAGAATTCTAGACTGATTTTTGTTGCCTCATCAAACTGAAATGTTGATCAATATCCTTAATATGGTTATTTATTTGTAAATGTCAATGGAAATAAACTATGTGTATTTAAATATTTGTGTTTATTTAAAAAAAAAAAAGTGTTTAAATTCTGGAAATGCTATTATGTTGTTGTTATATGTGTCGTCCCCCCCCACCCCACCGGGTCTTGAGTCTTGCCCACCCCGACTTCACTTAGGCCCGTCTAAAAATAGCCGTCTACATCCGCCACTGCATATGACTGCTGTCAAAACTGTACAAGCTTACACCAACGCTTTAGAATTATGTAAGTACAGTAGGAAAACATTTTTTTTTTTTATTCATAATAAAACTATGTTAGGACAAAGTAAGCTGCTACAGTATAATTAATAGAAATACTGCAGCTGTATGTGCAGGAAAATGTCAGCTGGTGTTTACTTTATCCAGATATTATCAATATTCCAACAATTTTTTTGTCAAACAAAGCAACCAAAGTAAAGGTCACTTTTGTTATCCTCATAGGGAATTTAACCCATCTTAAAAAACACACAAGGAAAGTGAAGGCCACTGAAGGCGCTCAGGGACCAAGTCTAGATCTAAAACCAGTACCTTTGTCAAGGGCACCGACAGGAGAATTAACCTTATAAGATGAGCTCTGTGAGTTCAGTCAGTACACTTTTTACTGCTGGAAATCAGCTCTTTGTAAAGCTTTAAAACACTTTACAAATGTATGAGCTGGTCACAACTTATTTTTAATTGTTGGACCATTCTGTCCTTGGCTCGTTCTTACGTTTTTTTGGCATGTGTCACTTCCATTACAGTACCATTGTGGGAATTAATGATAGACTGATATACACTGGTCTACATGTTAAATACTTACCATATGTGTTAAAAAAATAGAAAAATCAAGTCTTACTGTAAATGATGGTTGGCTCAAGTCTTGGTAAAAATGTGAGATTCTTAGAATTAACAAGAGAATAGGTTTAAGTCCAAAGGATCTACTTCAAAACACTGCCTGCACATTATGGAATGAACTTTATTCATCCCTTACAAATAGACTGAAAAATAACTTCTTTCCAACAGCTGTCAGAGCCATAAACACCTCCTTATTATGAACAATACAAGGGCATCACAGCCATTTAGTTTGTGGCACATGAGTCTATCATCAGAAAATTAACGAAAAATTATCCATTAATGATTACATTTTTTTTATATTAAAAAAGTAATATATGGCCAAAAATACAAAAAAAATTTGTTTTTCTTCAAACATTTATTTAATTCATATATGAATTATAAGTCAAAAATATGTGATAAAAGTCAAAATTATTAGATAAATAGTCAAAATTATGAGATAAAAGTCAAAATTATTAGATAAATAGTCAAAATGATGAGATAAAAGTCAAAATTATTAGATAAATAGTCAAAATTATGTGATAAAAATAATTTAAAAATTAGACACTGATTTTACAGACACCGTTCGTCTTTTTTCTTACAAAAATGTTTTGTCCATGTCAGGGGAGACGACTAAAAATATGTTCCTCAGGGGGAACATCACTGAAAAAAGTTCTAGAACCACTGGCTTAGGGTAAATGTCACAGAAAAAGACATAGTTTAGTTAACTCAGTTTAACAAACGCAACATTTCTCATTACTTACTGGTCGTTGACTGTTTGTTAACACCGCGAAGAAGAGCTGTTTACATTTCGCCTGGCGAAACTGAGGTGCGTTTCATTTACATATGCTGTCGTGCCGCCTGGGCGGGTAAACAGTTTAAACCATAGATATTGTAATAGCCCCGAAATGTTATTGGCGTGATTGCTACCAACAGTAACCGTTTATCCTGAAATGAAAAGTAGGTGAGACCAACTCTCCGTCCGTTTTCCGGATCCAGTAACGATACAATATATAAACTCAGGAAAAAGTGGAAGGTATGACATCATCTGGTTAGAGAAGTGGGGGTGTCCATAATGTGACACACTTGTATTTAACAGACAAGTTCTAAGTAGGGGGATATGTAGTTTGATAATTGTGAATATGTGAGCGGAAATTAAGAAAATCGTCAAAAGTATCGGGGAGATCGTGATTTATATATTGAGCTGCAAACAAACCAAGTTCAAACCTGTTAATATCATATATATTTATAATTTCAAATTGCTCAAACAGTGGAGAGGAGTGGGAGTAAAGACCGGATCGAGTGGCGATGCGTAGAATTATTTTCTGTAGAATTAATAAATGGTGAAGTGCTAATTATTGATGATAATGATGATTATTATGAATGCTAATAATGAGAATTTATTTTCAATATGATGTTAAATTTCAGAAGCAGCCGTGGTAAAAGTGCTCATAGAGTTTCGACATTTCCATGGATTTTAACCTTGAAGTCTTTTGAGCTGCAAATCTTTAAATCAATGGGATGAGATAGAAGTAAAGCAAGAAAGTCCTATCACATAGCCCCAAGGCTAACACGTGTGTTTTTCACTTCTATTACTTCAATGACCTTGCTGTGCTAAAAGACGTTACACAAAAGAAGAGACCCACAGTGCATCAAATCACACACCATAAGACAGCGCCTGCTGCCACCCTCGTATGAGTAACAGATCGAATGTAACAGATATTTTATGGACCCGCTACAATCTACAATCCACTTCCCCTCGCAGACGTTCAAACAAGACTTTGAAATGTGAGAGCAGCCTGCTGTTGGTCCTCAGCACCACTCTGCCTTTGTGTATGGATTGTGTTTGCTATTTATCGTTCCTTGTAAAGTGGCTTTCTCCAGAGTGGCGGTAACACAAGCTAAGGCAGTTCTACACCATCGCAGGATGATAGATTGTAGTAATACGAGCGTCCAAATACCTCTTCGGTGCTCCTTTTTAAAGCTTTTATCTTAGATTTGGCATGAGTGTGTGCTCGATAATCAAGTGGACGCATGAATGATACGTGGTGGATGGCTCGTGAGTAAATGTATGGATCTCTTGGGGAAAACGATCCTTTCAAATGAGGATAGTTTAATTTCTGCCTGAAGCAGAGAGTTAAGCCTCGTACTGTGAAAGCAGAAATACGAGGAGGGGAAATGGTGTCAAAAAGTCTACAACATCCTCTGCAGCTGAAAAACAAAAATTAGAAATGTCAAAAATTATTAACGGATTTTCCAAACTATAAATCGCTCCAGCCAAAAAAAAAACATTTATAATAAAGAAGGAAAAAAGACTGGAGTATAAATCTAATTTTTTTTTTTGGGGGGGGGGTTATTTGATAAAATCCAAAACCAAGAACAGACATTTCATCTTGAAAGGTAATTAAAATAAAAATAGAATAGAGAAAAACAGGCTGAATAGATGTACGATATGCTAACGTAATGCATATTCAGCTAATATACATGATGTATAAAAAACAAACTGAGAACGTGCCTGGTCCGTTGACATATCATGTTAACACAGATGTAAAATCATATAATAATGTGTCAATAATGTCACATATAAGTTGCTCTGTAATATAACTCGCACCCTTGGCCAAACTATGAACAAAAACTGTGACTTATAGTCCAGAAAATACAGTAGGTAGGTGGGAATTGGATCATATTCGCACAGGCGGGGGGGTGTTCTAGGTTGTGGCACATGAGCAAAATTTTTATGACTCTATCATCGGGAAAATTAACCAACAATTATCTATTAATAGTTACATTTTTATATTAAAAAAGTAATATATGGCCGAAAATAATAAACATTTAATCCAAGAAGAACAAAACTTTTGACAGAAATACAATAAGAATGAAAACCTGCCCCTCCCTACCTCTACTCAAAATATCCCAAAGTGCTCCTCCTACTGTCAATAAATTAGCTTAGGGTATATGTCACAAAAAAAAAAAACATAGTTTAATTAACTTAGTGTAACAACGGTAACATTTGTCATTACTTACTGGTTGATGACTGCTTGCTAACACCGCAAAGAAGAGCTGTTTACATTTGGACTGAGGTGCGCTTCATTTCCTTATGCTGGTGTACCGCCAGGGCAGGTAAACAGTTTAAACCATAGATATTGTAACGACCCCGCAATGTTATTGTTGTTTGTTTAGTGTGATTGCAACCGACAGGAACTATTTATCCTGGAATGAAAAATTTGGTGAGACCAACTCTCCATTCGTTTCCTGAATCCAGTGGAACGCTACAATATATAACCTCAGGAAAAAGTGGGGGGTATAAAATCATCTGGTTATAGAAGTGGGGGTTTCGTAACACCCCCATTCCCCGTGGGTGCGACACACGTGTGCACAGGAACACTAACTGTATGACATGATTTTACAAATACATAAAATATTAAGATTTTACCTCCAGATTTCTAACATTTCTTACATTCATGCAGCACGCGATCAATTCCATTGACAAAGGTCGTTTTTATATATTCAGCTTCACATAGATCCACAAATATATCCTGTTCGCAGGTGAAAAACTGGGACACCTGGGCTTACGTAGAGTCCTGTATAATGTCAAAGTAGGAAGGACACCTTGACTACCACTAAAGTCACTTTCCCACTGGAACACTCCTCCTCAGTTGTGACTTAGTGACAAAACATACAGCGACCGCTTCTAGTAGAGGAAAACACACAAACAGGTCAGTTCAATTTTATCTCAAGATTTTAAAATCATCAGGACATCAACCAACATTTTTTGCACTCGAAAAGGAGTGAGCAGAATTAAAACCTGTAAATTCCCACCCCCTTTTTAATAACTAATAATCAAATCAATTCTGCTTCTGACACTTAAACACACTTTTTTCTACCATTGACAGAAAGTGTCCATGGATTTTTTTTTTTTATAAGTCACTTCACACAATCAGATTTATATAATCTACTATAAAGTATATTTATATTCACTTTAAATTTACTACAAATACAGTGTTTAATATATATGATATCTTCTAACCAGGATGGTCTGAATTAATTTAAATACGATCTTATTTTATACATTCTTCTGCATTATAACTAGATTTTCACTTATTCAGATAATGTTCTGTATTATGTTACAGGATATTATACAAGATTTATACATCCTTTTCAATGCACACATTGAAGAAGACTTTTTTTAGATTTTGATTCAGATTATTCCAGAAATGAATGACATTTTTTAATTTGTTCTACACTGAACTTTCCTAAACATTTCAGTGCCCCTTAAGTTCTAGTCTTTTTCCTGTAAACTGTTGGGGACCATATAGCCATGAATTTTATACATTATAATAAGTGTATTAAAGTTGACAATATCATGTAGTTTTTGGCAGGAATAGACTGTCATTATCTATTTAAAATAAAGGCAGTAGGGATTAACTAGTGGTACTGTTATTTAAAGACCACTTGGAGTTTGAACCAGGGTCCTTCTTGCTGGGAGGCATGAGTGCTACCTACTGCACCACCCTGAAGGTAAACTTAGTGTGTTGGAGAAAATGTGGAATGTTAAATACAGACCATGCACACCAGTGATGCGTCGGTTTGAAAACTAATGTGCCCGCAGCTCGGACCGTAATAAATGTATTTGAAAAGGACAGACCCGACCCGCTTCTGGACCCGCATTTTTTTTTTTTTAATTGTCAATGGTCTTTTTGAACATCACATCACATTTATTTCTATGTTAAAATCCGGTGTCTTCTCTTTTGCGCAGCATCTAAACCAGGGGTCGACAACCAGTAACACCCAAAGAGACATTTCAACCCGGTTTCCATGGAAACGAAAACACTAGGAGCGGCTCATCATGTTTAAAAATCTCAGCGAATGTGTCCCAAATTGTACTTTTTTTCTTTGTATGTTTCCGGAGCTTCCATTCTCCCAACTTTCTCTCTTGCTCTCTCCATACCGTAGGATACTGACAACGTTGTGTATTAATAATAGAAAATTATACCTAACATTTCCATAATGATTAACCAGCTTATTTTAAGATTTTAATGTTTATCTCAAACAACCGCAACTCGAATATCATTCAAATTATTTTTCAAAGATCCGCAATGACCGCGGGCACCTGCTCATTTTGGGTCAGCCCACGCATCACTGATTGGGAATTTTGGGAATGTCATGAGATACAGATGTTGTGGCAAATTGTACATGTCACTCTGCAAGAGGTACTGAGATATAATACCCCCATGAACTGTGTGGTACTCTATTTTTGTCATTTCACAGAAGACAACATACATAGCAAAAATACTGTTAATAGCAAGTAAAAAGGAGTAAAGCAGATCATCCAAATATGGAATAATGGATGGGAATAAAAGAGGAAATCGATACAATGGAAAAACTGACACACCATCTGACATTGCAAGAGACACAGATAGAAGAAAAATGGAAAAAGTGGACCTCAGATAGTGACGGACAAACAAAAAGACGATTGGCATACAGGATGAAACTGTGAGAAGGACAATAATAATAATAATAATAATAATAATAATAATAATAATAATAATAATAATACATTTTATTTGAAAGCATCTTTCAAGACACCCAAGGTCGCTGTACAGAGATGTAGCAAGATAAAAACTAAATAACAAAACAATATAAAATACAATAAGTAACAAGAAATGTGACAGGCCTGTAGCAAGATAAAAAAAATATATTGTCACAAATATCCACCATAGTGCACATTCAGTGAAATTTCGATGCAGAAGCTTGCCATCAGACATAAGAATCAATCATAAAATGAGAATAAAAAATAAAAACAGTCCAAAAAAAATGTAAAGAATCCAATAAAAAAATAAAAACAGTCCAATAAATACTTAAAAACTATATTAAAACTATAATATGTACACCTCTCTACCACCACACATCTATAACCACCCACTCTGCAGAAATATACATCAAGGAATTTACTTTGACTTTAACAGTCTTATGGAGTGTGGAATAAAACTGTTACAGAACCTGGTTGTTCTGGTTCTGATGCTGCAGAACCTCCTCCATGAGGGAAGCAGAAAGAACGGTTCATGTTGTGGGTGGGTGGGATCACTGATGATCTTACGACCTCAACTGAGATTTTGAATGGATGGAAACGGAAGAATGTAGCTCCCATGAGACAATTAATATGTATTTGGTTTGGTGACTTTTGTTGTTGAAGACAAAATTGAATAAAAAACAAAGTATAAAAAAAAGACGATTTGGGAAAAATACGATAAACACGTCGGTCTGATGGGAAATCACGTGTACGGTAAAAGAGAATAGGTCATTGTTTCCCTGCTAGTGGAACACAATCCCACATTGGCAAAGAGGGAGAATCATGTTGGACTGACATTCAAGCAACAGAAGGAAACACAGATTCAATATTTTCATCTGCATTTCGATGTAGGCCGCAATACTCTGAGGTGTGTTCACGCAGATGATTCTGAAACAACGTCAATTATTCAGCTTTTTCATCACGTTTATACAGACGCAGAACGGCTCAAAGGTGTGGATTCTCTGCATTTAAACACACCCTTGAAATAAACCGAGGTATCGTTGCTCAACACCTGGTACTCAATAAAAGTCTCGTTCTTTGGTGCGAGCGCTTTTATAGCAGCGTGTAAACACATCGCCTCTTGTTGGCAGTTTTGTTCCCACTTATACTTTCCTGGAAGGGAGGGAGAGTGATGATGTTTTATGGCGCTGTAGGTAACGTCCAGGAGATGAGAGCTGCAGCGTACGATTGAAAAATACTTTAGATGAAACATGGACTCGTTCTTGTTTTCATTGATGTAAAAAAAAATAAAAACAATACTATAAAAACACACCTGTGACTGACACAACATGAGGATGATGGTGACAAACTAGTGATCGAGCTACACGTAGATGTTTTTTGTGTGTTTGACTTGGTCTGTTTGTAGGTTTACGCAAAGCCGAAAATTTTTACGAACTAGTTTACATAAAATTTTCAGGAAAGGTGCACGGTGGTCCAGAATTGATCCCATGTTGAGCACAACGGTGCATTTTGTAATAAGCGTTCAAAATGTACTAACTTTTTCATTTCATTTTGTAATAAAGTCGCATTTTGTAAGAAACTGCCCCAACGCATTTTCTAAAAAATTTTGTCCTATTATATAATAACTTATTCCATTTTGAAAAAAAATATTACAAAATGCACTTGCAACTTGTTTATTCTCCAGAAAATATAATAACATGGTGCATTACGTAAAAACAGGCAAAAATTTTAATTATACCCACTTCGCCAGGGGCTACTACACCACTGGGGTAGGACCAAAGGGTGGATTGGGATTCACCCTCAAGGTTTATATTTCCTGTGAAGTCTTATAATTGGGGATAATTGCCTATGGCTTAAACAGTGTCCATGTATGTGTTTTCTATGTTCTTCTTTTTTTTTTTTCCAAATGCTAAGAGAACCCATGAGGATGAACTTCCTTGGCACCATATGGCCATGGATCAGTACAAGTAACAACTGCACACGTCATTATCACCAACCGCTGTTTGCAAAGTGACATGGACAAAAACTTTCTGATTATAGCCTAGAGGCAAGAGAAATGAAGTCCGAGCCTGAATATAAAATGTCCTCACCCAAAGAATATACCCAAACAATATCCTTGCTTCTGGCACTACATTATTATAACACGCTAGTGAAGAGAAATGCTAACATAATTACATAAAGGTTTAAATATTGTACAATTAATGGTTTATATACAGATAATTACATCAGAACTGAACTGCTTATCTATTCTCAGTGTCTAAAAACGTATATTATAGTCAGTCTATTAGCTCTGTAAACCAAAGCTTCTCTCCTCTTCTTTTTTTATTTTTTTATTTTTTTATTTTTGGCTTATTTCATACATGACGCCATCTTCAATTCAAAACAAGGCTTGGGTGTTTGGTTTGTAAAAGACTTTTTCATCTTTTCATGGTCATCTTTTGGACGTTCGAAAGCTCTGTAGTTACCATGGAAACACAGTCATCTTCTTTGGCGGCTGTGACTCAGTTGGTCGAGCGGGTCATCCAATAAGTGAAGGCTCCACGGTTCAAATCCAGTTCTGTCCTCATCATGTGCTGCTGTATCCTTGGGCACACATCCTCTTTGCCTCCAGTACTCACACTAGTGTATGGATGTATATGCATGTTTGGTGATGGTCAGAGGTCCAAAATGGCAGCCACGCTTCTGTCCCCACGACAACTGTGGCTACGCATGTAGTAGTACCACCATCAGAGGGAGCATGTGAGAGTGAATGAATAATGGAGCCACTGTGCACTTTGAGTATGTGTGTACATAAAAGTGTCATAAAAATCTAGTTCCTTATCATTTTATTTTATTATCTTCTAAAACATTGATTCACTAATAAAACAAGTAGAGTTGGATCAATGACTGGGTTTATGTTATTTTCTTGAAAAAGTCCCATTTTCCTAATTTTCCCCACCTCTACTTACAAAAGCCCCAGCTGGAAACAAAGCTATCCAGACGCTTGTTTGTTTTTTTTAACCCCTTAACGCTGACGCATTCTGACTGGATTGTTTAGTTTAAATATTCAGAAAAAATAATAATAATAATTTTAAAAAATTATATATATATATATACTTTTTTATTTTTTTTAAATATGTGTTTTTACTGAGTTTTGATGTTAAAAAGCAACTGACTTTGAAAAAAAGGAAAAAAAAAAAAAAGCCAAAACTAAAACTACTGGAACCAAATTACAATCCTTCATTTTGTTGCTTATTTTATCTTTTTTTTTTATTATTATTATTGTGGAACTGCTTAAGTCTCAGGAGTTAAAGGGTTAAATAGAAGCAACACACAATGCATTCGATAACAATGGAGAATTTTAATGAAATGAATGAAATAACCATGGAATGACTCCTTTAAACTAACCACCACTTCAATACATGAAGCACAGACTGATAAAAGTCATCTTAGCTTTGAAGAGGCCTGTTTTAATCGTGCTAATGCATCAGATAGTCTCCTACTGTATACGTTGGATGACACACAGAACACAAACTCCTACTCCATGATAAAAAAAACGTACTTGGCAGTAAGAGGTGTTGTCGACGTAGGTCGCTAAGGTCAATTTACAAATTCCATCTGCCAGCTTTCAGGATGTTTTGAGTGACATCTTGTTGTTTTGTTTGTGCTCTCCATTAGCACTAAACAACACACACTCTATATATAAGCAATGAAAGAGGGAAACAAAGTGATGGAAAGTCAATGAAAGTCATCAAATTTAAATCAGCTTTTGGCCTTGCCTGTGTTAGCTTTAGCAACTGAAAAAAACAACCATGAAGAGTGACTGAAATTGTTTATCTACTCTATGCTCTCTTTTATGCACTTCATTTGAGAGTCTCCTTCAAAGTAAAAGAACCAAAGAGTTTGTACTTTTACCTTAAATTTCTGAAATCTTAAATTAATCCCAGTGGAGTTTCTCCCACTGATAGATGTGTTTTGACCCCCTGGCTACAGTATATTGTATTCCTTAGATTTGTGTGCTGGTGTGTTTTAATGCCCTGGTGGCTGCAGGTTCACAAGGTTAGGCAGGTGGTAAGACAGCGGGGATCAAAACAGCCTAGACATGCTCACTGGCTGGATCTGCCCTCAATCACACCCAAGATTGGTCATGGACGCCTGCAGCAGTCAGGTCACCCAACACACACACCCAACACACACACCCAACACACACACCCAACACACACACACACACACACACACACACACACACACACACTGGTTTCCATGTCTCATGAGGACAAAGTTTGTAATGATTATTTGTAGATAAAGTAGCCATTGGGTAGTGAGGGTAAATGCATTTTTTTAATAAATAAATAAATACATTTTAAATAAAAAAAAATAAAATAAAAAAAAAAAAATATATATATATATATATATATATATATATATATATATATACAGTATATATATATATATATATATATATATATATATATATATATATATATATATATATATATATATATATATATATATATAGTAAGAAATAGTCAAAATAATTAAATTCAATAAATTACAAAATAAAAATAAATGGAAGTATATATATATATATTTTAAATAATACATATTTATTATATGTAAATATAACAAATATTAAATATTAACTAAAAAAGCACTCTGAGAGCGCAGACCTCTGCCAAGGTAGACCCACCCACCCACCCTGATCACCCCCAAAATGAAATCAGTTCCCCCTTGTTCACATTTCCAACATATTCTGAAAATTTCATCAAAATCCATCCATAAGTTTTTGAGTTATCTTGAACACAGACAGATAAATGCTGGCAAACATAACCTCCTTGGTGGAGGTAATAACTTCGAAAAAAAAAAAGTAAATGCATCTTCAAACTTTTTGAAAAATACATGTTTTGCTTTGGACCTGTTTCATTCATGTGGGGACTTCCATTGAGTAGTGAGTGTCTTTCTTTTTTTTTAATAAAATAAAAATTCTAATTATAAACATTTTTCAATTTAATCACATTAAAAATACATTTAAAGAATAAAGCTGAATTAATACAGTAACAATAATTTAAGAAGTAAAACAATAAATGAATAAAAAATAATAATAAAACTACAACTATAAACATATACAATTTAATTAAATAAAAACATATAAAAATGAATAAATACAAAAACAAAAATTTTAAAATAAATAAAGATAAAAAAAATACTTAAAAAAATACATTAAAATTATCCTTTTTTTTCTTTTTAAAATAAACACATCTTCAAACCTTTGAAAAACACGTTTCTCTTTACACCTGTTTCCCTCATGCTTTATGGGGACCTCTCATTTTTATTTTACTAGTAGGGACCTTTATTTATATTTAACCCTAAATTTTGGTCCCCACAATTGCAGAGGTCTCGATGGTGTGACCGTATAAACATATCAGTGTCCCCATAAAGATAGGACTCTACACACACACACACACACACACACACACACACACACACAGGTAGACACTAAGGTCCAAATGTGTGTGAAGGAGCTGTACTCCATCTTTGTCACATTCCCTGTGGGACTGCGACCTATCCAAGTGTCAGCTGACCTGCCAGGCAATCAGAGCTCAAAATGTCATCCATAGCCGCAGACTCCTCAGCTCAGGCAGCTCCACCGCCACAAAGACTATTCATTTATCTGCCCTCCACCCCTCCGACGCCACCCGCAACCTTTCTGCGCCACTGTCTAAGTCTGGGACAGTTTTTCTATGTACAGGAAAAAAGCACAAAAAAAAAAAAAATTGTCCCAGAATGATCCTTTAAATATTATTATATCATTTACAACCAAACAATGACATGTATTCGTAAGAAAATGTGTGTATATGAGAAGCAGCGGGTGAATTTTACATACTGAATTTTATGTTTTATGTTTTTACTGTCATGTTTTAAATACTTAATTTTATGTTTTATGTCTTTATTGTTATGTTTTAATGTATTGCCAGGATCCTTTTAGCAGGGGGACTATCATTGGAAATTAGCCTTTTGGTTAAAAATGAGTGCATTTACATTTTCCTTCTCTATAAAATGTTTATTAATGTACATTGTCCCTCTATAACAAGTAAAGGTTAATAATAATAATAATAATAATAATAATAATAATAATAATAATAATAATAATAATAATAATAATAATAATAATAATAATAATAATAATAATAATGTTTGATGCATCGGTTAATGAACGTTTGTAGCAATTAAATTTAATTAAATTAATTTTATATATATTATAAAGCCCCAAATCACAACAAAGTCATCTCATAGGGTTTTACAGAAACACAATCAACTACAGAAATAAATGAAAAGTCCCAAGCATCCCCTGTCCTTAGACCCTCCTTCTTAGCAAGAAAAAAATGTCAAAACCCAGTGGGAAAAAGAAGAAATCTTGGGGAGAACCACATTGAAGGAGAGATCCACTCCCATGGACAGACAGGCTATAAATGAACATCCATTCATAAATGAAGGGGGAGGGGCTGGTCCAGACACCAGACAGGCGAAGGAGGAGGTCTGGGGTCACAGGTCAGCACAGAAAGATCCTGTCGTCCATTGCTCCCACACAGACACTGTCAAGAGAGCCATTAAAATTTGATCTGTTCAATAGAATATCATTTTAGTTGCGTTTAAATGTGTTTCTCTTTCTTTGAGTAAAGTTTTTCTTTTCGATAGACCCATGTTAATATGTGCTGCAGATTATTTATTGACTTATTATTGTGTCGCAGAACTAAATTTATTTTGCAAAACTCACAAAACTAGCTGTTCCTAAGTCTCCGATCTAAAAATACCTTATGTCAGGGGTGTCAAACTCACCGCACCTGTCAAATAATATAAATAAGAACATTTAAATGATGTCAACTACAAAGGTTTTTTTCTGTTTTTGAGGAAAAATAATCAAATTCCACAATGAAAATGTTTTCATCTATGAACTATACTCGAAGGCTTTTTGTTTATTTTGAAAATATAATTTTTTTTCCTGCTTAAATACGTATTATTTCACGAATAGCAAAAAAAAGAAGTTGTACTTTTTACTTTATTACAATTTTTTTTTTTAACTTTTACTTCAGTAAAGGAGTTGGATCAGTACTTTTACCAGAGTATTTTTTTCACAGCAGTAACTTTAGTAGAATGTGAGTACTTTGACCACCTCTGCTTTTTAAAAGTATTGATCTATAAATGGAAACAAACCAGAACGCCACTTAAAACACACCTATAATGTTCACATGTTCGTAACAGTGATGGCGACTCGCTGTTTGAAGGTCATTTTCATTTCGTACGTATCTATTTTCTTCACTGTGAAGATGATCAAGAAAACGCATCGACGGCGCACGTCTAATGAGCGTTAATACATATTCATTTCTGCCTCGCAAATGAAAGTATTCTAAAGAAAAACATTTGTCAATACAGTACATATACAAGGCTCAAGGTAACAGGAGTATGGAAATGATCAGTGAATTATTGTAGAGGAAGTGCAAGAGTACGTGAGCTCAGTTATTGTGCAGCTCTGAAAGGAACCTTCTGGCATTAGGTATAAATGGGAAACTAATTAGCACCGCATATGCACTTGGACCTGCAAGAGGAGAATGAGGTCTTTGTACAACTGCCTACATGACCATGTGGGTGTGTAGGTGTACGTCAATGTGTGAACTTATTGTACAAGGCCACTAACAGGAGCAAAGCCTGATTGACAGCCAGAGAATCTTAAAGGAAGTAAACATTCAGGTCAACTAGGGGTCTTAAACATGTGGCCCGGGGGCCAAATGTGGCCTGTCAATGATTCCACTGTGGCCCATGTGGATGAAGAGTATAATAACCTCTTAAATGGGTTCTTCTCAGTTTTTTTTCTTTGCCTATAAATGCTAACTTTACATTTTTATTATTGTTTGACTGTAAAACATTTTTAATATTTACATTTACAGTCCAAACTATCCTGTAACAATAAAATGTGAATAACCTAGTGATGCATTTTTTTGGCCAATGGTTCATAAAACATCAAAATAATGGGAATAAAAAGTCCAAATAATGCGATAAAAAGACAAATTAGTGCGATAAAAAGTCCAAATAATGCAATAAATAGTCAAAATAATGTGATAAAAAGACAAATCAGTGCCATAAAAAGTCCAAATAATGTGATAAAAAGACAAAATAATGTTATAAAAAGTCAAAATCACATGATGACACGTCAAAATAATGCGATAAAAAGACAAAATAATGCAATAAAAGCCAACTTAATGCAATAAAAACTCAATGCGATAAAAAGACAAAATAATGTGATAGTCAAACTCACACGATGAAAAGTCAATAATGCAATAAAAAGTCTAAAAAATGTGATAAAAAGTCAAAATCACTAGATAAAAAAAGTCTAAATAATGCAAAAAAAAAAAAAAAAGATAACGTTATTATATAGTTTAATATGTTGTAATATTCCTGGTCTGGTCCATTGGAGATCAAATCACACTGTGCTTCATACTAGCAAAAAACTACATTGCTTTAACAATTTTTTTCATGCCGTGTTATTCTGTACACGCATGATCAAGCGAATCCTTACGAGATGTATTTTCCCCCCACAAACAAAATAATGTACAACTGACTGTTTCCTCTCACACTGCCCTGGCGTCTGAAGCTCTTCTTGCATTCGAGAGAGCATGCATCGCAGCATGATGCAACGCTTTAGCCTGCAACAGCAAGGCAGAAGGCTACAGAGCTGGGATCAAACAGTTCTAGCGGAAAAAAAAAAAAAAAAAAAAAAGAAATCGTTTGTTTGAACCTTTTGATCTTCAGTTTTTTTTTTTTGTTTTTTTTTTTCTGCACTTATTACAGTCCTATATAATGTGACAGCCCACTTCTAAAGATGTGACAAAACAGAACGTGTAACTTGAATATTTGTAGCAAAAACACCGAACATTTTCCCTTTAACTCTTGACGTGAGCGTTCTAAAAGTATAAGTGATGTTAAATATTCATAAAAATTCCATCGTTTGCTCAAGGAGAATCATTTCAAAACATGTTGATAAAATACACCTGGTACTTGCTGTCGACATCTGAGCATGCTCAGTGTGGCCTCTGCTGCCTGTGGAGTTGGGAGGAAAAACAGAGTGAAAAACAAAGTGAAACTGGCTTTTTAAAATGTAATTATAGTAGTTATATATATATATATATATATATATATATATATATATATAATATGAGGAAAAGCAGCTAATTGTTAGGGTATTATTGATGTTTCTTTCAAAAAAGCTTTATTATTATTATTATTATTATTATTATTGCATTCTGTACATAGCATTCAAATGAAATCATTCAAATCAAGTAAAAGCTTTATAGGGGTGAATGTGTGTGTGTTGGGGGAGGGGTTCTGACAGAAAATGTCTGAGAAATAACTTGATATAGGAAAAAGTAGTGGGGTGTGTGTGTGCATGGCTAACATATCAGTTCTTAGCAGGTATGACATGATTGTTAATCTTAGTAGTAGTGGGACTTTGTGACAAAAATGTAAATATTCTTGAATCACTTGACAATAGCATTAAATGACGCCTACAGATGCAGTGCGGGATGAACATCAGCAGCATTTCAAAACAGGCCTTTGAAAGAGCAACAGGAGGGTTTACAGACATTTTCAGCTCATCTGACTCACAGGAAGTAGTTTATCTAAATAAACCTTTAACTAAGTAGCAATTTACCTGCTTTGAGAAATACTACGAACTTCCATACTAGCAATTACACGCTGAATATGTGTCAACGTGAAAGTGGTTAAGATTGAAGCATTGTTTTTTTTTTGGGTGGGTGGGTGGGTGGGGGTTAGTTTTTAGTTACTTTTTAGTTACTACCTACACTTTAGCAAAGCAAAATGAACTGGATTTGGTAAAATAATAATGGATTAGATTTTTATTGTGCTTTTTTCGGCCAGTCAAAGTGGTTATTATTAGTGACCCATTATTCATTCACTCTCACATTCTCACTCTGGTGGTGGTAAACTACATTTGTATCCACAGTTACCCTGGGACAGACTGGTAATCAACCCTTTGTTGATCACACTGTAAAAATCACAATAAAAAATATTTTTTAACATTAAAAAAAAAAAAAAAAAAAATATATATATATATATATATATATATATATATATATATATATATATATATATATATATATATATTTTTTTTTTTTTTTTTTTTTTTTTTTTTTTTTTTCTTAACTAACCCTAAATTTAACTAAAGTATTAAAACTGAAACAGATCCTTCACCAATCTTACCAACATAATTTCTGACTGTAGATGTATTAGATGTATTAACTCTTAGTGATTAGCATTAACAATTAGCATTAGCATTTCATGACCCTTTACTATCATCTCTACCATTTGGTTCAGCATGTTTTCAAAGAACGTTATTACGTGAATTCCAAAGTACTTCTGAAACATGATGAGGATTATTTATGTCAAATAGACTCTGTAAAAGTTAATAAAATAAAAAATGGAATTTGCCTGCAATTTTCTGTCCAAAGGAAAAGATCATAGCAGAGATGCTGTCACGGTTACGGTCTTCTTCCTTGTTGGTATGTTAGCATAACCTGAATATATCATTGACAGTTTTTGTGCATCGCATGCTTCTTACAAACGGGGGAGACCGCCCAAAATGTTTGGTTTCAAAGGACTTATATTTGGATTAGATATCAGGGTTCAAAGTTACCTCGACCAAACGGTTGAGCTGACCAGCAAAGGGTTAAAGGTCATGGCCTGGGAATGCTTCATGTCATGACATTATTATGGATTAGGGCTGTTCTGTTGCTTCTAACAGCATAAGCCTAGTTACATAATGCAGTGTATTTGCATCGTATACAGTAGTGTTATATAAAGAGGGGGTGAAAGAAAACCAAGAACACAAGAACAGTAGAAAAACTTGATGGACCTTTATCTGACGGATCAGTTTTGTTCTCAGTACTTTTCCCCATTTGCCACTGTCTCAATGTCACAATCACTCACGGTGTAGCCCTCATACTGTATATTGTGTGAAGTGCTGCGTGCTGCCATGGTGTTATTGCATGCCACCGGGGCCTTTCACTGTTGATTGATGGGTAAAATGCTACTCATACATCTCCACTTCCATCTGGAACGGGATAGTAAAGGGCAGAAGACTGGTAGTGTCACCTTACGATAATGGTAAACTCCAAACACATGGATGTAATGGCTGTGATCAAGGTGTGTGGAGTTTGTAGATACCACATAGATGGATGCGCGTATTTTCTCTTTTCTTTTTTTTCTTTTCTGAGTTTATGCCTGCGTTTAATCTTATACAGCCTTTCTACCTCGCAGACGTTTGACAATGAGGTCATTTATCACTGTTATGTAGAGAAGTCGTTCTTTTAAAGCATGTTTTTTTTATTTTTTTTTACTTCCCTTGCGAAAAAAAAGATGTTTTCGACTAAAATTGCTTTTTTGAGTGCTGATAGTGTTAATCCTCCAGAACAGTCATATGTGGAACCGAAGTGGTTCTCGCCTTAACTCTTCGTGCCACACGCCTCTCTGTCCCCTTTAGAGTGTAAAAGCCATTAAAAGTTGTGTGTCTCCACGTAATGGCATTATGAGTGAATTGTGTGGCTTTGCTGCTGCCTGAGCCTCCCTGAGGCCATCACCCACTCACTGGTGTTTTCTGTGGAGCACATTTTCACAGTGGAACACCCACACAAGTACACATTTACAACATGCACATTTATTCTATTTAAAATAAAGACATTCTAATCATGCATGGTTTGATTTGTTTAACATTAATCTGATTTTAAAGTCTTTATTTCACTAGATTTTGGTTAACTGTGGAGAATTGTGTTCTTTTTTTTTTACCCTTTTTATTGATTTTTTTTTTTAGTACTTTTACCACGTCCCCCGAACGGGAGGTTAGCTTAATGTTACTGGTTCTTTTTTTTGTTTGTTTCTGTGTTTGACTGTATATTTCACTCCATTGGTTTGTTTGTTTGTCAGCAACTTTACACAAAAACAACTGGATCATCAAACAATGGTTATGCAATCAAGTACAAACTAACTCCAGTGTGTGTCATGTGACTAAAACAGACAGAAAAGAAAACATGGAATTCTTAAAATCACTGTTTTGTCATTCCGTGAATTTTTCATAAATAGTCACATTTTACATGTAAAAGGCTTAATTCGTTCCAAGGCCCCCAATACTACCCATCAAACCCTTTAAAAAATATAAAACAATTTACCGATTTTATATGAAATATGTGTTAAAAGAAAATGTAGATGTAGATTTTAGCCCGTCCAGGCTAAAAGAGAACAGAAGAGTTGAACCATGTCTCAGTGAGAATGAAGATGCAGCAGTCTGGTGGATCGTATTTAAATCCAGCTTCAGGTAGTCCACTTTGTTTTACATTGGTGAGCAGGACTGATGGAAGTGGTGGTTGGAATGGGTTAGCTCTTAGCTTAGCTGTAAATCCACTGCGACAGCTGCGCTTCTTCTTCCTCTCGTGCTGCTTACGATGTCTCCGGAGGTGAAGCCTCTGTGGGGGAGGGGGGACTCCACTGTAGGACTGGATCTGACCGGTCTAGCAGACCGAGGTTGTGTGGAACGGTCTGCGTCTCCGGGCTTGCTGAGTCCAAGTTTTTAACAATTTTTCTTATGCTAATGATAGTCTGCCGGTCATTACTCTTCTTGCACCATTCAGTTTGATACTAAAAGCGTTGGTCTAGGTGGAGAAATTATCGTTAAAGTGTCTGTGTTACCATGGAGCCACAGCAGCCGCCGCCATCGCCCTGTGTACTGTAATTTTCGAATACGTACTGTAATAAAGTTTAAATGAGCACACTGGGAAAAACTCAGGAAACAGTAACTCTGTGATGGATGAACGAAAGAAAAATGAACGAAAAGCATCATGGGTAGCTCCCTCATAGCCAATGGGATGCTATATACAGTACGTACGTGACGTAGTTACGTACAGTAATGTACTGTATTTATGTCTCTGAGGTTTCAGTTTCCTTTCATAAATAGAATTTTTTTTTCATATTCAGAGACGAAAAATTGAGGCAAAGGTTTTTCGTTACTTGGATCATTCGTTAGCTGGGTCTACAGGTACCACTATGTGTGTGTGTATATATATATATATATATATATATATATATATATATATATATATATATATATATATATATATAACAACTGTAGTCATGTTGGTTATTATCAAGACATAATGGAAAATTGCTAGATATCAGCTCTGAAATTAAACTGTTATGAGCTATTATATTTGTCCAAACAAATGTTCCTTTACTTTTGAAATGAATAAGAAAACTGAAGAAAACAATAAAACAAAAGTTTTCTAATATATATTTTTTTATCAGTATATATTTAGCTGTTCATAATATGTATTTGTGAGGGAGTAAAAACTATACTTCTTTACTTTTGGTACACATGTCATAACCTTCCTTTCATGACTTTATAGTATGTCTCTTTACATTTGTGTAATGGTATTGAACATAAAAATAAGTAATAATAATAAAAAACCTGCAAAACTTCAAGTCTTAAATTAACCTAGTTTAAAAAAAAAAAAAACATAATTTCAAGTTTAATGTTTTTATAACCAGATAAGGTCATTTATTTGGAGTAAAAAAAAAATACTGTAAAAACCTGACTTCCTAATTAAAGAGCTCTCCATTATTAAACTAATGGCTTAATTATATGTTAATAGATACTTTACAAATGACAGGTGTTACATTTTGGATGATAGGATGCAAAAGCCACTATAAAGAATGCATAATTCACAAACATTTACAGCTACAGATTAATGATTTATATAGACTAATTACATTTAGTAAGGTGTGAAACAGCCCCACATTAATTAGTTAACTTTAGAAGTCAACCACTCTGCATTTCCAAGTCATAAATAACACGAACAAGTTTTTCCAGAGGCTAAATAAATTGAACATTGAAGGTGTTTGTCTCAATGGGTTCAAATATGCAACGTTTTAAGTCATTTAGAAATGATTCATAAATAATTATAGTTAAATATGCTCTTAGTAGTATTCCCTTGATATTGTAGTTTTACTGATGTGGACCAGAAGGTGTTTTAGAGCAGGATGAAGGATGTTTATCTTGGCTGAAATAACCTCAGAACAAAAAGTGGGGGTTTAGTAAAAAGAGCAACAACTACAAATTGAAACTGAAATGTCCATTCCTTTATTTGGATTTTTTATTACTTTTGATTTAAGTCTGGAGTCCACACCCAACACAATTGTCTTTACATTACAAAAACACCCAAAATAAAACAAACCATCACAAACAACAATGAATAAATATTGACCACAAAACAAGAACAACATTTATTTATTAATATAACTTCTACTTCAAATAAAAATACCATCCAAAAAAGTAGTTTTAAGCACATATTTAGATATATTTTACATTTATATATCAATATATAAATAGGTTTCCTACGGGTGCTCCGGTTTCCCCCATCACCTAAAGACGTGGGCACCGTCCATGGCTGCCCACTGCTCCTTTCATTGAACAATTGTATGATGACAATAAAGTATTATATCTATCTATCTGTGTTTAACACCATAAATACCATATTTGTAAATGATGATATAGTGCTAACAGGATCAGAACTCTCTCTCTCTCTCTAGCTATTTATTGCATGATTAATATTTGCTTTTCTCTTTGCTAGCTTAAAATTTCCATTACAGTTTTTCGCAAAACAATAGCGATATTCCTAAAATGTCAACAAAGTATATTTGCGCTTTGAACGTGTTTCCATTGACGGTTATTCTAGGCAGGAGTGTCGTAATTCTCGTGAAATATCATCCCACGACATTTCACTGTTGTCACCTTCGGAGTTTCAAATGGGCCATCACCCTGTTAGCATTAGCATGAATGAATCGGATAATTTTCTCATCAGTAAAAGTTCCCTGGCGAAGTCTTTAAAGACACTAACATGTCAAACAACAACAACAGCTGACTCGCATTATAAGGGTCTGTACATATGGTCCCTACATTGTCAGGTTGAAATATTAACTGTAAATATGCTCATCATTTAACAACAACAACAAATTATAAATGTATGTAGTGCTTTTTATACAGTTCTTGCACTTGACGCTTTACAGAACACAGATTATATTTCTCTGTAAAAAAACAAAAAACAACTTAAATATTCAAAAACTAACAGATAATAAAATGCCTACTGTAGAAACCACCCTGGTCATCACTTCAAGATGGCATCTGTAGTTCTGGCGCCCCAGCAGCCAATGGTTGTTATGGTTACAGCGACTGCGGCTGCCATTTTCACTCCGAGAGAAGTGATCATGTGACCATGTACATCACATCCTGTGATATATAATTGCTTTTGTGATGTATTAGTGTTTAGAAAAGTCTGAAAAATCACCTCATGAAAGCATGAAAACTTTTTATCGATATTGGAGTGTTTTTTTTATTCGAGATTCAGGTGTTTCCATTACCAGTTTTTTATAGCGATGTTTACATTTTGTGAATTTCCAAGGGTAAAGGAAACGCAGCTTCTCTCTTTCTCTCAGTTTAAAATAGACTAAGATAATAGGCTCTGTGCTTTGAATGTTGAAGCAGGTGTGTTACAGTATGAATGACAACATAATAATTGTTCCTTATTCGCCCATTGAGTGCATTTTAAATGTCAAAACTTTTATGTAGGTGGGATGAAATTATCATGTTGTGATTTCCTTCCATCTGAAAGAAAAACCCTGGACCTGCGAAGCTATAAATGCCGTTCATCAAGTCATGTGGACAGACTAATGCATTAGTTGTTGATCTGTTCCCTGTTTATTCAAATCTATTCAGCTCACTTTGTCAGTATAATAATGGCTTACTTTGTTATTTTACGAGTGATTCTCAGTTCTGGAGAAATTACATTTTGGCAGAGACTTTTCAGAGAGGTGAATAAAACCTACAAGGAGCCAAAATGATTTGATTAATATGTAATGAAAAATGGTTATTATCCAAATCAAAATCTGTCACTGTTCCCACTGCACAGTCAACACTAGCTCTAATGGATACTGTGGTGTTTCTGTGGCACTAGACTGAATGAATTTGTTGTACAGTCAAATGTATGGTGCTGAAGTCACATCATGAAATGCAGATGTGGTAAAAGTATTCACATTCTGTATTTAAGTAGAAGTACAGCTACTTGTGTGGGGAAAAAATACTAGCCTACTAATAAAAGTACTCATTCAACTTTTCTACTTAACCCTTTAACTCCTGAAAGTTTAACAGTTCCAGTCAAAAATTAATAAAATAAGTAACAAAATGGCCAATAAAAGCCAAAAAATGTAGAATAAACCAACTAAATAATATGTAACATGAACAAAATAAAACACAAATGGCAGAAAATTGAAGAAAAATAATGAAATACAACATTAAATGTAGAAACATAAAATGAAATAAGGAACAAAATTAACTAAAACACATTTTTTTTGTTTGTTTTTTTTACAAAATAATAACTTAACTTAGTTAAAATATAATCAAATGAATAAATACATAAATAATGTAATTTTGTTCCAGTAATTTTAGCTTTTTTTCTTTTTTCTAAATCAGTTGGGTTTTTTTTACACCTGTTTATTTCCATATATCAGATCCATGAACAAAACTCACAGTAAAATCACAGTAAAAAAAAAAAATAATAAAAAATTTCGGAATATTGAAAGTAAATGTAAAAGTAAAAAAAAAGTACAATTTCGCAATTGTAATAAAATACAACAGTAAAAAGTATACCTACTTTTTTTGCCCATGAAAAATCTGAAAAGTTTCAAAAGTATCTCAAATAAACCCTTTAAAAGTGAGTTAGTCTGTAGAGATTGTGTTTGACCGGTCATTGTACTCAGTTTTGTGGGTATGGACAGGAAAATAAAGAAAAGAAGAAAAAAAAAATAACAACTCAGATAAAATGTCATCATGAAATTAAAAATATATATGAAATTAAAAGTAAAAATTGTGAGATAATAGTCATATAACTATAATATATAAAGTCACAGTTTCTTTCCTCCAGTTATTTTCCCTCTGAAGCCATTTATTCTTCATACTGTCACCTTTGTCTAGTTTGAAAAAGTAACAAGTCTATTCTGAGAAGTACAGATAGTTATATTAATATTTACATTAATTAAGCTGCATTATAATTAATTGTTTACACTGAAATCAACTGTAAAATGAGCAAAACTTCGAAGTGACTTTAATGTTCCAAGAGCAAATACAGTACACAATATCTGTGGTAGATCACACATGTTTGACCAGTTAATATAGTAAATAAATGGACCGATGATGAAGGGGAATTTTCTGGCAATAACTCTAAATTTGGGATTTATTGCTGTTTGGAACCAAGCTTTTTTCACAATGTCATTTTTCTTTGCATGTTTGTCAAAGGTATTAGTGAAGGCACATTTAAGCAGTACTCTATTGAACATAACTGAGGTTTTATGGGTCAAAAAGGACTGTTTATATAAATGTGACAGGGTCATTTTGTTAGTCTGAAGCCATTTTCACAGGTACATTTGTAGCTTTTATATAAATGTTCTTTCATACATTTCAGCAAGTATTCTTTTTAAATTTGCTGCTGTTTGATGAAAGCTTACCAGAGTACAGTAAGCCACTTATATCTAGTCTCTGGAGCACTTTCTGTGCATCATGATTTGATGCTGTCATCTTGATTCTTTGGAGCTAAAAAAAAAAAAAAAAAAAAAAGGAAGCATTTGCTCATGTGTCAAGCGTCAACATTGCCTTTTAGAAAGCTCATTTACTGAATAATAATTTTAAAAACGATCACTGGACCCTTTACTAGAGGCTTCAAGTAAAGTGAATGGAATTTAAATTATGTCTGTGTTTGCTTTAATGTCAGGCTGTACATTCGTTGTTGTTAAGAACCTCCTCCAAGCACAGAAATCATTGTCAACATGGACTGCAAAAATCAAAATCTTCCCATATGTGTTTTTGTCATTTCTTGCCCACATATCTCATCACACATGAAATAAGACATAATCACCTGAAGAGTAACTTTTCAGTGATATATAACAACCTTTTTTTTATCTCTACCAACAGTGGAGGTGATGTTTTATGTTAGCAAAATAAGTCAAAAAGTTCTAAACAGATATGGATGAAATTTTCAGGAAATATTGATACTGACACAAGGATAAAACTATTTAATTTTGGTATTAAACACGTGTGTTTCAGCCAGTAGGTTGGCAGTAGGGTGGACGACCACTTGCAGAAGTGAAAATGAAACTTAACATTCAAGATATGCCAAAGCAAAACCTTACCAGTTTCCACTCACTCCAAAGGTTTTCAAGGTCTAAGGATTAATTTTAGAAGTAAACAAGGGACTCAGAGACAGCAGACCTCTGCCAAGGCATGATATGGTGTCATATGATGTCAAAATGTGACGTGATGGAGCCATAGATGTTGACCCAACTGACGTCCAAACGTGAGACGATGTGAATGAAAAAAAACAAAAAACGGCAGATTCTATCTTGTCTGAATTCTGAGATATTACCACTGATGTGTTTTAAATGTTGACATTTAGTGTGACTTTGACCTTTGACCCCCATTGCTCAAAATCTATTGGGTCCTTCCTTGAACAATTATCTATCATTTCTGAACGTTACTATGTCCTGCTCGCTTAGGCCACAACAAAAAGTAATGGAAGTCCACAAAAAAATATAGTTATCTATTTTTCTTTTATTTCTGAAAAAGCAAAGAGTAATGCATCACAAAGTTTAATCAAAATCTGTTCATAACTTTTTTTGCGTAATCCTGCTGATGAAACAAACAGACCCGAATTTAATACCTCCTTGGCGGAGATAATCAATCATGGTGACAGGGGTATCTGCCTTGGTGGAGGTCTGTGCTCTCCAAGTGAATTTTCTAGTTCAAGATTGTTTTTGTTGAATTCAAGCAAAAGACAAAAGAAAATAAAAAAGTGCTTGACAAATGTAATCCATTACATTTGTGTCAAACAATGACTGTTTCTTTCTTTCATCTCTTTCTCCATTGTTGTCTTTAACTGGAAATCTGAAGTGATCCCAAACATATGACCGTAATGATGGTTAGGACCATATTTGTTGTTGTTTTAACCTTATGGAAATTGCTATTTCATATTTTGGGGTCAACATGTGCTCCTTTAAAATGTCCACATGGAACGTGGAAAGTTATCCATTGAAAAGCAACTTGTTGTTTCGGGTACAGCTATATCCCAAAACCAATAGATGCGTACAGAAAAGTCTGTTTGGTATATGTAACATTAAAGGCCTACGACATATGAAAACCTTTAACCAAGAAATAAAACAATTTCTGGGACAAAAAAAAAAAATCATAATGCATTAAGAACATAAAAAGCACCAGTTGTAATGAAATCCTGACGTGAAAAAAACCTGCAATTCCATGTATCTGTCGATGAGAAAATAAAACAAATGGAGGGTAAAACGAAGCCACTATCCTTTACTTGGCAAATTAGATTTTCGTCTGCCTCTCATCTGATGTGCAGACGCTACCGCACAAACACAGACGCTCACACACCGCTAATATCCTGTGTAACACTATACACACACACACACACACACACACATAAACATCAGCGCTGTCCGAATGACTGGAGATCAACAAAAAGGGGCGAGACGCAAAGAGTTTCACAACTCACTTCCAGGCGAGCTGAATGATGGCCAGCAGGGAGGAAATCAATAGCAGGAGGGGAGACACCATCAAAGCTGTCCATGGACCAACATCCCGTTACTGTCGACAGGTTCTAATCCATAAAGCCGGTGTCTCCCCTGAACAAAGACAGAGGCAGGAGGCTGCTCTCTTATCTCTATCAGGGCTTTAAATTACAAAGGGCTATCAGTACGGAGTTAGAGGGGAACTGTGTGGAATTAGACTGTGGATCAGTCTCTTGTGGGAAAATAACAGTTTCATGTTGTGCCCATTGTTGCATAATACATAGAACAGTTTGTTGCTAAATTAATATTAATAAATAATCATTAAAATTAAAACAGCAAGCAGTCTCAAAGGCCTTTGCCATCCCAGCATACAGCGAGATGACATTGTACCGTGGGCAGGTTGCGATATTTGGTCAGAAACGCACAGTTATGTAAAAATATGTAGGGGGCGCTATCGAGTGACTTATTTGAAATGTTGTGTTTTTAGTGGGTGTAGAACTGTGAGACTGACAACTGAGTCAAATTTCAGCCAAATTGGTGTTTGTATGTCCGAACTACAGCCATTGGAATAAAGGCAAATTTGTAGGGGGCGCTATAGAGTAAAATTGCAATTTCTATTGATAAGCAGGTGTATGACTAGGAGGTAGACGTCTGAGTCAAATTTCAGCCAAATCAGTGTTCGTATGTCTGAGCTGAAGCAATTTATTTAGTCGTAATGTTTCCCGAAATCTTTGCAAATTTTGCGACTTTGTAGCACAAAAATTATGCAAATTTTGGAAAACTTTTGATGTCCCACTTGTCTAGATAGTGTTCACCGATTTTGAGCTCATTGGGCCCAACAGTCAAGGAGGAGTTTGTTAATGAAAATACGAAGACAGCGAAAACCATGACTCAGCATGTTTGAAAGATCAATCCAAGATGGTGGACTTCCTGTTGGTTCATGGGCGTGGCCATCAAAAGTTTTTTTGTTCTTCTCCTTATCATAAACATGTGTAATGATTTTCATAGCTCTAACTTCACTTGGGTGTGATCGGGCCTCATACAATATATTTCACTATTCTAGGGGCCGCTGTAGAGATATTTCTTTAATGACTTTAATGACAATGCGCCTTATACATGGATTAATTCTGGTTGTGCTTAGTGACTTGGAACTTTGACTTTTTTAATCACATAATTGTGACTTTTTGTTGCATAATTTAGGCTTTTTGTCAGATAATTTTGTATTTTTATCTCATAATTTTTACTTTTTATCACATAATTTAGACTTTTTATCACATAATTTAGACTTTTTGTTACATAATTTTGACTTTTTATCACATAATTTTGACTTTTTATCACATAATTTAGACTTTTTATCACATAATTTAGACTTTTTGTTACATAATTTTGACTTTTTATCACATAATTTTGACTTTTTATCACATAATTTTGACTTTTGGTTACATAATTTTGACTTTTTGTTACATAATTTTGACTTTTTATTTCACTTTTGACCTTTTATCTTATAATTTTGACTTTTTATCTCAGAATTTGAACTCTTAGCAGAATAAGAGTGTTTTGTTCCGTGTTACAACTCAAAAAGGTTTAGAGTTATTGTGACTGTTTAGCTTCACCTAATGCATCTTATATGTAAAAAATTTTTTTTTTTAAATCATTCATTGACAGTGCACCTTATAGTGTGGAAAAATACGGTAGATAAAGCATTAAACTTAACATTGACAGTAATTATTCATGGACACTTGATCAGATGTAGGACACTATGTTTGCAGATGCTCATTTCTAATTCCACAAAAACCTAGGCACCACATTCACCAGAACCGGGCGTGACTGAATGAATGAAAATGATTATATAATTTCATGTGCATATTAATGAACCCATATATCCATTCCATTTCAGTATTTACTTTAGTGTCAGTGATAATTTTCATCATAAATAAAGAAGATCTTCGTAAGACTTCTTGAAATATGTTTTTCCAGAACTATTGTCTACAAATCAGCTCTTGTATCTTGTATAAAAGTTGCTCTTTAGATAATTATGTTGAGCTATTTGTACTAAAAATGAGAAAAATAAACTTGGTAAGATTTAGATTTTCAGTGCACCGCCCACATCCTTTGATTGACAGCTAATCTGTGACGGTAAGGCTAGAGGCAAACACAGCAGTGAACCAGTGGCTCATCGCATTGAATATGCACTGATTAAAGCATCCGATGGCGTCTGAGTGACAGCTGCGCATTTGTACAGCTAAAAATAGGACCAAAACAAGAAGGGAAAAAAGTCACAGCACATCATGTAAAACTAAAGAGAAATGTGGATTTGTTACAGTAAAAATAAAAAAAAAAAATAAAAAAAATAGCTCCATAAAAATAGTATAATTTAATTCAAACGAGACAGTTTTAGAAAGTAGTTTGACATGATTCCAATGTTAAATTAAAGCACATTACAACTACTTTATTAAAGTAGATTGTCAATTTGAATCTGTGTACGTCATATATTTAGTGTGGAATATTTCTCCGCTAAAATCTAGATCTAAAAGGAAGTATAATGAGTGTTACCAAGGAAAAATTTGACAGAGCAGAAGAAATAAGCTCTGATCTCTAAGGTTCTTGTTAAACCTGACAGATGTCAGACTATTTTTTTTTTTTTTTTTGTGGTGGCCTCCATTGCTTTCATTTATTATAAAATTACCTCTGCATTTTATATTTGCCAGTGAAATGTCAAAATGAAAAAAAAAAAACATGCCCTCTAATACATTATATATACTGTATAAAACCAGAGCGCGTGGGCGGGGGGTGGGGGTGTCTCCCCATAGAAAAAAGCTGATATTAGATGTTATGGGCCTGTGTATGTGGTGGTCATTTGACTTCTGTTTTTAAATCAGGAAGTGAAAATAATGGGAAACGAGTAATGAACCCATTTCCGATTTCAAAACAGGTCCTTTTCTGCAGTTCGGTTGCTCATGAATGGGAATTGGGGAAAATAAATCAATGGTTTTGCCGTCTATGTGCACCTGGGGCCCGCTTCAGCTGGCGCACAACGCAACCAGCTCTGGGTCAGACAGGAAGGGGTCAGGAGTTGGAGGTGGCTGACGGCGAGCTTTACAGCGTCGGCTGGGCCCGTCCTGCCATGGCCCCCGTCATGACTGTGGACCAGGTGGACCAGGTGGACCAGGTGGACCAGGTGGACCAGGTGGACCAGGTGGACCAGGTGGACCAGGTGGACCAGGTGGACTGTCCTCAGTGTGCCCCAACTGTGTTGTGTTGTGCTTTAGGTAATTATATTTTATTTTAACTGATGATACATTTGGACTAGAAATGAAAAAAAAAAAAAAAAAAACCACACTTGGTTAAATTTTGATTTTTGCAGTTTATTGTGTTGTTTTTGGGTTTAAAACTGACCCTTTTCTATGTATCTTGTCATTAGAAACATTCTAATACAATACAGTTTGTTTTTGTAGCTCGGATTTGTCATAGTTTTCCTGCGTACGAATTATTGTTACTGATATTTTAATAAAGTTGAGACTGATAGAGGACTGTATTTTCTGCTACGTGCACTTCGATTGACTTCTATTTATTCAAATCTTTGTAAATGAGATGCTGAGTGGCCTGGGTAAGAGGCTGGGTTGACAAAACTAAACCAAACATAGACGTCTGAGCTGCTGCTCGGTCCTTCCAACATGTCTGTCGCCGTAGTCATGCATGTGCATGTTTTATGAATGAATATTCATCCAAGTCAGTGATGTGGAAAGAGTATTGATCCGATGAAGATCCGAGCTGACAAACCCCCTCAGAGTGAAAACCCTCTGCTGCTTTCCAGGGGATTTGGCATCTCTTTTGATCCAGTGCTGTGATTGGCTTCAGCCCCCCCACCCCCCCACCCTTAGTGTCAGTGTGTAAAGGCATGCACAGGTTCCCATGTTCATCTTTAGCATCCACTTGAGTGTGTGTATGTGTGTGTGTGTATGTGTGTGTGTTCATAGACGGACAGGCTCATGTAATATTCAGCAGACCTCTGAGCCCTTGGGTGCCACCAGTCTGCCCTGTGCTGGAATAGAGGTGTCTGCCCTCATCTCACCTGGTGACTGCCAACGGAAAGACTAGTGCCATAACCACTTTACTGCTTCCATCCTCCTCCTCCTTCTCCTCCTCCTCCTCCTCCTCCTCCTCCTCCTCCTCCTCCTCCTCCTCCTCCTCCTCCTCCTCCTTTTCCTCTTCTTCCCCACCTCCTCACTCTCCTCCAGGGTCTCTATGATCCTTTCCTCTCCTTTTCCTCATCCACACTGTCATCTCTTCTATATTTGTGTCCTGTAGACACTTGGCTGTCAACTCTCCTCTCCTCTCCTCTCCTCTCCTCTCCTCTCCTCTCCTCTCCTCTCCTCTCCTCTCCTCTCCTCTCCTCTCCTCTCCTCTCCTCTCCTCTCCTCTCCTCTCCTCTCCCCTTGCTTCCTCTCTTCCCCTCTCCTCTTTTCTTGTGTCCTTTCCTCTCCTCTCCCCTCTTCTTCACTATCCTCTCCTTTCCTCCCCTTATCCCTACCTCCCCTCCCCTTGCTTCTTCTCTTCCACTCTCCTCTTCTCCGCTCCCTTCTTGTTTCCTTTCCTCTCCTCTCCTCTCCCGTCTCCTTCACTATCCTCTCCTTTCCTCCCCTCATTTCCTCTCCCCTCCCCTCGCTTCCTCCCTCCCCCTCTCCTCTCCTCCAGTCTCCTCTCATTTCCTTTCCTCTCCCCTCCCCTCCTGTCGCTTCCTCATTTATTTCAACAATTTACATGTCCATATATGTAAAATAAAAAACAAAAGAGTAAAAGACGAGGCTAAAAAAGCATTGTCCATATAAGTACAATAAAAAATGAGAGTAAAAACAGGCATAAAAAAAGTACTGTATAAAAAGATATCACAGAACACCACCAGTCATCTTAAAAACTACTATAAAACTGCTGCAAATACACATTTTATTTTCATGTATTCATGCAAATAACAATAAACTGAACCAATCAAGATATTTTCTTTCTTTTTTTAGTTATCACAATAACTGTATTTTGAAGTTATGTAGATTAATATAATTTGTATTTATTTTTATTTTTTTTACATTTGGTGTGTTTACGTCTCTGGCTTCACTTTCCATGATCTTGCTCATATTGTGATTTCCAATGTTTTTTGTTGTTGTTGTTTTGTTTTTGTTTTTTTTTTCCCTTTTTCACAACACATTAGTTACAGTGCAGAGATAGTAGCAAAACAAAACCAGATCAGATGAGATGAGTGATAAGACAAGGACCGTGATATGAGTGATGCATGTGGGCACTGCAGCCGTGTGTTTGTGTGTTAACCTGCTGTCGGAGAAAAGACAGAGGCAGAAAACACAGCTGGTACTGGTGTATCCAGGCTGCACAAAATGAATATTCACACAGTTTGAAATATTACACAGTGATTTTTAGGCAAACAAAAAATAGGCATTTTTGCATTAAAACTTCTCCCTTGCTTCTATGTCTTATTTGCATCGTCCCTGTTTCTCCTCCTCCTTTCAGACTACACCTTCCTTGGCCTGTTTGCTCACAGTATAGCAGAATTAGCTTGTCTCTCTCAATTCCTTCGCTTGATCCTGCGGGAAATGACAATGTTGCAGTCTGCTGCCATTATTTTCACAGATCAAAGCATTGAATTTGAACCTAGCTTGGTTGAGAGGAGAAAAAAAAAAACCCAGGCTCTTATCATGTCATTCACCTTTGCATCAGAGCTCATTGCCAAAGGGGTAAGAGGCTCTGCACTGTGTATTTGTGTGTATACATGTGTGTACAGTATGTGTGTGTGTGTGTGTGTGTGTCTCTGCCTCTATGCCTGCCTGCATCCACAGACTGGTGGAGTGTGTCCTCTCAGGCTTTTTCTTTAGTCTCAACACTCCACCTGGTGGCAAACATTAAAAAGGACTGAAGCTGCAACAGCTGCAAAAGGAAGCAACAAGTGTTTGATCATGTCCTTCACCATCATACTTGTCTCCATACAGTAGGAGACATAATACATTCCATACATATATGGATCTAACATGTATTTCTTTATATCTCAAATAACCTAAAGAATACATTTGAATAAAGAGCAACATATTAAAATAACAGTCATACAGAGCATATGATTTATGTCAAGAAATGTTTATTTTCCCAATATATGGAGACTTATGGGACACCCTGTGTGTGTGTGTGTGTGTGTGTGTGTGTGTGTGTGTGTGTGTGTGCATATGTTTATATAAGTTTTTCGTTACATCAGTCTCCATGATGAAGGGGTGAAGATTTGAAAAATAATTAACATTTGCTGCTGAAGAAAAAGTACCGTATTCTTCTTTGCATTGATTGTTCTTAGTAGTTTTGATTCTAATTGTGGTTACAGCACCACTAGTGGTGGAAGAAAAAAATCCACAGAATAGGTGTTTGGGAGTTGAGACAAAAGTAACACTCGGTCTTTTTGGGTGCTTTTGCGCAAGTGTACTTGTACCCAAAGTATTCGATGAGATAAGATGGCAAAATTATCAGATAAAAAGTCAAAATTATGAAATTAAAAAGTCAAAATTATCAGAATAAAAGGCAACATTTTTAGATAAAAAGTCAAAATGATCAGATAAAAAGTCACAATTATGAGATTACAATTATGTACTTGAACTTTGCCCCAATTATTTGATTTTATGTTACTTCATACCTGCATTGTACTACATTTCAGAGGCTGGAATGTATAATACACTCTTGTATATTAAACATTGTTTATTTTCATCATGCTTGACCCACAGTACTGATGAAGTCTGTCTGTTGTGGTACAGACACTGCTGACAACACAAACCAGTGGCATCACAGATGAAACAATCCCCTTAGTATTTGGATGCAAATAGCATTAGCAGTAGCATTTTAGAACAGATTTAGTCTTGCTGGTTTAATCAGAAAACAAGAAACAAGTCATTTATATGTATTAACCAGGAAAAAAAGCTCATTGGCCAACACAGCAGCAGCAGTTACACAAAATGGAAATCACAGCCATACATTGGCAGTATTATTCAGAAATACAATAAAAGCCAATAATAACAAACATTGGTTGAAAAACATCATTATTTTACAAGATAGTAAAACAACAATGTTACTTTGAAGCATCTCAAAGCTGAAAATGATTCAGTCAATTGGGAAAATATCTACATTCACATTTATCACCTTCCCATTGATTTACAATGACTTTGAATGTATTAAAAGAGACTGATTCCTTCAGTTTAATGTCCTGTAGGTTATTCCCCGCAGTGGGACATGAATATTTAAAAGCTTGTTCTGACTTTTGGAACCTGTAAACATAACAGATCCTGGGAATAAACTGTCGAACACCAAAAGCATGTACATACATATACATAGTATTGTCTTAGCTCACCTTGTACAATGGTTAAGCTACTGCTGTACAAGCCAATTTAAGCATCAAAGATGGGTTTTGCAATTGTCGGCTCAAAATATGCTGAGTTCTGGGTTTTCTTTTACATTTTCTGCCCTAAGATACACATCTGGATGACTATAAAGTAAGAAACCACCCTAGCCAGTCCTGCATTATCACATAATCTAGTCTTAGAACCTTGTATCTATTGTAGACCTGGACGATGCAGTTGTATTAGTCATTACCTCAGTGGGTCTCTTGACCCAAACAAATTTGACTCCAGTGACCTACCCCTCACCTCATTTGCTATATATATATATATATATATATATATATATATATATATATATATATATCACATGTTGCTTTGTACTGTAAGGTAAACAGGAAAAGGCGGAAGGAGCAGCTCAAGACGTCGCAAATGATTCGTCACATTTTGCGGGAAAGTCACAGTGATTGCGAATTGCGACATCGTGCAGAATTCACGGGGATTGGCTGGATTTCCGTTGAAGTTGCAAATCGCAACATCGACGAAGCATTCTGCAGCAATAAGTTGCAACATGAATGTAATAAGGGTTGTAACTTTCTGCAACAAGAGCGTGTTAAGTATGGATTCTGCTTTAGCTTTGTGGATCAGTGTCTGCAGGAAAAAGAACATTGCGCTGAATACCAAAAACAGCGGTCACTATTAATAATTTCTTACGTATCCATCATTGAAACAGGAGAGAAATGTCAGATAATGTTAATGCCTGACTGAAAAAAAGTGTATAAAGTGTATGGTGATAAGATGTACAGTGTTAAAACATATAGAATAATTGTTTAAATTAAATAATACATTAAAAAATAACTCCTTTATTGCAGTGGCGGGTTTCCCGACCCCCAGATTGAAAAAACGCTGCATTACCTCATGTTGAAAAAGAATATATACAGCTCCTTGATTGCACTTAAGCTGACAATGCTACTATTTTGATTATACCAACATTATAGTCCAATCAGCCATACCATCTGGATGCCTGTTAAAAGAGGAAATTACAGCGACCCGCAGAGTGGTGTGTCTCTTCAGCAGCGTTACTTGATACTTCTACCAAGATGGTCGGACAATTACTAAAGAGTAGAACAGAACCTAGACTTTTTGACATAATACCAAGCTTGCATGGAGCAAATTAGTGTTGATCTCACAACAGCTGCAGTTGCCAGTGTAATCTAGGAGCAGATAAGGATGGGCGGGATGTGTCAACTGCAATGGGAGTTTGAAGTCAAGTGGGTAATGTTCCCACCAGCCGTTTACATGTGAGCGTGTTGAAGTGTTGAGCTTTCTCTTGTGACAGTGTGATGTGTGTGTGTATGTATGTATATATATGGTAAAGTGTTGAACATCTGGGCGTCTTTTTGAAGTACCCAGGTGCATAGTGTTGCGACAGATGCACCGCTTCCCTCATCGTCTCTGGAAAAGACGAACGGAGCTTGACAACCAGAAAATCCCCCTTGATCTACAACAACACCTCCCACTTCACACCACCCCTCCAAAACCTGTCTTTTACCCACCTCTACTTCCTCCTCAGGTGTGGGGAGGATGACTAGAGTAGATTTGTGCAGATGGACCAGCTCCACAAGTACATAAATACCACCATGTTTCCTTGAGGAGCTCTTTCCATCAACAATGGTCAGATAGAGGAGGCGGAAACAGTGACTGGTCAGCATGCCAACGAGGAGGGGGGGGGGTGTTTACAAGTTCAATACAGAGAAATGGAAAAAATACAACAAATGTAGAGTATTTGTCACTGAAAACTTTAGGAGGAATGATGAATGATATATATTTGAAATACCGAACACAGATCTTATGTCTTTGAGGGAAGCCTGATCTCTCTCTGAAATGCGCATTTTTATTCCCCCCCAAAAAAGTGTTTTTTTTCACATTTTTCTTGGTCTTTTGGGATTAATATCTAATATCTAACTATAATGTCTGATGCCCCAACATTTAATATATACCTTGTCTTTTTCAAAGGGGTCAAGACAAGGTAGTAGATAATCTAAGGAAGTAGTTGCACAGTGTTTCTCTTCATCCTACACTTGTGCACCTCCATCATCTAATCTAATTTACCAATCAGCCAGTGTAATTACGCCCTAAGATCTGCTCCGCTGGGCAAAATGGCTTCTGTCTTCTGCTCGAGTGGCGCAAATAAAACCACTGCCCTGTCGCTCCTGATGAACAGAGAGAAAGACGGAGCAGAAGGAGAGCGGTGCTACAAATGAAAGTCTTTACAGATTAATCAGGAATGCCTCAGTTGTGTGCTTCTGGTAATTAAGTGTGAGATTAATGACTATGCTAATGTGGTTGTGGGGTACTAGTGCTATAGCTTATGAAACACCGTAAAGACTGATGAGAAGGCTGATTTAGATTTTATGAGTACACAGTGTGGATTCATAAAATCGTCACCTTTTGATAGAACTATTATTTAGTCCTGGCGATCATTGCTATAGTATGTCCTTTGTTTTATCTACTTTTCCCAGCAACTCCGTTTCCTCTCAGCTGTGAAGCGACCCCTGTAGAGAACAGGATTGAAGTGGAATTTTGTCATGGATGCACTGTTTACCTCCTTCAGTTCACAGTAGGCCTTAGTGCTCTGGTGCTCCTTGACCGGTGATTTCATTAGGATTTTTGGTCGTGATTGTGACTGTCCTCACTGCTTCAACACTCCTTTTACCTTCCTCTGTTAATTGATCAAATGAGTACATGTGTAAATTTAAAAAAAAAGCAGTATTGTCAAAAGCATTTGAAGCTAAATGTTAGTAGGAAACGGTTATTTGATTTTGCTCTTGCGAGTAGTTGTCTGGAGTCAGACCTGACTGTCCACAGGGCATTGGGTCTACTTTAAAATGGATGATCCTGTCTGTTTGTTGGACTGTAAAGTCACAGGTCAACTGATGTCAAATGAACAGCCGAGAGCTATGGCTAGTGTGCACCTGCCCTTCTTTTCTCCAAGGGTTTCTCTTTGGAACATCATGGTATATTTACACCTATACCAAAATGAGATTACAGAACTGTGATTGTTTGGTGGAAAAGGACATATGGATGTGTGTTTAACCCTTTATTGGTCAGCTCAACCGTTTGGTAGAGGTAACTTTGAACCCTGATATCTAATCTAAATTTAAGTCCTTTGACACCAAACTTTTTGGGCAGTCTCCCCCTTATGTAAGAAGCATATAACACACAAAAACACTACTGAGTGGTCAATGTCAATGATATATTCAGGTCATACTAGTGTATAAACCACCAAGGAAGAAGATCGTAACCGTGACAACACCTCTGCAATGATCTTTTCCTTTGGACACAAAAATTGCAGGCAAGTTAAATTTTTTTCATTTATTTATAATAACTGCTTTCATGCGCATTTAAATTAACAGGCGGATAGAAAAGACTAGATACTGTCTCACATACAGTAAATGCCACTAAACTTGGTTTGCTGTGTGTTTTATTCGAGGAAGTCGACGGCATTATTACCAGATGTACAGGCGCATTTTTCAATATCACTAATCCAAAGACCTTTTCATTCGCCGAAAGTTGAACACATTGGGCTACAGCTATCAGACCGGCGACATTTCTGTCACACTCTCATTTAACTCTACCTAAGTGGGAAGGATGACAGATGATCTAAATGGCATAAGCATACGGGAGGATTTCAAGCCCAAAGGTCAGTCTCTCAGAGCTGACTCATCCTTCTGTTCAAACTGACCATGAAATTAGATCAATTTCAGGCTTTATTTGCCTCGTTTCTGCTGATTCTTCCCCTGCCAGGAAGGTGCGCTCTGTGTTTACTTGTAGTAGGTCAGGGTGTTCATCTCCGGCATCCTGTCACCTTTTCTTTTTGTCTTTTTCCTCACCTTTTGCTCTTCCTCCGTCTGTCTCCGATCCCCCACAGCTGTCCTCGTCTCCGTCATCCATCAGCTTTGCTTTGTCATCTCCCATAATGTGCAGATGTTTCATCCTCGCCGCTGGATCTGCTTTTTCCGCTCCTCCTCCTCCTCCTCCTCCTCCTCCTCCTCTGTCTCGATATCCACTCGACCTCTGTGTCCTCCACTAACTCAGCTCAGTGTTTTTTAGTCTGTACTTAGAGCTTGACTGACGTGGAACATTGTTCTGTAAAGAGTTCTCTACCGTAGAACATTACTCACGGTGGTGCAGTGGTTAGCACTCGTGCCTCACAGCAAGAAGGGCCCTGGTTCGAATCCCACACCAGACCTTTCTGTGTGGAGTTTGCATGTTCTCTCCGTGTCTGCGTGGGTTTTCTCTGGGTACTTCAGTTTCCTCCCACCATCCAAAGACATGCACTGATAGGTTAATTGGTTAATTGGTTAATGGTGTGGCTGAGGCTCAGTTGGTAGAGTGAGTAGCCCAATGACCAAGAGGTCAGCGGTCCACATGTCAAAGTGTCCTTGACCCCTGACTTTCGTCTCCCAGTAGGACTGACAGAACCTTAGAACCCTAGTGTGTGTGAATGGGTGAATGTGAGGTTAATGTAAGCGCTTTCAGGACCATGAAGGTGGAAAAGTGCTATATAAGCAGAGGTGGAAGTAAGTAAGTAGAAGTACTACTTTTACTGTCCACTTTTTAGGTATCTGTACTTTATTTGAGTATTTATTTTTCTGGCAACTTTTTACTTTTACTCCCTATGTTTTTGTATAAATATCTAATAAAAACTAAAACGACTGGAACCAAATTACAACACGTTATTTTTCACCTTTTTTTTTTTTTTTTTTGTGAATATTTATTAGTTTCCGTTATATGTTGCTGCTTATTTTTGTTTATTTTTCTACATTTACTTTTTGTATTTTATTATTTTCTTCAATTGTGTTCTGTTAGTGCCTTACTTTGTTCAGGTTATATATTATTTTGCCAGTTTAATATTCATTTTTGTTCATTTTACTGATCACTTTGTCTCAGGAGTTTAAGGGTTAAATATTTGTGGAAAAAGTAGTAGATTTATCCATAGAAGTCTTGACAGCCTCATTTTAGTTACTTATTTACCTTTATTTACAGGTGTAGTGTTAAAGCACAGTTAAATCCTCCACAGACTGACCCTGTTTCCCAGTGTTAACTATTTATATGTCTATCCTCAGAAGTGATTTTTTTTTTTTGTCAAAAACTGCTCCTCTCTTTCCTTATCCTAAATCAGTAATGTTTTTGGTCTGTCGGCGGTTGCACAACTTATCAAACATGACTTGTGGTAAGTTCTAGCCACTTTTACATCTGCAAAGTCCAGTCACATCACAAAGATTTGATTCATATCTGTGTTGTAAAACCAACCACATGCTGTGAAAAAATTGAATATAAAGTAGTAAAACTTCCCGTTAACTATGATTTTAACCCTTTAATAACTGTAATCTATCCGGTGGCTGCATTTTGCACTTTACAGTAATCAGATTACCAGAGGTGGAAGTAACTATGTAGAAATACTTCCTGAACTGTACTGCACTTAAGTAGATGTTTTAGGTATCTGTACTTTACTTGAGTATATATTTTTTTGGCAACTATTTACTTTTATTCCCTACTTTTTTGTATAAATATCTGTACTTTATACACTTTACATTCTCAGAATAAACTCATGACTTTTTCAAACTAGACAAATGTGACAGGATGAAAAATAAATCATAAATCTGAAATTGTGATTTACCATATAATTTTCACTTTTTAATCTCATCATTTTTACTTTTTTCTCATACTTTTCACTTTTTAATCTCGTAATTTAGATTTTTTTTAATCTGATAATTTTGTCTTTTTTCTCATAATGTTTATTTTATTAATCTCATAATTTAGCCTTTTTTCCTCTGAATTTTAACTATTTATCTCAGAATTTTTTCTCATAATGTTGACTTGAATTTTTCCTAAATATCCTGTCCATACCCACTAAACTGAGTACCATGACCCAATAAAACACATCATCTACACAGTAACTCACTTTGAAAGGCTTTATTTTGGATATTTTTGACATTGTCAGTTTTTTTCCTGTTTAAATAAGTATTATTATATCATCCATAGTATTAGTATTATTAATTTTTTTTTTTACCTTTACTTAAGTAAAGGAGTTGAATCAGTACTTCTACTTTTACCGGACGTGTGTATTTTATTTTTTTTTTGTTTTATTTATTTATTTATTTTATTTTATTTTTAAATTTTTTTTCTGAATATTTAAACTAAATAATAAGTTAAACATAAGGGGTTAAAGACCATTTGAACAACATAAATTAGATCTTTTTCAAATCTGATCCAGGCCACTTTCATATCACTGGTCTACAAGTAAAATGTTTCCGGAATAAAACTGTGTGTCACTGATGAAGCTGGAAGTTAACTTTTAGTTATGTTGTACAGAACAACTATGTCTTAGATTATGGCTTTTATTGAATTGAGTTGGATTTTTGTTCGTTGTGCAGTGTGCATTAGCTTTTTTTTTTCCATTTCTATATACTTTTACTTACTCACGCTGCATACAATAGATGACCTTGTGTCGTGATGGGGATTGATAATCATCGAAAAAAAAAAAAAAAAAACAACCTCAGAAGGACTATGTTGAGACTCCACGGAGCGCTACTGTACCTGTCAGATATGAACTGTGGTTGTCAACCAGGCCTGGATCATGTCTTCCCATCAGGGGTTTTTTATGGCATATCTGGCTTCATTCTTATGAAGCCGGCAGAAGCGGCAGACGAGAGTGACACAAGACAACTGATCTTGACATGGTTTCACTTTAACTCAGAAAACCAATAACCTTGCTATTTACCCAACACGGTTTCTCATTTCGAGGTCAAAATCACATTATGGACTTACGTTATATGACAGCTACGTATTCTGTGAAGTCAGGAAATGAACATGATACGTGTACTTCACACATTCCCTCAGGTAAAGCTGTCAAAATCCTCCTCTAATGTAAAGGGGAGGGGACGAAGGGGGGGGGGGGGGGGGGGACTTTTGTAATGTCTATATCGGTTTGTGCCCTAAAGGAGTGGAAGGTTTACTCATGTAACAGCATACGACAAGGTCTCGTATCACTGACAGAGTCTACAAATCAACCTCCTTTTTCATATCCCTGAACACATGTGACTGATAGGTCATCACCTGGAGGCTCCACCTGGGTCCCCGTCATTTCCTCTCCCTCGGTGACGCTTGATCAGGCAGATGTGATGGTTTGTAGCACTGAGAATGTTAGAGGGAGGAGGGTGGGAGTGGGAGTGGGGGGGTGGAGTTGTCGAAACGCCCTTGAAAAGTTCCGATCAATGCCGTTGCTTTTGGCGACGCAGGCACGTTTCGTCAAAATGCAGGAGACGTATAACACGCCCATGTGAAAATCTGAGACATGTCGACATAAGTCTTCCATAATTTATGACTGTGAACTATTTTAACTGCATGTTAACAGTGTGAAAGTATCTACGTGTTTGAGTAGGGAAGGGAATGGATAAGATTCTATTATTGATTTTTCTTATACCGGGAAAAAATTTAAATCTTATAATGTTTATTTTTTTTTTTATATATATATATATATTTCCTTGTCAAAATATATCATCACATTTAAAATAAGACTTTTAAGAGCCATGTTTGATACCAGCCTGCATTACACTCGCTAGTGTGTAATGCAGGCTGTTTGTCGCATAATTTTGGATTTTTATCACATAATTTTTACTTTTTAATCTCACAATTTTTACTTTTTATCTCAAAATTTTGTCTTTTTATGTCGTAATTTTGACTTTATTTCACAATTTTGACTTTTTAATCTCACAATTTTGTCTTTTTATTTCATAATTTTGATTTATTTCACAATTTTGACTTTTTATCCCACAATTGTGATTTTTTATCGCACAATTTTGACTTTTTCTCTTAAAATTAGGATTTTTTTTATCTCATATTTGTGAATTTTTTGTTTTCTAAATCTCACGACTTTTTTAAATCTCAATTGTGACCTTTTTTTTTTCTCGTTTTTCCAAAATGTTCTGCCCATGCCCACAAAACTGAGTACAGTGACTCTACCAAACACATTATCTACACAGTAACTCACCTTTAAATGCTTAATTTTTAGATACTTTTAAAACCTTTCTAATTTTTCCTCATTAAATAAGTATTATTAAAAAAAAATACAGTTTAAAGTTTTACTTTTATACTTTATTACCATTGAGAAACTGTAACTTCTACTTTTACCAGAGTATTTTTTCACACCAGTAGCTGTACTTCTACTTAAGTACAGAATATGAGTACTTTAACAGACTGTAAATCTATGGCTATGTGTGGAGTTAAAATGCTTATGTAAGAGTGAGTCCAACAAGCCAAAAAAAAAACCAGGGAAAAGGAGCGAGAAAGAGAGAGAGAGATTATCAGAGTGCGATTGAGCGACGGTTTATGTTTGTGAGTAATTGGATGCGGCTGTGTTTGTGTACACTTCTGCACGTCCGTAAACCCGTCGTCTGCATCTTCCTCCCTCCTTCCCTCAGCCCGACAGTCTCTCCGTTCTCCGCATCCATCTCCTTGAGGGATAAGATAAGCAGCTGAAACTTTTTGGAGCCAAAGTAGGAAAAAGAGAAGAGGATGAGAGATCACACTCCAAATCCTCCCATAATCCCCTGCTGGCTCATTCTTCAGCTGTAATTATGTATCAGATACACAGACAACAGGCAGGCTACATCCAAGACCACAAAATATGACAAATTGTTGCTTTTTACGGATATTTTACATATCTTCTCTCCTGATGAGTTTGGCATCTCTGTAGTTTGACTGTACTGACCTACGAAGTCAAAAGGCAGTAACTGCACAGACACCAAACTGTTCTGTTGTTGTTCAGCCACAGTTAGTTGTAGGTAGATTATTGGACATGAGGCAGTTAATGTTACTGTATATTACCTAGTTCTGTAAAAACCACAGTGCGCCTTATATATACATAATTTTGACTTTTTATTTCATCATTTTGACATATGTAATTATTTTGACTTATTAATTCATAATTTTGACATTTTATGTAATTATTTTCACTTATTACTTCATAATTTTGACATTTTATGTTATTATTTTGTCTTATTACTTCACAATTTAGACTTTTTTACCTCATAATTTTGACTTTTTATCTCATAATTGTGACCTTTTATTTCATAATTTTTACACTTTATCTCAGAATTTTGACTTTTTATCTCAGAATTTTGACTTCACTTAATGTGCCTTATATATAAAAAACCTTCAAAACCATTCATTGACAGTGCACCTTATAGTGCATAAAATACAGTAATTACATAATCTGTTTCAGTCTAATCCAGGGATTGACTGTAAACTATTGGGGCAGGGTCCTAAATGGACATTGGTAAGAACACAGTAATGGTCTTTACTGCCTTTTTGCTTTACTAGTACTTTTTGTTACTGAACAAACACCCACCAATTTTCTCCAAAACATGAGATATTTTATTACATGTCTAAGAATGATTTGAATGTTCAAAAAAACACAATAACTAATTTTTGCCAAAAAAATGCCTTTTTGCTTTGTAGGGTAGGGTAGAAATCGGCCCGTCAATGGGTCCAATCTGGCCCCTGGGATGAATTTGTGAAATGCAAAAATTACACAAAAGATATTAATAATTAAGGAAGTTAAAATTATTTGACATCAGTTCAATCTAAAATGGATCAGACCATAATCATAAACAATTATGAAAAAAATGCACATTTTCTTCTTTGTTTTAGTGTTCAGAAAAGATGAATAAATAAAGAAACAAACATAATAAATAAATAAAACAAAGGGAATAACCTGAAATGTACAGTATATGTAATTTTACCAATATTGTTAATGTTACTAAATGTGTGTATTTGTAAATCTACCGTCATCTTTTAAGTTGTAATGTATATAAATGATAAACTAAAGTGCAATATTGTTAATATTGCACTTATTTTTCTTAAGAATATCCAGGTTCATGTTATGTTCAAGTACAGTTCATAGATGTAAACAGTTTCATGATGAAATTTTTCTACTTTGGTCAAAAACATAGAGAAAACTTTGGAGTTGACATTATTTATATGTTTTTAACCTATTATTTCTATTATTTTACTGGTCTGACCCACTTTATACCATTTTAGGCTGAATGTGACCCCTGAATTAAAATGAGTTTGACACCCCTGCTTTACATAGTGATGCTTTTTGTGACGGCAGTGGCTGCAGTTTAATATGTGATTATGATGGTTTTGTGCAGTGGGGTGTTTTCATCTGCTCTCATAACCTCCTGCAGAGAACTTACATTATTTCTTAAGAAATCCATTTGCCCAACATTATTTCCCATAACATTTATATACAAGTATGTGCCATTAGTGTAAGATTATATATGGATTATGTCTCCTTACTTAGAAGCTCCATGTGACAAATAGAGGTGGTAAAAGTACTGACATTTTGTACTTAGGTGGAAGTACAGCTACTGGTGTGAAAAGATACTTTGGTAAAAGTAGAAGTACTGATTCAACTCTTTAACTTAAGTAAAAGTAAAAAAGTACAACTTCTCAATTGTAATAAAGTAAAAAAAAAAAAAAAGTAGAACTGGCTTATTTTTTAACACTTATTTAAGCAGGAAAAAAACCCAGAAAAAAATATTCCAAAATATCCAAAAATAAACTCTTTAAAAGTGAGTTACTGTTGTGTAGATGATGTGTTTTATTGGATCCTGGTACTCAGTTCAGTGGGTATGGACAGAATATTTAGGTTAAATTCAAAAGTCATGAATAGATTTTTATTTTTATTTAAAAAAAAAAAAAAGCATAATTATGAGATTAAAAAAATCTATATTGTGAGATAAAACTCAAAATTATGAGGAAATGTGATCAGAATTATGAGATAAGTCAAAATTATGATATAATCAGTCACAATTTCTGATTTATGACTTATTTTTCATACTGTCACATTTGTCTAGTGTGAAAAACTAATGAGTCTATTCTGAGAATGTAAAGAAAAATAAATACTTAAGTAAAGTACCGATACTAAAGGAAGTACTTCTATTTAATTACTTCCACCTCTGGAAAAAAAAACAGGAACAAGTTACAATGTAGTGTAGAATAATGAAGAAATTATATTAGCAATAGGCAGCATCGAACAAAAAACGTCTTTAGCCGTGATTTAAAAACATTTAAGCTAACTTTACAAACCAAAAATAAACCATTTGCTGATACACACATAGCCATATTCTTCATAATCTAGCTCTATTATATATGTGTGGTCGTTGCTAAAGAATCTCCTCTTCATCTTCAATCATCCTCATCCAATGCTACAAGGTCTCTAAATGTCATGAGCACTCACTGTGAAATTGCAATTAAGAGCATAATAAATAAGTGATCGAGAAACAGTCTCTCACAGGCTTGGGTGGACGGGGGGGGGGGGACATCGAGCTAATTAAGATTTTATGATCAATTAGGATGATTCGTGGTAATGGACAGAAGGATCATTTGGCACAAAGCAACACGAGAATGTACCAAAGTTAAAGAGTTATTCATTTGGTTGTGCTACGTTGTGTAGATCTATGAGTACTATTGGTAGGAGGGATAGTCGAGGAGTGTGACTGTGAGCACGCATTTTTTTTTTTCTTTTTTTCTCAAGGAGATTGTTCCCCCTCCTCCGCACCCACTCCCCCACCCCACCCCATGAGTACAGGTTGGCGTGGGAAAGGGCTGTGAAGTTCACCGGGCAGATTTAAAGTGGCTAAAAAAAAGTTTCCTGCAGTGCCTTTTTCTATGCCTTTCACGTGGAGCCAAGCTGGTATCACCCCACACCCCACCCCCCCACACCCCTGTTTTGCAGAGAGCTGGAATAACAAGAGAAAAAAAAAAAGACACGGCATAGACAGAATGGAAGGAAGCCCTCGGAGGATTCGGACTGTAATGTGTTTCAGGTTGAAATCAGATCATGGACAATTAGAGGAGAAATGGCTGACTTGGTAAACAGTGGTCCTCCATGGACTCATCTCAGATGGAGACTAATTCCACTTTCTGCGTCTGAGAGGAAGTGTTGTCTGTTGCCGTCATTAGTGATGGCTGTTTGGATGGCTCTAAATTCCTCCTTGATCGTTTAAATCATAAAAAAAGACGAACAAATGAATTCACTCTACCTTTCTGTCTGGATTATTTGTTATCTCGTCTTTTCCATTCCACTCTCTGACTCTGATGTCCTTAAAGCTGTAGGAGCAGAAAGTAAAGCCAATGTTTGTAAAGGCATATCTTCCTTCCAAATGGAAAGATTAAATATTAAGCTGCATAAACCTGTTGTGTTGTTGTCGTTCGAGCTTCCGTTGAGTCATGTCGGAATACGATCAGGAATCTGTGATTAAAGTTCTTGATCTCAGGTTTAACCCCAAAAATCGTAAATGAAAATGCCTACGATTTGTCATGAAATACAATACACTGAAAGTAAATTATTAGCTTTTGGACCAACAGTACGAAAAAAACTATCAAGCATTTCATATATCTAAATCCCACCCTCTGGTTTTGAACATCGCTATAAAGGTAAAAGCTAAAGTACTTTATTTGTTATTATACACTGTACAATGAAATCAGGGTCTGTTAGAGTCCACTGATTTTGTGCCCGCATGCACTCGGGCTCCTGCAGGGCTGGAATATTATCTCAGCCGGTGCCCGCGGGCCAACACTTTATTTGCGCTGTGGAGTTTCGGGAAGACCGTCTGACTCACGTGTGCATTAGATCAGTGTTTCCTAACCCTGGTCCTCGAGGCGCACTATCCTACATGTTTTAGATTAGTGGTCCCCAACCTTTTTATTACGTAGATTGTTTATATTGGTCGCCACAAATTATACAGAGCGGGTTTGGTCTGTTGGAATCACCTGTCATGATAAATCCATATTTCAAGTACAACTCCTGGTATTGTCTGTTAAAAGCTTTCCTTTTCTTGGAAGTTGGATTCTCTTCTTCTGTCTCTGCATGAGCTAGACCTGCTTATGAGGGTCATATGTAACTTGATAGCTATAAATAATCTGGTAAAATTGGTAGCGATTCATACATTGAAGTCAAACTGAAATGCTACATGTGTTGAAATCTACTCAAACTAAAAGTAAAAATCATCTAATTTTTCTTCAAAGCAGGTGAACATGATAATTCTGATGGTATTTTAACTGAATGTAGAATGTGTCAATAATGGCGTAATCTGCAGATGTGAGGTTTCTGAATAAAATAATAGTGTAACAAGCTAATAAAGTCTCAACTGGTGGCTTTGCTAACCAAGCAGGAAACACTGTCCAAACAACCAAGACTGGAGAGTTTTCCTAAAGAATTAATCTATAAGCCAAGATGAACGTAAAATCATGATTCCCAGGGATATACGTGAAGATGTACAAATAACTTCAACAGCTGAGTTCATTAGCTTCAGAAAACTAAGAACCAAGACAGCATTGTGCCACAGATCAAATTAGATTGTTATGTCTATACAATCAAATCCAAATCTGAACTGTTTGTCTTGCATTACGAGTCATCTGTGCAACAGTTTGTTGCAGAAATGTCCTTTTTGAGGGGTGTCAATAGTCCATGTCCATATGATGATACATTTTTAACTTTAATCTTTTTCTTTGTTGTTTTCAAAAAGTGCTGAGTTGTTTTAGAAAATATCTGCATCCACACAATACCAATGAAAATGCCTGAAAACAATGTAGTACAAATGACAGGTCTGTATATGGCGTTGAAATGTTCTTGTAAAAATTATGAAGATATTGAGCATGTACCTGAAGCTTAAAGGGATAGTTCGGTATTTTCACATGAATCTATACGGGATCACCATCTTTACTTTGGTCCACCCACAGTGATTTACCCCCGACAGTGTTTTGTGAGTCCAGTTCTGGTCTAATTTTGGTCAAAACGAAAGTAGTCCCGGAAGGTTTCCTGGGCTCAACAAAATAAAACGTCTTTCTTCTCAAAACAGTGTGTGTTCGAATTGCATAACAAAACCGTCACGAGACAAATAGTCACACCTCGTAATTTCTCTCGATCAATGCGCATTGTCACTGCTAACAGCTGTGCGCCTTAGCAAACTACTTTCATCAGTTGTTCAGCAGTGTTTGCACACAGCATATGTTTTTCATATATAAGGCGCTTTAACTGAAACCAAAATTATGAAATAAAAAGTCAAAATCATGAGATAAAACATCAAAATTATGAGATAAAATGTCAAAATTATGAGATAAAAAGTCCAAATTATGACATAAAATGTCTAAATTGTGAGATTAAAAAGTAAAATATGATGAGATAAGGTAATTTTTCTCAGTTTGGTGCCTTTTTACTTTGTAGGACAGAATATGTCACCTGTTTAACTCCACTGCTGAACCTTTATTACCTATTTATTGTCAACTCCCAGCTGCGTATTGTTATATTCAGTGTTAATAGGTTAAAAACCTACTTCTTACCCCAACTTTTAACCCATAGCACTGTGCTACTAAACTGGTGGTATTTTTTAATCTTTTTATCTGTGTGTTCTTGTTTTATTGTATTTTACATGTTTTTTCTTACATTTAAAATATAAAGCACTTTGGTGTTCTTTTATGTTGTTGTAAAGTGATATATAAATGAACTTTGATCCAGTTTGATAGTTATTTTTCAGTTTTTTGGCAAATCTAACCATAAAACTGACTGACTATTGCAGATTAAAAATAGGTGACTTTTCAATATTCTTGTTTTTTTATTTTGTTTTGTTTTGTTTTTAACAGGAAATGTGAAACATGCAAAAACAAGTAGAGGTGTCAAAAGTACTCGCATTCTGCACTTAAGTAAAGTGCAGCCATTTGTGTAGAAAAAAATAATGTTATAAAAGTAGAAGTACTGATTCAACTTCTTTACTTAGAAGTAAAAAAGTACAACTTCAAAAGAACATTTCTTTGCTTCAAAGCTTAAACACATGTTGTCCAGACGACTGGGTATTTTTGTAACTCCATAAAAAAAAAAAAATAGGTTCATTAAAAAGATTTCCATCATGATGCTTTTTTCATGCCTAAAGAGGAATAAAAACACTGGGGAAAGAAAATCTTGACTAAGGTTCTCATAATTCATGCATCAAAAGGTTAAAACAATCATATCTCTAGTTTTACGTGGTCTTATAAATAATAAAATAAAAACTGGGAGAGAGTTTCATATCCGCACTTTATTTTTTTAACAGCGATTTAAAGATGCCACAGGATCTGATCATGCTGATGTAATCATAGGACACTAAGGCATGGGCGTAAAATTGTGTATGGACGCTATGGACGTGTCCATACCAATATTTGATTATGAAATTACATAACATTTGGGAAACAAAAGGTTGCTGTATTTTATGGACTATATGGCAACACTTAAAATACTTTAATTTCCTCCAAAAACCACAGTGCACTTTATATATGGACTAATTCTGGTTGTGCTTAGTGACTGGGAAGTTTTTATCTGATCATTTTGGCTTTTTATTTGAAAATTTTGACTCTTTATCTGATAATTTTGACTTTTTATCTAATGATTTTGACTTTTTATTTGATAATTTTGGCTTTTTATTTGATAATTTTGACTTTTTATCTGATAATTTTGACTTTTTATCTAATGATTTTGACTTTTTATTTGATAATTTTGACTTTTTATCTGATAATTTTGGCTTTTTATTTGATAATTTTGACTTTTTATCTGATAATTTTGACTTTTTATCTAATGATTTTGACTTTTTATTTGATAATTTTGACTTTTTATCTGATAATTTAGACTTTTTATCTAATGATTTTGACTTGTTATTTGACAATTTTGACTTTTTATCTGATAATTTTGACTTTTTATCTAATGATTTTGACTTTTTATCTGATAATTTGGACTTTTTATGTAATAATTTTGACTCTTTATCTCCTAATTTTGACTTTTTATATCATAATTTTGACTTTTTATCTCCTAATTTTGACTTCACTTAATACACTTTATAATGCAGTGTGCCTTATATATGAAAAATCTAAAAAATAAACCTGTCATTAACTGTGCGCCTTTATAGTGACTAAATATTGTCATCACCGAACCTTTATCACATGAAAAATAACTAGACGAAGCTAAATATAAATGTCGGTCTTGTGACGATAACTATAATTAAATATATAATGCAGTTATAGATGACCAATAAATGTGGTTGATGAAATTAAAAAAAATCCTAAAATGTCTCTTAATTTTTGTTGACAAAAACAAAATGAGGCATTATTTTCATTAATTCAGCCACGTTCTTATTTCTTTATTTTATTTGTTGTTGCCGTCTCTCGCCAGAAAGTCATCAAATTATGTCCCCACCAATGTCAACATCATCATTACTGCCATGCTCTGAGGGTTAAGTACAGTAATGATAACACTTTGATTACACTCCACCTCTATAAGTAAGCACAGTAGGGGACTTTAATAAAACAAAATGAAGCATACATTAATTTTAACCCACGTGACGGAGTCATTTGTAAAGTCATTTTTTAACAGAAGTAGACAGGAACAATAACTAGCACAATGTTGCTGTTATCCATAGCTCCAGGTTTAGTTGCACAGATGTAAGACAGATGAATGGAGAAGTGAAACATAAAGAAAAAGAAGGGGAAAAAAAAAAAAAAAGAAGTATAATGAGCGTGACAGATTGGCCTCTAAACAGACTAACTGTAATAAGGCATATTCCCTTTTAAAAATAGATGAGGAGTAATGAGGCAGGGACACAGAGGACAATACAGAGTGTAATGGTGTGTGTGAGGCCTGGATGAGCCTTCTGGAAGGCACTTTGTAATATGTGAACATGTTGTCTTGGAGCACAAAACAATCTGTGGCCTTGGGCAGGGCATCGGAGCATCTCGGGGTGGATTAAAGTCATAGCGGGGTGTTTAAAGACAGCCAACTCATTTATTTACACTCTTCTAACGTCCCCATTTCTTTGTCTTATCTTACATGTGTATGAACTGTTTCTAGTAGTTTTTGGAATGGATGTTAAAATAGAATAGTTTGTATGGAAACCTGCACATTATTACATTTAGATGTGGGTGAAAACTATTAGTATTAACCCTTTAACTCATGGGCCACATTCAGCCCAATATGATCTAAAGTGGGTCGGACCAATCAAATGATACATGCAGTAAGAACTTATAAATGATGTCAACTCCTAAGATCGAATTCCATGTATAATCAGTTTATGTTGTACTTTTGTAATTTTATAATTTTGTGCAATCAAATCTTAATTTCACCCTTGTCTTAAAATTTTATTTTAATTTTTAATCAATGTGGGCTACAGTTTTTGTATGAAAGGTGCTATATAAGTAAAGTTGTTTATTATTATTATTATTATTATTATTATTATTATTATTATTATTATTATTATTATTATTATTATTATTATTATTAATAATAATAATAATAATAATAATAATAATAATAATAATAATAATAATAATAATAATAATAATAATAATAATAATAATAATAATAATAATAATAATAAATAAATAAATAATAAATAATACACATTTTTCATGTATGAACTGTACTCAAAAATAAAATGAAAAAAATATAAACAATCTGAAAATGCTTACGAAAAACAAGTGCGGCTTTAACAATATCACACCTTATTTTATCATTTATCCATGTGCAACACACCTTACAGATCAGTGTATCAACAAATACATTAAATTAAATTAAATTACATTAAATTACATTAAATGAGTAAATGACAAGCAGAATATTGGGAAATTCCACATGTTTCAAGATTCATTTACACAACAAGTGAAAATGTTTGTATATAAAAATAGATGAGAGAGAGAAAAAAAATATAAATGAAACAAAAAAACTGAAAATGTATGCATCTAGTCACTGACCACTTTATTAGGTACAGCTGTTCAACTCCAAACTTAATTTATATATGAAGTTAAAACATATACAGTACATATAGTTACATACTGGCCACTTCATTAGGTACAGATGTTCATCTCCAAGTTTCAGTTAAGAAAGAAAATAACTAAATAAAAAAAAAAAAAATTAAATGTATGCATTCACTCAATGGCCACTTTATTAGGTACAACTGTTAATACTAACATCTTTTATTCCACTCACTGGTATATTTAACCATGTACCAAGAAAACAAGCAGATCTACTGAAGTTCAAGCCAAGCATCAGAATGATGGTTTTAACAGGTGCTTTAAGTGACTGAATGTTGTGTCGTTTCCGGTGCCAGAAAAAGCATTTCAGAAACTGCTGATCTAGTGGGATCTGTACTCACAACCATCTCTTGAGTCTACAGGGTGTGAACTGAAAAAAACAAAATATCCTCTGAGCGACACTGCTCTGCTTCTTTTTTTTTTAATACCAGTGTGCAGAGGAGAATACTTTAACTGGTTCAAGCTGATAAAACAAAGCAAAAGCAACTATAACTCAAACAACCACTGGTTCCAACCAAGGTTTGTAGAAGAGAACATGGCCGTCATGGAAGAAGATTGGTCATTTTTATTAACGACACCAAGTGCTACTAAAGGTTTACTTAATAAAATGGTCACTGAAGCTACTGTTATACATGTAGTAACTTTGAAATTCAGTATAATAGATTAGAATAGTCACTTTTATTGTCACAAATATTCACCACAGTGCACATTCAATGAAATTTTGATCCAAAAACTCACCATCGGACATAATAAATCAATCATAAAATGAAAAATAAAAATAAATAAAAACAGTACAATAACAAAAAATGTCATCACAAATTGCTAAAATTCCAGATATTATCATACTGCATATGTTTACCATTTACAGTATAAAATACTAAATGAACTGTTGGCCATAAAAATAGAATAAAATATTTTGTTCCCACTTTTCATGTAATGATTCTAATGATGTGACTCAAGAAAAGACTCAAAGAAAAGTTCATCTTACCAAGCACTCTTAGGCCATAGATCTTAATTCATTACAGTTATAATTATGCTTAATTAGGAAATATAATTTGTATTTTTTTGTTTTTGATTTGATTTGATTTGAATGATTTATTTCGAACATGTGCAAAGTGCAACAATAATCAATACAACAATAATAATAATAATAATAATAATAATAATAATAATAATAATAATAATAACATATAATAATACAATTGGAATAACGCAGTGACTTTATTCAGAAATTACAGGAATTAACCTTTATTCTGAATTAAACAGGAATAAAAACTCCCATGTAAAGAGGGCTACTACATTCTTGGCTCCATACATTTAAGCTACTTCCTTTTTTTGTTGTTGTATCATTTTTGTTTAGTTTGCATGCAGTTTTTCTTTACTTTACCCTCCCCACAGTAAAAAAAAATAGTCATGTGCTCTGTAAATACTTCTGTATATATATATATATATATATATATATATATATATATATATATATATATATATATATATATATATATATATATATACGGAAAAATAGACTTAATGAGGTGTCAGCCTGTTGGAGGTGGGTGTCACTGCATGTCATCGTGTCATCATGAGGATCATATGCTTTGCCTTCATCATGCTGATATGTTTCATAACACCTGTCAGTGGAGGTTCTATTCCACTGTGGCACAATGGTTTTTATTGAGGAGGGAGTTGAAATTGTAAGAGCATTTAAACAGGATTAAAATGATCTGGAACAACCATGTATTATGTGCATGTTTTAGGTTTGATGATATGTTTATATATATATATATATATATATATATATATATATATAAACATATATATTTTCCTTCATCTGTGACACAATGAACATTTCAGTGGTAAACCTAATGTGTTTGGACACTCCATGCATTTGTGATATACTGAGTCATTCCTAAGTCACTGAAAGTTGCCAAGTCATTCTCCCGTCTCCAAAACTACATGTTTCCTTCTGCACATGTTCTGTTTTGTTGAGACCAGCTGGAGATGGCAAAAAAAAAATGAAGCTCTCACATGGATATAGGATGTTCAAGAGCAGAAAGCCTGTTTGAGGTATTAAATTTGGGTCTGTTTGTATTTTTGTTTGTTTGTTTGTTTGTCTGTCTGTCAGTCAGCAGGATTATACAAAAATGTTCTGAACAGATTTTGATGAAACTTTCAGGAATGATAGATAATGGGTCAAGGAAGAACCAATTAGATTTTGAGCAATGAAGGTCAAAGGTCAAGGACATCAGATGGGTCAACACCTATGGCTCGATCATGTTATGTGTGAATGACAAATATATATATATATATATATATATATATATTATACAACTATAATGAGCAACCCCATACTATTGTATCTTATTTATACAAGACACTGTTTTAATTTTGTATCACATTGAAGAGTTAAACAAAGCACTGGAAAAAAATGCCCCTCTAAAAGTAAGTGGAAACAAGGCAGTCAGAGACGGCAGACCTCCGATTCATTTTTCATTGACACGTGATGTAATCGAGCCATAGGTGTTGACTTATCTGATGTCCGAAGGTTGAGATGATGTGAATGAAAAAAAAAAAAAAACAATATTCTATCTTGTCTGAATCCTGAGATATTACCATTGATGTGTTTTAGCTGTTGACCTTTAGTGTGACCTTGACCTTTGACCTTCATTGTTCAAAATCTAATAGGTTCTTCCTTGACCCATTATCTATCATCATTATCAAATGTAATCAAAATTTTGAACTTTTTGCATAATCCTGATGACAGACAAACAGACTTGAATTAATAATAATTAATAAAGGTAATAATTATACCTCTTTGGTGGAGGCAAAAAACACAAGTACAATATTTTTTAGATTTAATTAAGCGGAAAAAAAAATAAAAATAAGTCCTTATATCTCACTGAAAAGTTATTCTTCAGGTGATTATGTCTTATTTTAAGTGTGATGAGATATTTGTATTAGAAATGAGGTAAATACATGTTGTAATATTTAAATTTTTGCAGTGTATATTCCCCTCTAGATGTGGTTTTAATTTGAAAGGACAAACAGAAAGAGTTCCAGTGATTAAAATCTTCATATTGCTTGTACAAAATGGAGAAGTAAACAGAAATAATAGCGAATATACAGAGTTTTACCATGAGTTAATGCGTTGGTTTGTTCATATGTAAAACCCCATTGGAACAGATAAAACAAACACACACATATCTGGTTAATCTGATCAGATTTTTCTCCGTCCTCAAGGTATATCAGCATACATCCACAGAAAACATCAGTGAAAACAGATACAAAAACTTCTTGTCTTTTAAGCATCCATCAAACACAGAGCGACCTTGAAACTAAAGCAAAGCGTGTGATTATGATCACAGGACAATAAAACAAGATTTTGTCCTGGCCGTCATTCCAAAGGGATGACACACTGTCGCTGTGAACTTGTAGCCATTGAATATAAATCTGAGCTGAAACCTTTTTGCCAAGGCCAATTACTGGGCCCTGCATCCAACTGCCTAATTATCCCAAATTAGCTGACTCAGTGGATTATGAGATGAATTAGTTGTTATCAAAATCATGCAGTAGCGCTGAATATTAACAATGTCATTCAAAGGATGCAGTTTTTAGGGTAATTATAATTTTCACAGTTGAATAGAATAAAATAGAATAGAAGTATTTTATTGATCCCAAAATTGGGAAATTGCTTACTATACAACTCACTATGTCAGATACTATATGTTAATTAACAATTAATCATTAAGCATTTTCAGCAAGTATGAAGAGGAATCTATATGTTTAAAAAAAACTACCTGTACGTACTAATTTAAAAGTGCATTGTATTTCAGTTAAAGGAGTCAAACTGTTGAATAACTGCAGTGAAGAACTGAAAACCTGTGAATTAGTGCAAAAGTTTAAACAGGTTTTTATAAACCATATTCTAAGTGGATACAGGAAACAGATGGAAATAGGAATTTCTAGCAATGAACAGGTTTACCTTTTTCTGATGCCTTTTCTTTTCTTTTCTTTTTGTTTATATATATATATATATATATATATATATATATATATATGCTCTGACTGAGTAATACAAAGGGGTAGGGCTAGATAGGTTTTGTTAACTTCATGCTACACCCTTTTGAACAAGGTATAGTTGTCTAGGATGCTAAAGATGTGTTGTTTTAATTTCTGCTTAAATACGTTGTATGTTTTACTTCTTTTCTTTTACCTGTTTGAATAAACAAATAAATAAAAATGTCACAATATGTTCGTCTGCAATTGAAAGAAAGTAAAGGATGGAGAGGTAATATAAAAATGAATATACAGTATATGTAAAATAACACAATATTTATGTTCATTACCATGTTTAAGGAATGACTATGAGATGTCACCTCATGATAATAAAGAAAGTAATTATTGGACTGCAAAAACAATATTATGTACTTCTGTTTTTTCAATATTTGGATGGATGGATGGATGGATGGATGGATGGATGGATGGATGGATGGATGGATGGATGGATGGATGGATGGATGGATGGATGGATGGAGCTGGGAAATTCAGGCATTATTGATTCTGCTTCTGTAGTATCAGAACAAAGAACATTATAAAATGTTAAAAAAGAAATATCTACAAGAATTAATTATACAGGTATTTGGCTATATACAATATACAATATAAAGTGGGAATAATAATACTAAAATGTACAAAATGAACCAGTGCAAAAATTATCTGTGCAACTTAAACAGTTCCATACAAGTTTAACAGTTACCTAATTAAGTAATGTTATCAATGAGACAATATGAAGAGTTCTATTTAGTTCTATTTAACTAATTAGTTCAAATTTTTTTTACCAGTTACTATTATCTCAGACACAACAGTGATTTAGTAAATATTGGTAATGTTTTACACAAGTGTCCAATGGAACAGTGACTGCAGTTTCAGTCACAGTATGTTAGAGGGATAATCTATCATATCTTATTGTTTTCGGTGACTGTGACCTTTGACCTACATTCAACCAAATTGAATGGGATCTATTCTGGACCACATCGTACCTTTTCCTGAAAATTGGTCCAGTAGTTTTTGTGTAAAGTTGTTGATAACCATGTTTTACGGAATGATTTTTCATGTCATCAGACAAAAAAACCAAAAAAAAAAACCGACATTACATACTTCTGTTTTTTTTTTCAAATATTGGTAAATTTTTGAGTGGATGTCCAATGGAAAAGCGACATTTGTGACGTGCAGTGTCATATCAGTCACAGAAATGGAAAGTCATATCCTGTTCATTCAGTGTTTTAATTGCTTTTATCTGGATTGTTGAACTAAGCTGGTATTATTTTGTTTCTGAAAACTGAAATAAATTGTGGTTGGTTAGAAATTAATGGTTTAGAGAGAATATAAAAAGACTCATCTGTGAAAATACTGATGCAGCTTCACATGGTAGCATATCCATTCATGTCACTAGTGTTACTTTTTTTCCCTCCTCTCACTGGGAATCACTGTCAACTCAAAGGCACCAGAGCATCACATGTAGAGGGAAACATTACTGTGATTATTACTATTCTGCATGAGACAGTCAGAGAAAAAGGGGAGCAAGAGGCCATGTCTCCCCCTGCTAAAATCAATCTTGCGGTAGGTTTTCGGTCCTGCATACTGATGTACCTTCATTCACATGTATGGTTTCTGTTGCTCTCTTGACCCTATTCACAAAGAAAAAAAAAATAAAAATTATAATATCTGATTCATTGAAATCTTTAGGATCATATGATGCATCTGAATTAGAAACAGTATTCAGGGAAGTACAGTTGAAGACAGTAACTGAGTCTGTGCTGTTTCTGCTTTGAAATTAAACAAGGAAAACCAGAAAACGCCCTGTATTGTATATATTTTTTTTCTCATTTTAAAATTGTTTACTGATTTTAAAACTATTTTATTAGTGCCATAGCAGCATGATGTATAATGGATGAATGGTATTCCATCGATTATAAATGTTTAGTGTATTTATAAGCTATAATATACACATGTAAATGACAAAATAAGTCTAGTAATGTTAAAATTATGCATTTATTTCAGTTTGTTCATGCTATTCATGCTTTTTGAAAGGATGGTTTGTAGATGTGAACATTTTCCTCATGTAAATTGACCCTTTTTTACTCTAAAACAGGGGTCTTAAAAATGCGGCCCGTCAATGGTTCCAATATGGCCCGTGGGATGAAGAGCATAATAACCAATTAAATGACTCCATATTTTCTTCTCAGTTTTTTCTTTGTCTATAAATGATGACAACTTCAAATTTTGTGCCATTGTTTTAAATGCAAAAAAAATTATTAAACTATGAAAATATTTTACATTTACAAAATATCCTGAAACAATAAAATGTGAATAACCTGAACAAATTTGACACAATTTTAACATTTTTCTGCTTCTGTTACTAAGAGTTTAGTGTCTTTGTAGAACTGATCCATAATAAAATACATGGACTAATGATAAATTGAGGCAGAATATTGTTAAAATGGTCCTTTATTTCTTCATGAAATGTAACTTTTTTGCATTTGGATAATTTTTTGTGTTTTTTTTCCACCATTTGGAGTTGTCATTATTTCTAAGTTATTATGTTTTCATTTTACTGGTCCAGCCCCTTGGAGATCAAATTAGGCTGAATGTGGCCCCTGAAGAAAATCAGTTTGAGACCCCTGCTCTAAAACATAGACAACTGTTTGGGGTTGATTATTATTTATATATATTTTTATGTTTTTGTTTTACTGGTTGGGCTCACTTCTGATCAAATTTATCTGAATGTGGCCCCTGAACTAAAATGACTTTGACACTGTTGCCATAATACAAAATAATATAATACAAGCACTCAGCTATATTCATTCTGTGGATGTATTTATTGTAAAACAAGCATATTAGGAAACACGTATGCACATTCGTGGCATCTGACATTTCGACAGACTCAAAGTGTGATAATATCTTTTTTTTTCTCTACTGGTCTGGCTTAACATAATCCTCTTTTACAAAATTTAGCATGTTCACTGCAACAGCAGCCGTACTGTAGCTTAACATACATCACTGACATTGTCCTCGAATAACCTCGTCAAAAAATAAATAAAATAAATCGGTAAAAAAAAAAAAAAAATCAAAAAACAAAAGAAAAGGGAGAAAAAAAAAATCCTACATGTTGCTTAATCCACGTAGAGGCTTCAAATCTCATTTTGATGAAAATGAGTCAAAGAAAAAGCTGCCAGTACACAGCGATAATACAATATAAGTGAGCTTTGCTTCTTCCAGTGGTGGTGTCAGTAGAAGCAGATAGTCATGACAGGCCACATTTTAAATGGGTCCCTATTCAGTGGGAGATGAATGTGTGCAGCTATCAGAAGAATCAGTGCCAGCTGTTTACATAAGCAGTGCAGGAAAATTCTAGAGGCCGATGCTCAAGGGAGACAGAGAGAGAGAGAGAGGAGAGAGAGAGAGAGAGAGAGAGAGAGAGAGAGAGAGCGAGAGCGTACAGGCAGAGTGGTGTGGGTAAACAGAGCCAGGAGACAAAAGCAACTTTTGAGGGATTTTTATTGAATATTTCACCATTGAACATCAGTCCAACTACACTACTCTACAATTTATTTTTTTTAGAAAGTATCTGATTCTGACATTAAATGTGCTAAAACTTACATATTTGAATAAGATGAACAAGAAAACAAATGACAAAAGTGCTGTTCAGTAACCTATCTACGTTATCCTCATTCATAACATGTACCATGGGTCTAGTCGTGCTTCATAGTCAGAGGAGGCGGGGCTAAAAGGTTGTCTTTCAAATCCCTCTGTACGCAATAGAACGTTACTACAACCAATCACAGTAATCTTTAGGATGATGTTGTTAGACGCCGGAAAGTTCACAGAGGAGTCCAGAGAAAGTTACGAACGACTAAACAAAATGGTGGATTATGGAGCTTAATGACTGTTATTGTTTCTGTAAAAAGAATTGAAAGTTTGCTGATGTTTTCTCACATCCTTCACTCATCTTTCATAAAAGGGAATCTCCACCCGGTCGGTAGCCATTTCTCATTGTTGTTCTTCTTCTATGGTTGTTTCCGGTTGTTTCTCTCCAATACATCGCAGTGTCACTTCGTTACACCCGCCCTCTGATTCTATACTTCACCGTGATTTGTCGGTCAGTTTCAGTGAAATCTATCCAAAAGTTATATTGAGCATAACTAGACTAATACGGTAGCATGGCTAGGCTAGCTGGTTAGCTCATGTTTTTAATATATATGATGGTGTGTTATTAGACATATTGGTAGTTTATGTACACGCTGGGCGTGATTTGCCGAGGGGGATGGGGGGATCTAACCCCCACCCCCCTCTGGTTTTGGATATCAGTTATTGTCCATTAGGTGCCACTGATTTTGCTGCCTCCGTGCACCCAGGCATTTTTGTTGTTTTTTGTTGACATTTTGTAAATATCTGTAATTTTTTGCGTGTATGTCTAATATAAACTCTGCTAGTGTAATTTTTACACTTTGCAAAATCACGCCACATGCCGGAATGGAACCGGTTTTCGCCCCACGGGCCGCATGTTTAGCTCCCACGCTGTAGAGCAGGGGTGTCAAACTCATTTTAGTTCAGGGGCCACATTCAGCCCAATATGATTTGAAATGGGCCAGACCAGTAAAACAATAACAGTGAAAAGAATAAAAATACATTATGACAATGTTTACATTCCTCAGAATGTGAATAATATCAAGAACTTGACATGTCTGAAGAGAAACAGGGGTAATTTTTATCCATTTTCTACCTCAGTCTATGAGTTTATTTGCACATGTGCAGAACAACTGATATTTCAATTACAAATACACAAAACATTTTGTAACAAGCAGAATATTTGTAGAATGACACTTAGGTCTCTTCAGATATTTCAGCTGGTTGATATTTGTTCACATATTTATTCAGGTTTTTGTAAAATAATGGTTCGTTAATATATAGATTTCCATGTAATTTGACTTTTTTTTTTACATTAAATCTGCAGTTTTCATTATTTACAGGTAACTATGATAATATTTTACTGGTCTGGCCCAATTAAGATGGAATTATTCTGAATGTAAAACCTCAATTAAAATGATTTTTACGCTGCTACTGTAATATTTTCATTGTTATTCATTCTACCATTCCAGTTTGGACCCTTCGGCAGGCCGGATTTGGCCCCCAGGCCTTATGTTTGACACCTGTGCTGTAGAGTCTCAAGAACATAACAACAAAACAAAAACCCAGGGCGAATTTAGGAGAAAAAAAGAACAGGACACATGAGAAGCCGTGGGTGGGTGAAGACTGAAAACACTTCCTAGAAGTTACAGCACAATTAATCACATTAACTACTAATCAGTAAAACACACCTCTGAGTTTGTCTCTTAATAGACTTGATATTGTTGAAAGGACGAATACCGGAGTTAAACAATAAAAGGCATTCTCGTGACCACCTGCATCTGTTATTTGTCCTGATTTACACTCGTAGGCCCAGTGGCAGTCAACAATACAAACGAGCGAGCAGTGGCAGTGAAATATATCCTGTGTCTTTGTGCTTTCTATTTCACACATTCTGCCTGGCTCGCTCTCTCTTTCTCACCATTTGTCCCCCAAAGGCCGAATATTGGAGGAGTCTTTAATCATCTTTACTGCCCACTCTATAATCCCTGCTAAGAGACTAATCCATGATCTGTCACAATGGGGACCAGCACCACCAAGACAAGGGAAGCAAAGGAGCAAAACAACTAAGAAAGTCAGCTTAGTCAGGGGGGGGGGGGGGGGGGGGGCAAAAACATCTATCCTGAGTGATAACTTCTATCATTTTTAATGCACTTATGGGATATAGTGTGTATTCGTTTGTCAAAGACGAAGAAGAAAACCAAAATAATAACATTTCCACAACTGAGGATTTATTTGTAACATGCTGACACATTCATTTGATCATTGAATCAGTTATTTATTTTCATTTTAATTATTTACTAAAGTTGTCAAGCTGTGCCACATATTTACAGTAGACATGTAAAGAAAAATGTGCATATAATATTTAATAAATCATTGATAAATAATTGCACTGTGTTATTGTTTGTGTTAATGAAACCAGATTTTTTTTTTGGTTTTTAAAAGATAGGAAATAAAAAATAAAATAGATAGATAGATAGATAGATAGATAGATAGATAGATAGATAGATAGATAGATAGATAGATAGATAGATAGATAGATAGATAGATAGATAGATAGATAGATAGACAGATAGATAGCTAGATAGAGACATAGCTATTGCATTACTGAGGTTTAGAAGTTTTTACTACAATTATTTTAATGGTGGCTGATGTTATGACTGACTTCATTCACAACAGGTGTGGTAGTAATTTGACAAAAAAACAAAAAAACAAAAAAAAAATTGTACTAGACCTTTTCTCCTTTTACTGCCTATTTAATGTACTACAAGGTGTGTTGGGAGAGGGTCACCAGTGCACACTATCTGATGACACCAATTAATTATACTAATAAATCTAATCCATGGGGAACCTCGGTTAGTTCCCCTTTAATAAGGCAGTCATCTGTTTGATATTATTTTATTATAACCACTAAATGTGTTGCTTTGAGTTGGACTTTTTCAGTTGTTCCAATTTGAAACCCTTCCTGCTGAGTTTTTAGAGGTGAGCAAAAAAACTTGACAGGAATAGGTTGTAATTAATTCAGCCAGAATAATCAAACAGACTTTAATAAATTAAGACATTATTCACACTCATAATGACAGAAAATATATGTTATACTGTTAGCAGTTAGTATTTTCTTTCCTATTGTTTCCATAGAAAATACAAATTTCACAAAGTATTATAACCTCTATTATCCTCCACATAGTGTTTTTTTTTTCCCTTTTAAATTTCTCTACATACATTTTAATTGTCTTTCATTTGAATTCTAATATCTGAGTAATTATAGTCAAATTCACCACACAAATATCACACCCATGAGACTCATTAGCTCTTAAAATGAGGAAGACACCAGCTGGAGTCGCACTTGGAAAACAAGGAACAAGACAATGCACCGCCATCCCAGAATCCATGCGCTCTTCAGAAATAAATCTGTTTCTTCTTACTTTATTCTTTCAGTAAAATGTCTTTCAGATCAGATCAATTGGGAACATATTGTTCTTTCCACATTATTCTGCTGGTTTTTTAGATAATGGCCCCAATTTGATTCAAAATATATTCTCATGCAGGGGTTAGAAATATGCGTAGATGACCAATTTTTAAGGTATTATATATATATATATATACATATAAGTACATGTATATACCACACACACACACACACACATACATACATACATGCACATCAATTATAATTATTCACATAAATATATATTCTATGATACATTAATTATAATATAAGTATTAGTATATCACTAATATATCAATTTACACTTATTACTACATTTATATATAATGTAAGTGTATATATACACACATCCCCATATATATATATATATATATATATATATATATATATATATATATATATATATATATATATATATATGCCAACCTTTAAATCTCATTTGTAAATGTTTTATATGGGATAGATAGTGCACACGTGAAATGACCTCACACCATATACTTAATTAATGAGTAGCTAGTAAGTGATTTATAACTACCTGAAATAATGACTCCCTGTATTAATAACATTTTACATGACATCTATTGGAAAAGGACTTTGTGACATAGTATAAAACACCTGCAAACATACTCACTAACCATTGGCACAGTGCATAAAAAAAATATACAATTCTTCCCTCAACGTTGAGCCACATTTGACTTTTTTTCCCCGTATTCGACAGCTACCATCTGAGCTGCTCTAGAGAGCATAGATGCACACATGGAGTGGGTTTAGAAGGTCACAGCATGTGTCTGCAGTGTATTCATGTGTTTATATGTATATGCGTAAAGTTGACAGTGACATCTGGCTGATGGTGGGTGCTGAGACCAGCTGTTGAGGGGAGGGATAAGCACAGTGGCAATAAACACACTAACATACACACACACACACTCACGTAAAAAAAAAAAAAAAAAAAAAAAAGAAAGTAGAGCTTTCCTAATGCATACAAGCTGCAAATCCATAGAGACAGAGGTGCTAATGTGACGAGTACAGGCGTGAAAATATATCTCCATATACTTGTTCCATTTAGAAACCGACTGTGGCAATGCAACTAAATGTAAGAGAGTTTGAACACACAGTAAAGAAAGATGGGGTTGGACTAAAAAAACACATTTATTCTGTACATGGATGCGCATCAAGACACCCTATGTTCTTCTGAGAGCGACTGTGGAGGGTTTATGAGCTTTGATGGCATTCATGGGGGGGTGGGGCGTATGTGTGTGTGTGTGTGTGTGTGTGTGGGGGGGGGGGGGGGGTAAAAGGTTCTGCATGTTACCGTTGTTTGTGCGTTTGTTGGGAGTAGTAGAAGAGTGTATGAGAGTGTGTTTGATCAGGCGTCACAGTGACCCATACCTCTGAACTCAAGGGTTTTCCAGAGTGCTGCTATTTTGAAGTGAGCATGTAAATGTGTGTGTGTGTGTGTGTGTGTGTGTTTTGAGTGTGTATATATGTGAGAAAGCAAAAGGGACCAAGAAGTGGGGAAAAATAAGTGGTAATGATCAAACTCTAGCAGAGCAGAACCATATTTCCCTTAGGCTTTAGTGTGTGTGACTTGCTTTCAGTGTTATGGCTTTTTTTCTTAGTACTTTTATTTTTTAATTTCACAAGCTTTATGATTTAAGTGGCTAGCAATTATTAGTTACAATTTAAACATTCAATACTTTATGAAATATACAGTTTAGAGGTGCAATTTTGACTGAACTGGCAGATTAAAACATTTCTTTTCAACAAAGTTTAATGATTCAGATTATATTTTGACTATGACTTTTCCCCCCTTGTATGATATATGTTTGTATTTTTGTGTGCTTCTGATTTTATATACATATACACACACACACATATATATATATATATATATATATATATATATATATATATATATATATATATATTATATGTACAGGAGAAGAGGAAGGAGCAGAGGCACTCTGAGATTAAAAAAATATACAAAAGCCTTTAATATAACATGGCAATTCTAAAAACACATGTGTACGCATTGCAGCTATAAGGACTTCATCAGGGCATATACAGAAAAACTAGGTTACATGTTAAAAACAACGAAGGGGGTGGAGTCTTCACATCATGTAACTGATAAAGGGAGAAGACAAGTACCCCCCCACCTAAATAAAAACAAAAGGGGGATAGAAAAAAAAAATAGAATAATAAAATAAAAATAAATACATTAAAACAAATTTATTAAAATGGAGGAAAATAAAAAGATGAAGGGAAAAAAATTTATACATTTACATTTTGTGTGCTGTAATGATTTAGATAAAAAAAAAAGTGTGACATAAGTTCAATCCATTTACCATTTACCATGATCCCAATGGGGTGAGCATGTCTCTAAACTAGCTGAGAATATGAATATGTATGTGTGAGTGCAGTTTAGTATGTCTCACGTCTATACATGTGTGTGTGTGTGTGTGTGTGTGTGTGTACTGTTTTTTGGAGGCATTGATCTCAGTGTTATTCACAGGAAGGTTTTAAATGTTCAAAGCTTGCTCCGGCGCTCAATCTATGCACTCCCTAAAGACAAGGCATTGATGTTTTACTTTCCATTGAGTTGTTTAGGAATAAAGGAGAAAAAAAAAGGAAGAGGTAGAGGTGTGCTAAAAAGGATGCTTCACATCAGAATGCCAATAGAGTGGAGGAGTGGAGCAAGTTTTGCTTTAATGGATTTGAGAGGATAGACATAGAGCTGGAGCTCAATGCTCTCCGAAGCTCACTTCTTTCCACTTTGAATGAATATTGAAGCATGAATTTGAAGCAAATCACTTCTTCACAGCCTTTAGGTTGACAGCACCGTCCTGCATAATGATGTCACTACTATCTAAATAAGTTTGACATGCACACAGCATCCATTGTACCAGGATGAAGAATATGCTGTCAGACGATTGGGTGTTATCTGTTTGGACAACTCACTTCTTTACCGACTGAACTGGAATCGCTCATTAAAATGCAGCAGGGTGGGGTCTGTCTACATCACAGCTGCTCACTAGTGGTGGTACATATTGGTAACATCCATCAGCCTCTGACCAGACATGCTTAACGACAGCCATCATTTTCACATTACAGATATCTAGAAGTGATTACCTCCATACAGCCGTCGCCCAGCTATCCCCATTGACCGACATTAGCATTGCTTTTCAACTCGACTCGATTGCCGCGATCGATTAAATGTTGGCTTTCAAGGAAGCCAGGGATGCCACTAGATATTGATCTAGTATTAGCGCAACCGTTAAGAGTTATTGACACTGACTATCTGAGTGTGTCCCATGTATCAGTGGTCAGCAGCCTCAGTGTGCTCTGGCTGTGACGGGCATGCTGATGTCATAGTCACTCCCCAAGAGTCTCATTTTATGTCATCTACGCTTTATATCCACTGAGATTAAGTATTAATGCATTATTTGGATACATGTTTTTGAGAGTATATGATGACACTTTGTTATTTTTGTCAAGAGTATGGAGTCTTTAGATCAGGGGTGTCCAAATACAGTCCTCGACGGCCGCTGTTCTACATGTTTTAAACATTTCCCTCTTCCATATGATTCAGTTTAAGCATTTAACTCCTAAAATGTTAGCAGTTCCACAGTAAAACTAATTAAAATAAGCAACAAAATGAACAAAAATGGCCAAAGTCATTGATAAAATGAACAAAAATGGATGATAAACTGACAAAATAATTAGTAAAGTGAAGAAAGTAAAACATAAATGGAGCAAAATTAAAGAAAAAATCATTGAAATGAAAAGTAGAATGTAGAAAAATAAACAATGAGCAACAAAATGAACAAAAACTTTGTCTTACTTTCTTCTAACATGAACAAAAATATTAACAGACTGAAAATTCTTAAGAAAAAGAAGTGCAATATTCACAGTATTACACTTACATTTATCATTTATACATGTGCATCAAAAATACACACATTTAATAACATTCAGAATAGTCGTAAAATTCAACAAATTTCAGGTTATTCATATTCTTTGTAACAAGCTAGTACTTTTATTTATTTCCTTTTTGTACACTAAAAGAAAAGAAAATGCAGTTTTCATAATTTATTGTTTATTATGATCCATTCTATTTATTTTAGAATAAATTGATGTCAAATTATTTTAACTTCCTTAATTATTCATATCTTTTGTGGAATTTTTACATTTCACAAATTCATCCCAGGGGCCAGATTGGACCCTATAGCGGGCCGATTTTGGCCCCCGGGCCACATGTTTGACACCTTTACTGTAAAGGCAAACAGCTTTCATTCTGCTCGACCGAACAAATGTCAAATGTCTGTCGTTTTGGAGAAAATTGGTGAGAGTTTGTACAGTAACTGCAAAAAGTACGAGTAAAACAAAACAAAAAGTCAGTAAAGACCATTACTGTGTTCTTACCAATGTCCGTTTAGGACCCTGCCCCAAATGTTTACAGTCAATCACTGACTGAAACAGTTATGTAATTACTGTATTTTCCATAGTATAAGGCGCACTGCCAATGAATGTTTTTTTATGAAGGTTTTTTCATATATAAGGTGCATTAAGTGAAGTCACAATTATGAGATAAAAGTCAAAATTATGAGATAAAAAGTCAAAATTATTAGACAAAAAGTCAAAATTATGAGATAAAAGTCAAAATTATGAGACAAAAAGTCAAAATTATGATATAAAAGTCAAAATTATGAAATAAAAAGTCAAAATTATGACATAAAAAGTCAAAATTATGAAATAAAAAGTCAAAATTATGATTGAGGCCCGGATTTGGCTCCCAGGCCTTATGTTTGACATCTGTTCCTTCGACAATCAATTGCATATTCAGTTTTTAATGTGCAATGTGCAGGTCAGGTTGTCTTTCCTTTTGTCAAACCCACCTACACATCACTATAAAGGAAGGTTGGTATTATCCTTTTGCAGCGGTGGAGGTTTTATGTAATAACTAGAAATATAAGCCTCCTGTCTATGTGGAAATTCACTAATCCATGTGGGTGATTATACCTGTCTGTCTTTCAGTAGTTTCTTTTTTTTTTTTTTTTTTAATTATTATTACTGCTGTGATTTTGGCACTGTTTTACTCACATTGTTTTTGGCTGATGCACAAAATCCTAGGTAGCAGGGGATGAGAGGCTGCTTTGAAAAGGAATCACTAATCAGTAACTGGCAAGGAGGTAAAGTGAGGTAGTGTTAGAACAACACAGAGGCACAGGAGGTCTGGTCTGCGTTGTATTGTTTCATTGTATACCAATATAAATCTTTATTCATGTATGTTTTTGTGTTTATCGCAAATTCTTTCCCTGTTAATTAACCTGCGCTCTGAAGTTTCTGAGATTTACTGAAACATTTACAACACATATGGGATTGTGTTTGACTACGTGTACAGAAGTACTTCTGTTTGGATATATTTACCAAATGAAAAACGCATAAAAGCACAGCCTGTCACATTTTCAGTTTATAATACTTACAACTGACAAGGTTTTTAATGGATTTATGTAATTTTTTTTTTTAGGGCTGTCAAATACAAAGGTGGAAAGTAACTAAGTAGAAATACTGCATTACTGTACTGTACACTGTAAACCTCAATAAGTTATTCATTCATTCATTATCTGAACCCGCTTTATCCTCACTAGGGTCGCGGGGGTCACTGGGGGCCTAATCCAGCTACAATGGGCGAAGGCGGGGTACACCCTGTATGAGACGCCAGTTCATCTCAGGGCTGAACATATATAGACAAACAATCACTCTCACATTCACACCTATGGCCAATTTTAGATTAACCAATTAACCTATCAGTGCATGTCTTTGGATGGTGGGAGGAAACTGGAGTGCCCGGCGAAAACCCACGCGGACACGGGGAGGACATGCAAACTCCACACAGAAAGGTCTGGTATGGGATTCGAACCAGGGTCCTTCTTGCTGTGAGGCACGAGTGCTAACCACTGCACTACCGTGCCGCCCCCTCAATAAGTTAGCAGAACTAAAAAAAAATGTAAGGCAATTATTTTTAAGTTGGTGAAACTTAAAAAATACAAGTTTCCCGGAACTTAAAATTTATATGCTTATTAAAACAATAATAGCCCCATTGCCCACCGATGGGTAATTTGAACCAAGTTGACACAAAACACATCTGTAACTTTGTGAGTTTCTATTACTCAAACATATACATGACACCATTAAAAACCTTGAAACTTTTAGTTTTCAAATATATATATATATATATAAAATAGAAATTATATAGCTGACCTTTTTAAAGAGAGTGAAAATACATCTCATGCTGAGGCCACACCTACCGCTAATCCTAATTATGATATAAGAAATGGATAATTATGAGATAAAAAGTCAAAATTACGATATAGTCAGTCACAATTTATAATTTCCTGATTTATTTTTTATTTCGTATTGTCACCTTTGTTTAGTTTGAAGTCTATTCTGAGAATGTAAAGAGTATAAAGTACAGATATTTATACATAATGTAGGGAGTAAAAGTAAAAAGTTGCCAGAAAAATAAATATAGACACCTAAAAAAATGTACTTGTACGTAATTACTTCCACCTGTTGTTATCATGACTATTTTTTCTGAAATTTTGACTCGATACGTTAGCATCAGGACATGCTAGTCTGTGATGACATTAGCTGAATCGATGCCAAAATTAGCTACAATACATGTAAGGGGCAGGGTTTGTTGTTCTTGGCACCACTTGTGAAATATGGCTTTAGATATATATGGCCTTATCCAAAAGATAGCAGATAAAAGAGTTTTTCTCAAGGGAAAAACCACTGGCCTTTTTGCCACTGTTGTCTACTTTGGTATTAACGATTCGAAGAGAACAAGGCCTTCTGCTCGAGTGTCCCAACTTCAATGTGTGGAAAAGCTTTAAAACAATTGAAGGCCCTTGCATCTGTGTCTTCCTTGAGTTCTCTCTCCCCTTGTTTCAACCGGTTTAGTTCTAAGTCTTTGATTCAACTGTGTTTTGAGCTGTGAATTGAGCAGCATCTGTGAACCACATCTTTTCATCTCTTACCCACTTAATGCACACTTATTTCAGAGGCTACATCACTCTCTGTCGCTTTTTTCTTTTTGCTTTAGTTTTTTTTTTTTTTTCTTATAGACCTATCCTTGCCCCAGTATGTTGTTGTTTTATCTGTATATTAACCAGAAATGGGAAGTATAACTACTACTGTACTTTACTTTAGTATCTATTTTTCAGGGTTTTTTTTTTTTATTTCACTCCCTACATTTGTTCAGAAATATCTGTGCTTTATACTCCTTACATTCTTAGAATAGGCTTGATATTTTTTTGAAACTAAACAGATGTGACAGTATGAAAAGTGGCTTCAGAGGGAAAATCAGTAGAGAGAAACTGGAACGTTCTATGTTATAATTATGACTTTTTATCTCATAACTGACTTTTTATCTTATAACGTTGACTTTTTATCTTATAACGTTGACTTTTTATCTCATAACGTTGACTTTTTATCTCATAACTTTGACTTTTTATCCCATAACTTTGACTTTTTAATCTCATAAATTAAATGTTAATGCAGAAATGTACTTTTTGGAGTTTAAAGGTGACTGTAAAAGTGATCACAGTGAAGCAATTTACATGTCAGAAATGCAGAGGTGACAATTTGGGGGGAAGGGAAAGCCCCCACCGAATACCTGCCTCCAGAGATCAACACCCTTCAACCCTTCAGAACATCTTGAAGAAGGAGGGGTTGATGGGAAGGTGGTAAAACTGTTCGTCTGACCTATGTCTGGCTATATAACCTTAAAAATAATCTTATGCTGTTGTATTTTGTAATACTGTAACTGATTGTAAACTATGATTGTGATATTAAATCAATGAAAAGACAATGGGAAGACTCTAAGAGGTATATCTTATTATTATTATTATTATTATTATTATTATTATTATTATTATTATTATTATTATTATTAATAATAATAATAATAATAATAATAATAATAATAATAATAATAATACATTTTAATTTATCAGCACTTTTCAAAACTCTCAAGGCGCTTAACAAACAGAATAAAAACAGTATATAAACAGGTCTAAAAAACAAAAACTATATGGATAAAAACAGGTGGCTCTGGCAGAAAAATAAATAAATAAAATGAAATAAATGGAAAAAGCAAAGAAAAAGAAAAGTTGGATTATGGAGAGTATACAGTTTTGTGTCTACTTAAGAAGGTAGGGAGAGAGTCACAGTTATGGAGGTCTGGTGGGATAGCGGCTGAATGCTCTGCTCCCCATGGAGGCGAGCAGTGGGGATGGAGAGGTGGATGGAGTAGGAGGACCGGAGGGAGTCACATGGAGGAGATCAAAAAAATCTTAACCAACCGCTTATGCTATAAATATATATATAAATAGTTAAATATGCTTACTCAGTAATTATATAAAAAGTATTTTTTTTCCAATACAATACATATTTATTTCATTTTATTATTTATTATTACACATGTTTTTTTTGTGGTGAACACAAAATGTAAACTTTTCAGATTTTGCCTGGTTAAATAAGTCTTTTATTTAAGTAAAAGAGTTGAATCAGTTCCCCACACAAATAGTTGCATTTCTACTTAAGTCCACAATGTGTGTACTTTTACTACATCAGATAGTAACAGACAAAAATCCAGTACAAATTAAAGCCCAATTTATTATCTGCACTCTTTAAGTTCTACAAGTTTTTATTGTCCAATCCTGTGTTCAAGTTTTGAGACAAGGTCCATAGCAGTTATCAGCTCACATACCTTGGAAAGAGACAGAGTGATAATGATGTAAAAAAAAAACCAAAAAAAAAAAACCTGTGGTTTAAATTTAGAGTTACTGCTTCTTTCACTGCATAAAGACAGCCTGAGGGGCAGGCATAGGGCTTTTCCCTCATCCAATCCCCAGCGGATCGCTCCTTACCACAAACAAAATAAATAAATCAGAGCCAAGTACCCAGGAGCAAAGTGTCTGTGTGGGCGACCTCCCCTATTTTAAGATGCATTATGAGCACAAGTTTTTTTTTTTCTCTTCCCTTCACTGCCTCTTTGATTCACTTTCCATCCCACCCTTGCTATATTTCCCCCCTTCTCATCCCTCCTTTTCCTATTTTCCACTCCAAGTCTCAACCTCTTCACACAACTATGCAACCAAGCAAAAATGATAATATTATGTCTTCATTTATATGTAATTTTCTGATTATCTAGTGAGTGAAAATCCTGAAAAGCATGACGGTGAAGTATCTTGAGTGGCATAATTTGCTGAAGTTTATTGTGCCTCGTGTTTGTTTAGTTGGTTGAAGTGATTTTTAAATGAATGTCCTCCTAACTTCAGTCACCGCAGACACTGTGACTCGAGGTTTTTGCTCAGCTTGTAGTGTTCTCTAAACCACACAGAGCATGACAGAGCAGAACACAAATATGAGACTTTCCACTTGAAAAATGGCTGGAACGTTTTCTCCGCAGCACTCTGCTGTTGGAGCAGCTGGAACTGTGGTGTGAATCCAGATCTTCGAAAGGGAGATAAGATACAGTACTTCATGCAGGCTGACGCATGCATATGGCTGTGCTTTTTAACCACCCTGCAATGATAAGTAGGCCGACAGCCGCTTTGCAGTTCCACACCCTGTCTGAATGCTAATAAGGACGCTGGTACAATCAGAGCAACTTCCACAGGCTCAGCAGCGAGCAGTGAGTGGACAAGTATGCTGACGCTAATTAAATTTAATCGTGACCTCTTTTGCAACTCTATCCAGTGTGCGGTCCAGTAAGCTTTTAGGTTCAAGACCCCTGTGTGAACATTCCCACAGGTACTCAAAGGATATATATCCGAGCCCAAACCCATGACTTGTGTCTAAAGAAAAAAAGAGGAAAAAAAAAAGAGAAAAAAAGAAAAAAAAAGAAAGTGTTTTTGTAGTGCAGTGCTCAAGCATACAATCTGTATTTTGTGGTTTCATTTTTCAAGGTGTTACTCATTTTGCAGTTACCATATTTTCTAAGTCGCAGCAGCCAAAAAAAAAGCATAATAATTAAATAAATAACTTTTATAAGTCACACTGGAGTATAAGTCGCATTTTTTGGGGGGGGGGGGTTTATGGGATAAAATCAAATACCAAGAACAGACATTTCATCTTGAAAGGTATTTTAACATAAAAATAGAATAGAGAACAACAAACTAAACACAACTGTTTAGTTTGAAAAAGTAACACGTCTATTCTTATAATAATAGTAATAACAATAATAACAATAATAATAATAATAATAACAATAATAACAACAACAATAATAATAATAATAATAATAATAATAATAATAATAATAATAATAATAATAATAATAATAATAATAATAATAATAATAATAATAATAATAATAATAATAATAGTAATAATTATTATTATTATTATTATTATTATTATACCTCAAAGTTATATAGCACTTTTTTGGACAATATGTAAAATAAGATAACATGAAATAAAATCTAAATAAAAAAGAAAAGAGAACTAAAATCTAAACGTTCCAGGGTTCCTTTCGCTACTGACTAGACTATATCAGGCTAATGCTAATGTTAGCTAGTCCACACGAACATGTTGGATTTCTTTGATAACAGAAAATTCATACATTTTACTCCAACACCAAACTATATTTGCAGAAAACTCATTTAATTACTTCCAGGAGTGCAATTTATCGGATCCAAAATGAAAACTGCAAAGCTGCAAAGCTGCATGTGGTGCGTTCAAGGACATCAAACGCTGTCATCAGCGTTTTGCCTGTTAATTGCAGACAACCACATGTTTCTCTGTGTTGTTTCTTTTTGGGATACGATATCAGGCTATTCCCTTAGCAGGATCACGTTTTTGATTCCACCCAACTGTACAACACCGCTCAGACATCGTTGGTTTCTTGCTGTTTCAGGAGCGGTTCAGTAGTTAGCATTAGCACCGTCAAAATGGAGGCGCTCTATGACGTGACGACAAGTGGGAATCCCCTATAGTGACTTCTTGTGGTTGTTTTTTGGCAACACTACTTACTGTACACCCCTCATCGACAGTGTAGAGTTACAGAACCAACATAGTTTGTCCATGCTAGCAGCTTCTTAACGGTGTCGTACTCCACATAGCACACTGAGAGAAGAAAAAAATGACAACTTCTGTATCTCGCATAGAAAATATATGATAGAACTTTTCAACGATGATGTGAAGTCACTGAAAAGGTGACACAATCACGATCAAGTTGTGAAGTATGCCACGTTTGTTTGCACGTCTTCCTGTTCCCACGCATTGGAGCCTCGCTACCATTCTCCCTGACTGTCCGTGTGACATGACTCCTGAGAAAACAGATGGCATTGTGGGAAGAGTTCCACTTCCTGCCATGCATCAGCAATGCTGTCACCTCCCTGGCATGGTCTCAGTCTTAATCAGGGGCTCTGCAGACTCTACTTTACACCTGCACACCAGCACTTGACCAGACTGGAGTGATGAGCCGGACAAAATAAACAAAATAATAATAATAATAATCTTATTTCTTGTCGCCTTTTCTCCCCACATCCACACGTCTGTGGGAAGAGAATCAAAGTTGGTAAATTACAGCCAGCTGGTGTTAGAAAATCTTTTGCATCCAAATGTAGGTTAACCCCCCCACCCACCCACCCCATCCCCTTCTTGTTTCATATCAAATTGAGGTTAAGATTTTATGTAAATCCCTCTACTGGTAAGCCTTAATTAAGTTAGTTTACTCCCAAAAACACTCTATACCCTCAATTAAAAATCTTGTCTGTTCACACTTAATTGGATTTAAAAGCTTCTTTATTTTATTAACCAATTTTGCATATTCCCATTCTGGATTGAAGTACTGAATCATTGGTAATACATTATGAAGCATTAGTTAAGCATGAACAAATACTGCATTTAACAATTCATAAAGCATATTTATGACATTAATACTCATTAGAATTTTTTTTATAAACGCAGTTATAAATGTTTTACTGATTATTAATGAGCAAGTTAAAGTTATGGATGAACAAATACTGAATTCGTCATTTATAAAGAATATTTATGAAGTTATATGGTTTATAAATGCAGTTATAAATGTTTTACTTGTTAATAAGCTCATCTACAACTTGCTTGATGATTGTATTTTTTTATACTCAATAAATTATGGATTGGGGTGGGAGCTTTGATTCTTCCCACTCCTTTTAGAGTGCAAAAAAAAAGACAAGAGATAATTGTTGACCACATTGATTGATGTTTTTGATGATTTTGTGTGCTTGAAATAAAAAAATTGAATTGAAATTGATTCTCCATTTCAAAATTGAGTGTTGCATCGCTTAAAAACATTTATGCTTGCACATACACTATTCAGATGTAATGATGAATTCAGTATTTGTTAACTAATGCTTCATTATGTGTTAACGAATCATCCTTTAGACCAGGGGTGGGCAATTAAGTTTCCTATGGGGCCACAAGAGAAATGTTGACAGTTATTAAGGGCCGGATCAATTCACCTGTAGTTCTGCTCAATATATATATCTGTTAAATAAAACAGTAAATGAAACAATAGAATGATACAGTGAAAATATGGAGAACAGAATAATGAATAATGAATATAATTTAATAATGAATATTCACAAAAAACATTTGTGAAATTCACTTAAGAAATACTTAGACGTCCGTGTCGTGTTAAAATCTCCGCATTCTTAATAATTTGTTGTCTTTTTTGCATTAGCTGACATATGAATGAACTGAAACTGACCAACAAACCAATCTATGCATAAGTCTTATATTAAGTGTGGAAAGTACGTGTGAAAAAAACATTAATTTAGCAGATTCTATGAAATAAAAGTTGTATGATATATATATATATATATATATGCATTGACTTCTAATTTGCCAGTGACCTCATGTGGGCCAATTATGGGGCTGCATGTGGTGCCCGGGTATGCTTTAGACCAGTGGTCCCCAAACTGTGGCCCGTGGGCCGGATGCGGCCCGCCTCTACACTTGGTCCGGCCCTGAACAATATCAGAGAGCATTTTGATTTTTTTTTTCATATATGTGTCTTTGTAATTGATAATAAAGTTGGACTTTTGCAATAAAATATTCCTTAGTTTTGAAGTATTTTCATTATTAACTATTAGTTAGTGACTAGTTTTAACACAAGAACTTTGAGAGACTGCTCATGTGAGTCATTTAAGTCAGAGATTCTGCTCTGACAACTAAGTTGAACTGTTAAGACAAAGAAGTTTATGTTCAATGGATTTTTTTTTTTTTTTTAAGAACCCAGAGAGGGTTATTTGATTGTTGCTTTCTGGAAAACAATAAATTTTTACATTTAGCCACTCCTGCAATCGTCACACTTTTCTGACCCCGGCCCCTCATCAGAGAAGGGAAAAGTTATGTGGCCCTCACAGGAAAACATTTGGGGACCCCTGCTTTAGACACTACATCCACTCTTTTAAGGATTATTGAACACACAGATGCAGATGGCTGCTGTGAGCTTACAGTCTATTATGTTAGGCTGCACGCATTCCATAACTCACATTCTGAGCACAACAACTCGTCAATAGCATCAAATATTTATCGTCTTACCTGTCTTCCATCAAAGCTTTTGGCTGCTTTTACCTGTCTTTGCCCTGAGGTAAGCACTACTATGTGGAAGAAAAAAGTCTATTATTTTTAGTCATTCTCAATAGTTCTTCTTTTCGTATATATATATATATATATATATATATATATATATATATATATATATATGACCTTGCCGTGGTGACAGAGGTTTTAAATTTGGGAAGATTAACTCTCCAGTGTCTATTTCTAAACTGTGCTCTTGTCTTTGATTGCAATCAACCAATGAGATGCTGAAGCCATGACATCGTGACCTGCTTCTTTTTTTCTTCTTCTTTTTTTTTTTTCTTTTCTTTTCTTTTGTCCTTCCACTTTTCTACCTTATTACTGTTATTTGGCTTCCAGCAGTGGTTACAGGTAGCTAATCTAGCCGACTCACTTCACACTCAAAACTAGCACAGTGGGAGGAATGACTAAGAGACTCATAAGCTCAGAGGGAAGCGTCGGGTCTTGTGGAGAATCAAAAGTGGAAAGTCATCAGTGATGTGGGAAATATGAAAAACAAATCTATGCTACTTGGTACGATCTGGCTGTGATGAAATCTCCCGATCGGGGGTCTTGATTTAGGATCGGCTTGAGATGAGCCAATGATGAGGTCTGGATCATGTGGTCTCAAGGTTTACGGTTTAAGATAAGATAAGATAAGATAAGATATATTTTATTAATCCCCATGGGGAAATTTAAAGTAGTCACCATTCCACACAACAAAAATACAATCATATTACATCAGTACTGCTAAAAAACTGAAAATGGATTGAAGATAGAAACTAGCAGTACTACTACTACTACTACTACTACTACTACTACTACTACTAATAATAATAATAATAATAATAATAATAATAATAATAATAATTTACCACAGCTTATTTGTAACAGAAGTTATATTTCGTCATTTGAATCATCCCTACAAATGCATTTTAGAAATAAAATAATAAGTACTGATTGCAATGGAAATATATTAATGACTGCAGTAATTATCTGATGGAAGGATCTTAACTATTTGCTTCATTAAATCAAGGTGATGTTTTTTTTGTTTTGTTTTTTTGTTTTTTTTTTAGTTTTACATGTGTATTTCTATTTGTTTCAATTCATCCAAATTAAAATCTCCCCAAAACATTCTTAACTTTTAAAGAGATCCTCAGTTGTCAAAGTGGAAAATAAAGTTTCAACCCTTTACCGTCTAATGCAGCTACAGTCACCTTCTGATAGCGTCTTCTCTCTCCAGTACTTATTCAGTTGTTGCATAGAGCGAATCAACTGCAATATAAAACGGCATATAAATTTTATAGAAACATTTCTATTTATATTTGCATCACGTTTACAGTCCAAGTGAAGCTCCAGCCTGGGTCTGGAAACATACCAACAAACCTTCTTGTCAACAAGTGCTCGATCCAATTGATTGGGTCTGCACCCGGCCCTGATTGCTGTGTTCTCATGAGTCCAAACAAACTGAACAAAGGGAGAAACTGCTCCGGGGTTCAAAATAACTGCCCTAAAATCTGTATATCCCAGGAAAAGTTGAAATGCGCTTGGGTCAAAGAAAATGTAGTTTAAAATAAAGGGGAAAAAAAGAGGGTTTTTGTAAACTTTGGAAGACTGATTGTTTGTGATCGAGCTCTGATAACTGGAGCAGAGGTTTGGACAAGTATTTATTTGTTGTCCTTAGTAAACAGCCAGGAGTTCTGCATGCAGCTATTTTCATAACCAAATCTGGGAGATACTCTAACAGTCCTTTTGATTTCCACTATATTGTTACATTATAAATGTCTAGATAATCACAGACACAAAGACAAACATACGGAGAGTTTGGTTCCATAACAATACATATATAATTTAACTGTTTGGACAAATATCTCTTTTTTTTATTATTATTTTTATTTGGAGGAATGTGATGAATACAATTCAAATGGATCCTGTTTCAAACTGTATCAACCATGTTTATTCTACAGCCCTCTAGAACGTCCCGTTGACTTTGAATGACGTCAGCGGGCCGATTTTTTACGATAACCGCCCGATGCACCGTTAACGCCCGCTGCCCATGGCAACAGGTTTTGTCACTTCAGATTCATTGTACCATATCACCCCGCAGGTAGTTCGGTCACTTTTAAAGTAAACATTCACTTCGTTGTAACTGCTAGCTCATCCAGTGTTAACCTATCCTAATGTTATCCTGACCGTAGTCATAAAATCAGGGGAAATCACTGTCCTCCTCTCGTACAAAATCTCCAGGGCCGAAGTAAGTATTTTACACCGGTGTTAACTCCTCTATGCTGATTTTTAAAAAACAAGGAGCGGTTTCAGTGAGCTTCGTTTTCAGTATTTATTTTCAAGAAGGGGACAACCGGTCGCCGACCTGACTGTGTACATCCGTCTTTCTCTTTTCTCCGCCTAAAACTCTCTGCACCCCCCTTCTGTCTGCCCCGCCTATTTCACAACACTAGTCTGTTAGAGTAGTGACAGTAATAAACTGTAATAACCCGTAGAATAAGCGGGATAATACATGGCATGGCCTTCAGGGAATATTTTTCTGATAGTAACTTGTGTGCCATGCATTATCCCTTGCATATATATATATATATATATATATATATATATATATATATATATATATATATATATATATATATATATATATATACCTACCTCAAAGTATTAATTTTTTTATCTATTTAATACCACCACCAAGGTTATGTTTTTTATGTTGCTGTTAGTTAGTAAGATAACTTAAAACGTTATGGATGGATCTTGATGGCATTTTCTGGATGTGTTGGGAGTGTCACAAGGAAAAAACGATCACATTTTGTATCCTGGATTCTGGATCACTTTGAAATTTATTCTCCATATACACCACCAAAATGTAATCATCAACAGTTATGGATTATATATTTTTTCCTAAAACAGTGGCATTAATGAGGTATCATTTTTTTAAATTATCATTTATATTGTAATTGGCTGTAAAATGAGCAAAACTTTCAAGCGAGTTCTTTTTCCAATGGTGCGGCCATGTAGGAATACGTCACGCCATTTATAGCCTCTTATTGGTTGAATAGATATGCAGCATTTACAGGAATAACAGTGACGGCACTTGTTGCATTTTGTACCAAAACAGCATGTGCAGTACTGGAAGTCTACTCACTATATTACCTAAATGAACCGAGAATTTTTCGGATCGGCCATTTGTCGCATTTTGGAACCAAACTCTTCATATGCTTCCATCCAGAGGCAAAAAAATAAATGAATACAATTTCTTCAGACCGCTTGAATGACTCAGAGAGGTACTCCAAATTAAAAATGTAACATAATCACTTTCTAAAAACCACACAAGTCCTCCTGACCACTTTCTTTTAATGTGATTAACAGGGGAAAGATAGTCCCCAGTTTTCAGAGAAGCTGTTAGACTGTCACATTAAAAGAATCCAAAGCCTGTTCTCCTGTATTCACAAGCTGTCTTTTTCTTTATTCTTTCAACAGGCAACAATTTAGACAATTAGTGAAAGGAGAAAAACATTATCTGGATTTTTGTGCTTTTGTGGATATTTGATTCAAAGCACGGGTTTTAGTTTTGCCATTGCCCATTATTCTCTGGAAAAATATGAACATCAAAAGTGATTATACCCATGTGAATACACATACACTGTTATAGAAAAAAAAAATGAATAAATAACATTCTACCAGGCCAGTGTGGATATACAGACCTTTTATGTTTTGAGCTGAGGCTTTTCTGTCTTGAAGGAATAGACTCTACTCTTTTGGGTTTCTTTGTGGTTTATGGTTTTACACAGTCGCTGGGCTTACTCATACATTTGCATATCTACAAGCCAAAAATATTTAAAAAAAAAAAATAATCACTTTTTTTTTTTTTTTCTTTTTTATATGATGTTCTTCCTGTCTTCCCATCAGACTAAAATGGAATTAAAGTACAATTTAATAAATGAGATCCCTAAGGTTCTGGAGCTTGATTGGATTCCCAGTGTTTTACATGGGCTAATTAATTGCTGTTCACTCCACCCTTCGAATTTAACAGCCTATTTTGTCTGTTTAGAGATGGTCAGCATAGGGTGAGCTAGTTCTACTGGACATAAAGTCTGAATGGACCACACTGTTGTACACAATACATCACATATGTGTGCTCTTAACACCTATTTTATGGCTAATTAATGACTTTTTATTCCTAAATAAATGACCGGAACATAAATAGATTCCACACACAGAGGCATGAAACAATAGTGTAACACACAATAATGCTCTATGACTTTAATTGCAACAAGGTTCTTTGCCATAACCTTGTAATGTCCACCCTTTCCATGGAACCATAAAGTCAAACTAATTGTTTTGGCAAAAGTTTATAATACAATAGCTCTAAAGCTGAAAAGCAAGTATATTATGTTATACTTTCTTAGTTTGCATGTAATTAAAGCACAACCTAAACAAACCCTTAAATTCATCACCTGGTTGATGTTAATTAGTCCATAAAGACTTGTTATTTTTGTGAAATAATAAATAAATACATATTTTTCAGCATCATATCTTTTCTAAGTAATTTACCACAATTGATTATAATTACATCCTCTGTGTTTTGCTGTTTTCAATGAAAAGCAAGTATTTTCTTATATTTAATGTACTGATTATACTGCTCTACAATTTGTAATAAAGTATCTGCTTCAGATATTAAAAGTGCTAAATCTTACATATTTTAATAAGACAAATCAAAAAACAAATGACAAAAGTGCTGGTTAGTTCATGTTTTTAATATATATGATGGTGTGTTATTACACATATATGCTGGTTTATGTACATGTATATAATAGATTTGTAAATATTCCACTAGAAACAACCTGTAAAGTAAATGGATCATAATGTGCAGACAGTGTTTGGAAGTAGATCTGAGACTAATAAAACCTATTCTCTTGTTAATTCTAAGAATTTCACATTTTGACCCAAGACTTATGTTGGAAACTTTAACCAACCAATATTTAAGACTCTTTATCAGTTTTATTCCAGAATCATTTAAGTTGTAGAAGACATGTGTACGGAAAACTGAAAAAAAATGGTTTTCTTTATTCATCCAACATCGGGGAATTTCACACATCAGAGTAGCCGGCAATAGAGGGACAGCAAAGAGAAGAAAACATATAGATAATGAATAATATATGTACATAAAACACCGATATAGAGAAAAAGATAAAAAGACGATATGCTCTATACACGATACAGAATATACAGGAGTGAAAATTCTATACAGAATGGATACAACTATGTGAAGATGAGATAAATAAGTATATATATATATATATATATATATATATATATTTATATATATATATATATATATATATATAAATATAAATTTCACATAATATAATATTAGAGGTAGAATGGTTAAGTCTTTGCTGCATTTCTATTTAAAATATATTCATAATTTCAAATTGTCCATGTCTAATATGTCTAGTTATCAGCCAAGCCATAAACTACTTACAATGTTTCCCAAACAGCTCCTTGAGTTTTAATGCCACACCACCAAAGCGCCCTGCTACTGCAAAATGTAAAAAAGATTACATAATGCGGCAAAATTTATTACAAAATGTGTTGGGGCAGTTTATTACAAAATAAAGTGAAAAAGTTATTACATTTTGGACAACAAGGATTAACCAAATATACACTGACTGAAGCATTAAAGATTTGTTTCCAGTCAACAATCCTGCTTTAATACTTTATGAAACGTGTTTTAACCAAGATTCTATAACCTGTCAACCTCCTTAACTACACCACATATACAGTACATTGCATTTTATTTTCTTTACCCATAATCTTCATCGTTATCTTTAAAAAATACGAACGTTCTGTGAGAAAATTTGACGTGAGTGCAAAGAAAACCTTATTTAACTGACATATTTCTTATGCTTCTTGATGTTGCAGGCACTCCTTGAACACTGCGATATGGTTGGAATATCAAACTTACTACTTTTAAGTCAACACTTTTCTACTCGCATACAGTCTTGGTAAAATATTTACCACAGTCAACTTTTGCCTTTTTGAGACATTCATCCTAACAATGATTTTGACCATTGTTATGATATTTGGAATGAGTCAATTTAATCCATATGTGGCAATTCCAAAATATATTTATTTCTATATTAAACTTTTCTTAAGTAATAATAGTAATAATAATAATAATAATAATAATAATAATAATAATAATAATAATAATAATAATAATAATAATAATAATAATAATAATAATGGATTGGATTTATATAATGCTTTTTTGGCCATTCAAAGCACTTCACATGAGTGACCAATTATTCATTCGCTCTCACATGCTCCCTCTGGTGGTGGTAAACTACATATTGTAGCCACAGTTGCCCTGGAGCAGACTGACAGAAGCATGGCAGCCATTTTGCACCTACGGCCCCTCTGACCACCACCAAACATTCATACACCAGCGTGACTGGACACAAGGAGGGTACAGTGTCTTGCCCAAGGACACAATGGACCAACTAGAACAGAGCGGGATTCGAACCACCAACTCTTCAGTTACTGGATGACCTGACGAAGTGATTTATTACCATCTGTTATAATATTACCCTCGTTTATCTATTCATACAACAGAAATAGCGAACAGAGAAAAAAATATACATACAGTAAACAGTTTGTACTGTAAAATATACATGAATGAAACATAAACCAAGTGTGTCCATTGACTGTCATTGATCAAAGTCAAAAATGATGGTATTTCCTCTGAACATCCACATGGGTCATATCTAGGGGTATAACAGTACATATTTCTACTCTATTATTTGCACCAAACTATTTTGGCTCAAGAGGTAAACTGAATAAATACATGTAGTCTATGTGAAGAACGCTCAAGAACAATGTCGCTACATGTACATCTACATTTTCCGGTAACTTGACGGTAGCGCTGCTACTTTATGAATCAAATAACTTTCCTGTCTTTTCTTCTTTCCACTGCAAAAAGAAAAACAAAATAAGACACTTTATTCTGAGGCTGGGATGCGAATAAGTGAGTAAACATGACAACAGACGGTATAACGGAGACATAGGAGCATAACATACAGAAAGTTTCACTTTCAGTTTTCGACATCCACTGGTCTTCTCCACTCTTCTTCAACTTATTGAATTGAAGACCCCTGTACTGAACTCATATTGTGTATTTTACACCTACTATTCCAACATATATGTTACATATATTATATTGGATTAGAGGATCAGACATTTTTAGATCAGTATATGCCTTTGGTGACTATTTGGGTCATCATGGGTTAAGGTCTGTTTTCATACACTCTATTTTTTTGACAGGGTCTTCTTTTGGAATTGAGTTAAATAACTGCACCAACTTGTATATTTCATGAACATAACACAGCCTTTATTGATTCTATTGTGTAGTTTTCTTTTTAAGACATTATGTACTAGATTGAGATGGACAACAGGCTAATACGCTTTGAATAAAGTGTAGTTTTGGGATTTCTGAACACCATCCAAATACTGCACCTTTCCAGATTTTGAACTGGCTCAGCTCCATCCAGCAATGCTCTGTAACCACAGCACAACAAGCACACATATTTTTAATACACATACTTGTTTTCGTAGGTGCCAAAACACAGAAGATCCAGACTGTTTCATACTCTTTCTTATCCCCATTTGTGCAAATCATATTTTCTCACCACTCTAGATGATAGCGGACTTTTCTTAGCTTGGCACTCTAAACTAGTTCCTTCCAAGGATACCATTCTGTCCTACAAAGTAAAAAGGCAGTAACTGCACAGACACCAAACTGAGAAAAATGACCTTAAAGTTCTGTTGTTGTTCAGCCCCAGTAGTTGTAGGTAGATTATTGGACATGAGGGATTTATTGTTACTGCATATTAACTAGTTCTGCAATAACCACAGTGCACCTTATATATACATAATTTAGACTTTTTATCTCATAATTTGGACTTTTTATCTAATACGTTTAACTTTTTATCCCATAATTTTGACATTTTATTACATAATTTTGACTTTATATTTCATAATTTTAACTTCACTTAATGCACCTTATATATGAAAAACCTTCATTAAAATCCATTCATTGACCGTTCACCTTATTGTGTGGAAAATACTGTACTTACATAATCTGCTTCAGTCTAATACAGGGATTGACTGTAAACTATTAGGGCAGGGTCCTAAATGGACATTGATAAGAACACAGTAATGATCTTTACTGCTTTTTTGCTTTGTTTTATTCTTATTTTTTGCAGTTACTGTACAAACACCTGACAGCTTTCTCCAAAACGACAGACATTTGAGATAAGATATTTTATTACATGACAAATAATGATTTGAATGTTGTAAAAAACACAATAACTCATTTTCACCAAAAAAATGCAATTACTACCTTTTTGCTTTGTAGGGCAGAATTGAATTGAATGCTTTATTGTCATTGTATATATAATACAACAAAATTTAGGGTGCGGCAGTAGGAATAGAACTCTATAAAACCTATACATTATAATATAAAAACCTATGACACTAATATAAAACTGACATAAAAACCTTTATATTATAATATAAAAACCTATGACATTATAATAATAAAATCAAACTCTAAATAATTAAAAGAACAATCTGTTGTGCAAATGGCGGACTGGCACACATGTTGTGTGCAGCAGCATCAGAGGCTCAGTGTTTGGTTTCATCGTGAGTTCAGTGCACTGATGGTTTGGGAGAAGAAGGAGTTTCTGAATCATCCTTAGCATTTTAGAAATACACAAAAATTGTAGATTGTTATAACTATTAAATGTCATTTCTGTTGTCTTTTGAAATATATTCTCTAATGCTTCAGATCTGTGAAATTTCTCTGCATTAGCCTTACTGTAAGCGTATGTATGTACCATTCTTTTTTTTTTGTCTGCATTTTGTTCTCATTGTTTTACTCCACAGAGGGGGAGTCAACATTGTTTAAGATCAATGCATATTTTAGTCTTGCAGCTAAATATTTTAATATTTAGTGCATGTGTGTGACCATCATCGGCCCTCCCTGAAAGCTGAGCAGACATCCTTTATTAGAACTCTCTATTATAAGCCAAGGAGGGCAGTGCTACACCTCAGTGATGTGTGGAGGAAACAAAGACTGGACAGGACGAACGGGAATAGGAATTAACAGGCGGTGCTATTGCAATTAAAGATTGTGGTGGTGGTGTGTTATTCCCAACTACTAACTGTCCCTCAATAAAAATAAATAAATCGAAAAAAGAGGAGAAAACCAAACCAGCACAAAAGAAAAAGAGATTCAATAAATAAATAATTAAACAATCGGTACTGAGCACCATAATTGTGGATGACTTAATAGTATAAAATAGAATGCAATAGAATAGAATAGGTCAGAAGAGGACACTAGTGCAAAAGAGAATGAGTTTAGGGCAGAGATTCTGGAGAGATTCTCAGCACATTCTGGTGGGTCCCATCATTCACTGAAATGGGACTCGACAGTAGCTGGCGAGGTCCGATTAAACATATAAGTGTGAAGGACCCTGAAGCCCAGAACAGCAATCACGCTAAGGCAGGGCCGTATGTACCATTCTGCATAACCACATCGTCCTGCTTCTATTGAATTCCCTTGTTTTCTGCATTTCTTGTCTCTCGATGTCTTTCCCTCTTGCCCTTTGCATTCAGTAGATACATCACTCCTATCTCTATCTATTCCATTTACTCTCCATATCTGCAGACCTTAATGAAAGAGCACCAGTCATCTTGTATTTTAATCAAATACATTATACTTTTGCCATGATTCAGTGCTTACAGCTGCAGGCCTTTGGAGAAGATATTAAACTCCATCTGACGGCTGCTATAGTACGTGTCCACATCATAGTCAGCGTCTAATGTATTCACCTAGTACCAGTTTCACTTCTTAACAATTTTCTCTCGTGTGGTGGCACACACAATACTCTGACATATTAAAACTTCTCTTTTTTTTTTTTGTTTTTTTTTTTGCTTGGCTCTCAAATGTTCCTTGCTAAAATCCTTTTTTTTATCATTTAATGGCGGCTTTTCTATTAAAAGTGCAAAAAAAAAATAAAATACAACAGCAAAATAACTGAATGTATATAGTAGTTAGTAAAGACATCTTCTTATAACAAGGCGTAATTTACTCTATTGATCTCTAAGCTTAGATAATGATGATGATGATGATGCTTTGGTTTTCTCATTACCAGCATGATACTGATGTTTTCTATTACCGTGCCTGCCCACCACCTCCATGTCTGCCCTCAACAGTCAACAATCTCCTTTATGACTTGTTTATGTTCATGAAGCTATTACCTCTAATGTATTGCAATCATTGGTATCTCTAAAGGGAGGACAAGCACACGGTGCAATTGTCCTTTTCGGCTTCATCGCCCCTGGAAGCTTCCCTTAACAGATTGAAAGCAAGCTAAGGCTGCTTGAGTAAAATTAGGTTTATTAGCGAGGTTGGATGAAACACACATGATGTGAGATACTGCAGCGGTGAAGTGGACTTAGTAATATACACTAATGAATGCCGGAAGCCTCGCTCATTATTCACATGCATGTACAGGCTAGCAGGGCAGCGTATACTGTCTCTGATGTCATCTGGGCACTGTGCATCAAAACAACTGGAAATGTATTGGAAGTGTATCAGTGTATGTACATGGCGTGTTTTGTCAGCCGTCGACATGATGGTTGTTTGCTTGATTTAAGTTTCAAGCTTGTTGACACCACTCGCTGTTGTTTTTTCGTTGTGTTTTTGATGCACTTGTTGTGATGCGTCGAAGCGTATGCCGGAAGACACAAACGCATAGTTGTGTTTTTGTTTTTTTCAATCCAGTCCAAATTTATTCCATACAAAGATAAATCCAGGCAACTCAAAGTGAAGAAAAAATTTTAAAAAAGCCTTTATTAAAGCATGGCTCAATCAGAATAAAAAAAGACGACATGTTTCGACCATTTCGTTTTGGAGAAAATTGGTGGGTGTTTGTACAGTAACTGCATAAAGTACTAGTAAAAGAAAGCATAACGTAGTAAAGACCATTACTTTAAGATCCTGCCTCAATAGTTTAGCATGAATAACTGTATTAGACTGAAACACATGATGTAATTACTGTATTTTCCGCACTATAAGATGCACTGTTAATGAACGTTTTTTATGAAGGTTTTTCATATATAAGGCGCATTAAGTGAAGCCAAAATGATGAGCTAGAAAGTCAAAATGATGAGACAAAAAGTCAAAATGAGACAAAAAGTCAAAATGATGACATAAAAAGTCAAAATGATGACATAAAAAGTCAAAATGATGAGATAAAAAGTCAAAATGATGAGATAAAAAGTCAAAATGATGAGATAAAATGTCCAAATGATGAGATAAAATGTCCAAATGATGAGATAAAAAGTCCAAATGATGAGACAAAAAGTCAAAATGATGAGACAAAAAGTCAAAATGATGAGACAAAAAGTCAAAATGATGAGCTAAAATGTCCAAATGATGAGATAAAAAGTCCAAATGATGAGACAAAAAGTCAAAATGATGAGACAAAAAGTCAAAATGATGAGACAAAAAGTCAAAATGATGAGACAAAAAGTCAAAATGATGAGATAAAAAGTCCAAATGATGAGATAAAAAGTCCAAATGATGAGATAAAATGTCTAAATGATGAGATAAAAAGTCTAAATTCCCAGTCAAACAACTTTAAGATGACCCTTCAAATATCTGTGTGAATTGAGTGCCATAAAAAAAAGACCATTCAAACCACTTTTATCTACTAAATATAACTGAATATTGTTCTTTTCTTTTTTGTTTGTAAATGTAAACTGAATATAAATATACTTATTATACAAATGGGATTGTGTGATGTGTATGTACACGGTCTGTATGGATACTTTTAATGGTAAATGTACATTTAAAAAAAGCATAGAAAGCAGAAGTTATTTGATTATTAGTTTGTAAACTATAGTAGACTATAACTTTTACTTCTTCCCACTCCCTTTCGAGTGCAGAAAAGGAAATAAAATTTTATTGACCATTTTGTTGGATGCCTTGATGATTTTGTGTGCTCAAAATAAAATTAAATAAAAAACCCTAGTAAAAGAATAAAAATAAGAGTATAAATAAAACCATAAAATAAATTAAAATAAATTAAAAAAAGCCAGATAATGACATCACTCTACAGACAGTGAAGTAATTCTATGTAATGTTTAAACAAATGCTGTAGGTACGTGTCAGGGCTGCATGGTTCAGGTTAGACTTATTCAAATCATTACCAGAGTCAGTGTTAGCATGTAGCATTCCCACTTCCATCTTCAATCAACTTAATTATATTGACTTACTGAGAAACATATCCTCACTTCTCTGTACCTATTGATCCTGCTGAGCTAATGGAGTCAACAATTAAACATAATGTTACCTCATTAAAGGCCCTAAACACATCAACAACATGGTCTGAGGAACTGGGAGGTCAGTGTTACATCATCGTACAACACATGATGTGAAAAATAAAGAAGATGCAGATCGTTTGAACTAACATTTAAGTCTTTACACTATACCAGAGGTGGAAAGTAACCAAGTAAAAGTACTTTATTACTGTACTTAAGTAGATTTTTTTTTTTAGGTATCTGTACTTTACTTGAGTATTTATTTGTATGACAAGTTTTTACTTTTAGTCCCTACATTTTTACATAAATATCTGTACTTTATATTCTTTATATTCTAAGAATACACTTGTTATTTTTTCAAACTAAACACATGTGACAATATGAAAATGAGTTACTTCAGAGGAGAGGAACTGTGACTTTATATATTATAGATATGACTATTATCTCACAATTTTAACCTTTTATCTCAAAAGTTTGACTATTTATCTCATAATTTTGACTTTTTATTTCACAATTTTAACATTTTATCTCACAATTTTGACATTTTATCTCACAATTTTGACTATTTATCTCATAATTTTGACTTTTTATCTCATAACTTTGACTCTTCATCTCACAATTTTGACTTTTTATTTCACAATTTTAACATTTTATCTCACAATTTTGACATTTTATCTCAAAAGTTTGACTATTTATCTCATAACTTTGACTTTTTATCTCATAACTTTGACTTTTCATCTCACAATTTTGACTTTTTATCTCACAATTTTGACATTTTATCTCACAATTTTGACGCTTTCTTTTAAATGATGCATGTTAAAATCTCATATTGATAACTTTTTTCTTATTTCATGATGACTTTTTATCTCAATTGTGACTTTTGTCATTTTACCTAAATTCTCTGTCCATACCCACAAAACTGAGTAACTGTGACCTTATCATACACTTTAGTAACTCACTTTTAAATGCTTTATTTTGGATACTTTTGAAACATTGGATACTTTTTCACTCTTACTTAAGTAAAGGAGTTGAATCAGTACTTCTACTTTTACCAGAGTATTTTTTTTACACAAGTAGCTGTACTTCTACTTAAGTACAGAATGTGAGTACTTTGAACACCTCTGCCCTTTCCACATGTAGAGGTATTTTAATGTAAATTATATGGGCTTTTACAGGGGCGGCCATGGCTCAGTTGTTAGAGTGGCTAACTGAACGGTTGGTGGTTCAAATCCCGCTCTGTACTAGTTGGTTTGTTGTGTTCTTGGGCAAGACACTTCACCCTCCTTGCCTCCAGTGTCACTCACACTGGTGTATGAATATTTGGTGGCAGTTAGAGGGGCCGTAGGCGGAAAGTGGCTGCCCCAGGGCAACTGTGGCTACATATGTAGTTTACCACTACTAGAGTGTGCATGTGAGAGTGAATAAATAATGTGTCACTAATGTGAAGAGCTTTGAGTGGCCAAAAAAGTGCTATATAAATCCAATCCTTCATCATTATTAACAAAGCTACTTTTTGTACCAAACATTTTTTGTTAATTGTACTAAATAACTAATCATGTTATTTAAGTTTTTCCATTTTCCCTTTCATGATATATTCGTTATATACTTGTGTATATGTGATAATTTACACTCACTGTACAAACAAACAAAATACACCTCAACACTTTAAAAGATCCAAAAGTAGATTTTTTATGATCCACTTTTTGATCACAAGAGTAAAGAAACATCCAGCTCAGTGGACTCCATCTCTAGTTACATGCGATACACGTCACCTACACAAAAACAACTACTGTCTTTACACTTTTTTTTTCTCCTCAGTTTTTGTGACTGAGGTGAAAAATTTGATAGAACAGATAGAAATTCCAACAACTCTGGTCATGTTGAGACTGCAGAAAGTTCAGCAACAGATTCTGGAGATCATCTGTCTGTCTCTATCTATATGTCTGTCTGTCTGTATCTATATGTCTGTCTGTCTCTATCTATATATCTGTCTGTCTGTATCTATGTCTGTCTGTCTCTATCTATATGTCTGTCTGTCTCTATCTATATGTCTGTCTGTCTGTATCTATATGTCTGTCTGTCTCTATCTATATATCTGTCTGTCTGTATCTATGTCTGTCTGTCTCTATCTATATGTCTGTCTGTCTCTATCTATATGTCTGTCTGTCTTTATCTATATGTCTGTCTGTCTCTATCTATGTCTGTCTGTCTGTCTTTATCTATCTATATGTCTGTCTGTCTCTATCTATATGTCTGTCTGTCTGTATCTATGTCTGTCTGTCTCTATCTATCTTTATGTATGTCTGTTTGTTTGTCTGTCTGTCTATCTATCTACTGTATAAACCCAAACCATGATATTTTCTTTGATTCCGCCAACTTTTTGTCGTGTTTAACCAAGCATTTCCTATTCAACTGAAATGACATCTTAACCAAACAGTGAAATACAGCTAAATATTTCCTAATGTGATTTGGGATCATTAATATTATAGCTGAGGCAGTATAATTACTATATGGAGGCTCGTCCTGAGTTAGACAGTGTTGAGTGTTGATGATTTTTGTGCATCTGTGCTTAGTTCTGTTCTTGTCTGACAGGCTGCATTTCCTTTTTTTTTTTTTTTTTTTTTTATGAATAGAGCACAAAAGCAGCAATTTTCTGAAATGCATTCAGCAGAGAGAATAAAAAAAAAATATGAACTCCACAACCCGCTTGTAATAATTACTTCACTACTCACAGAAATGCCGGGGACTCCAAAGAATAATGAGGAAGCAGATTGGAATATAGTGCCTTTGCTTTGTTTGCAACCTTTCCACCGCATTGACTTTGTCTGGTAATTGTTGCGGCAGAAACATGACAAATGAAGTAAGCGAGTTTTATTCAAGTGTATGGGTATAGTCTTCATTTATTCCTCAAGTCTAGCTCCCACCAGCTGGCTGAATTGTAGTTTAATGTGATCTCTTTCAACCCCTTCTCAGAGGATTCTGCAGTTTAAATCAAATCTCAGTGATTTTTATGTTTTCATTGTTTGTTTTTTTTTTAACCAGACGTAGCTTTTGCCTTTGAAATAACCATTTCCAGTTGATAATTTGCATATGAATCTGAAACTGTATTGCTCCTACAGTAACTCTTCTGTTGTTGTCTTTATTTCAGCATTAGTTTAAAAATGATGCTCTCTTGTGGTTTTTGCCATTCTGAGTCTCCCTTCACGATCTGGGGGATTATCGATCCCAGGAGATGAAAGAATTACCAATTAGAACAGAGATGCCTTTTACTGTACTGTGCTAGCATCATATCTTGGTTTTCACCATAAAGACAAACACGATTACTCTCCTCGCCTGTATCATTCCAACCACACTTCACTACCCGCACATCCCATCCAGCCTAAAGCCACTTACCCTGACACAAACAATCAGCCTGAACAGCAGATAATGTCTGCAAAAAAAAAAAAAAAAAAGGTCATCTGTTGTAGCTGCCGTACACTGTTTATTATAAGAGGCACTTGTGTGAAACAGTTTGGAAGAACTGACAAATGTTCACATAGTTTTAGATACTTTTTGATCTGAAACATACATGTGTATGTGAGTATAGGTGTGTGTGTATATATAAATATATGGGTGTGTGTGTATACATATGCACTTACATTATATATAAATGAGTGTAAATTGGTATATTAGTGTTATACTGTAGTTATGTTATAATTAATTTATCATAGAATATATATTTATGTGGATAATTATTATTGATGTGCATGTATGTATGTGTGTGTGTGTGTGTGTGTGTGTAGGGTATATACATGTACTTATATTATATGTTATTATATATTACACTACATGATCATACAACTTTATGGGTATTGTGAATAGTGTTATTATTATTGCTGGTGTGATTATTGCGATATATAAAACCTTGATATGGTGATGTTATTATATATATCTTTTACTTTCTTGATTTGTATGACTGTGTTTGAGTGTGAAAAAGATAAGTGAGGTGAATTGATCCAAAGGACTTGATTTTTTATTTAATTTTTCATATATTATGTTGACAGGAAATTAAACCATAGATTGTTTTGAGGTGAAGGAGTGGGGTTAAAAAAAAGCTTTTACTTCTTCCCACTCCCTTTCAAATGTGCAAATGAAGTAATGTTTTGTTTTATTTTCATCATTTATATATATATATATATATATATATATATATATATATATATATATATATATATATATATATATTTTATTTTATTTTATTTTTTTTTTTTTTGAGTGAGTGAGTGAGGTTGTTTTTTTTGTTGCATATTTGAAAAAAGTCATCATGAGATTTACAAAAAATTACAAATGAAATTTAAAAACTGCATAATTTTAAGAGAAAAAGTCAAAATTGTGAGATAAAATGTTAAAATCGTGAATGGAAAGATCAAAATGATGAGATAATAGTCATATAACTATAATATACTACAAAGTAGAAAAGACCTCCAGACCTCCACCAAGATATAGACCCCCCCCCCCGGATCACCACCAAAATCTAATAATTTCCAGATCTTCCCATTACCAACCTACCCTGAAAATTTCATCAAAATCCGTCCATAACTTTTCGAGTTATCTTGAACACAGTCAGACAAACAAACAAACAAACAAACAAACAGATAAACAGACAAAAACATAACCTCCTTGGCAGCAGTAATAAAGTCACAGTTCCTCTCCTCCACTGATTTTTCCTCTGAATTGACTTATTTCTCATGTGAAAAATACTCTGGTAAAAGTAGAATTACTGATTCAACTCTTCTACTTAAGTAAAAGTAAAAAAAAAAAAAAAAAGTACAACTTCTCAATTATAATAAAGTACAAAAATAAAAAGCTAAACTTTTTTTTTGTCATGAACACAATACTTAAGAAAATTAAATCAGAAAAGTTTCAAAAGTATCTAAAATAAAGCCTTTAAAAAGGGAGTTACTGAGTAGATAATGTGTTTGATTGAGTAACAGTATGGATATGGGCAGGAAATTTAGGAAAAAGGCGGGAAGAAAAATCGCAATTGAGATAAAAAGTCATGAGATTTAAAAAAAAAAAAAAAAAGTTAGAAATATGAGATAAAATGTATAATATTAAGATAAAAATTCTAAATTATCAAATAAAATGTCAAAATTAGGAGATAATAATCATAATATATAAAGTCACAGTTTCTTTCCTCCACTAATTTTCGCTGTGAAGTGACTGATTTTTCTATAATTTTAAGATAAAAATTAAAAATGATCAAACAAAACATAAAAAATTAGGAGATAATAGTCATATAATCAGTTTCTTTTCTCCACTGATTTTCTATGTGAAGTGACTGATTTTTCGTACTGTTACATCTGTTTACTTTGTAAAAGTAATGAGTCTATTCTGAGAATATAATGAGTATAAAGTACAGATATTTATACAAAAATGTAATGAGTATAAAGTACAGATATTTATATAAATGTAATGAATATAAAGTACAGATATTTATACAAAAATGTAGGGAGTAAAAGTAAAACGTTACCAGAAAAATAAATACTCAAGTAAACTACAGATACCTAAAAAATAAAATCTACTTTAAGTACAGTAATGAAGTACTTTTACTTAGTTACTTTCCACTTTTAGTAAAGAATAAATAGTTTTAAGATGCCGTTTTATATGAAAGTATAAATCATGCTCAACTTCTTGGACATTTTTTTAGTTGTGAAGTTTTCCAAGAGTCCACTTTACTCTTAGCCAGTGGTGCCTCATGAATAATAGCCAAAGGATGTCTTAAGGGGGGGCATGGTTTCTATGGCCTTTTCAGGGGTCTAGTCTCACCTCATCCTCATGTCTCTGCCTGGAAACTTAAAAGACTCCCCTTGGTTGGTTCCACCCCTCCACCTTTTCTTCCTTCTGTACACCTCTGTCCTCCCACTCCACATACTTATCTACACTCTGCATCGCTCCCTCGTTCTCTTTCTTTCTCCTTTCAAATCATTGAAATTTCACAGCTTCTATAAAATATTTACAATGTGTGGGCAGACTTCTTTCGCTGGGAATTTAGAGGAGGGAGGAGCGTGATCATTTTGAAGCCAACGGTAAAAAAAAAAAAAAAAAAAAAAAAAAAGGGAATAAGGCAACGAGAGAGGAAGGGAAAGAAGACAGACAGATAAGAGCGATGGAAGTCCGGCCAAAGTCGTGACGTGAATATTAACGGCCATCTTTGAAATGGTTCATGATTATAAATAAATAAATGTGGCTACAGATAAAGTTCAGTACTCACAACTTTTGTAATGCCACGTTTCATCTCAATCGGGGGTGTCAAACATGAGGTCCTTGGACCATATCCGGCCCCTGAAAGGGTCCAGTCTGGCTCCTGGAATACATTTGTGAAATACAAAAATGATAATAAATATATTGATTCCACATACAGATCAAAATGGGTCAGATCAATAAAGTACTATCATAATAACTTATAAATACTATCATAATAACCTATAAATACTATCATAATAACTTATAAATACTATCATAATAACCTATAAATACTATCATAATAACCTATAAATACTATCATAATAACTTATAAATACTATCATAATAACTTATAAATACTATCATAATAACTTATAAATACTATCATAATAACCTATAAATACTATCATAATAACTTATAAATACTATCATAATAACTTATAAATACTATCATAATAACCTATAAATACTATCATAATAACCTATAAATACACCTCTTTGTTAATTTCAACATTTAACTGTATTTACAATAAAACAAACTATAATTTCACATAAACATGAATAACCTAAACAAATATGAACTTTTCTAAATGTCTGAAGCATCAGTTTAACAATGTTCTACCTGTTATTAAATGTTTTGTATATTTGTAGATCCACTAATAAATAATCTGTACGTTGTAAATGATAAAGTGAAACATGATTTTGTTAAAAATTACATTTAATTTTCTGTAGAAGTGTCAGTTTATTCATGTTATTCACATTGTTTTAAAGGACACTTGGTAGATGTGAACATTTTCATCACATAATTTAACTGTATTTTTTCTTCATTGGGAGTTGACAATATGTATATATTATGTTATTATTTTAGTGGTTATGGCCCAATTCAGATCAAATTTGGTTTAATGTGGCCCCAGAGATGTTCACAAGTTACTTTTTACAAGTCCAAGTCAAGTCTCAAATGGCTGAAATTAACATTTTCACATTAGACTCTATTTGACATAATAACTCATTGCTGTATTGTTTTGTATTAAGTATGTAGTAATTACTGTACTATATACTCTGTTATTTCACACTACACTATCAAAATTGATCAGAACAATACATGTGCAATGTGAAGAAACATCCCAAAATCTTTGTTTAAATTTGATCAATGTATTTTGATCAAATTCCAAATACAATATATGTGTAATTTAAACCCTGTGGCAGCACATACGCGTTACAAAACTTTGCACAAATATCAAAGGAGGGAAACTATTATTTTTACTTGTGATTTTCCCATAATGTCAGGTAATATATTGGAAAAACTGAAACAAATTAAATAATAAAATAAATAATTCCATGATAATGAACTAACAAGTCATATCACACAAGTCTCAAGTTTTTGAGGGCAAGTCTATAGTCAAGTCACAAGTCTTTGTTTGTGTGACTTAAGTGCGACTCAAGTCCAAGTCTCAGACTCGAGTCCCCATGTCTATGTGACACCCCTGGTCTAAATACTTGGCGACGCATCGATTTTAAGCCTTATATTTTCATCATTCTTATACCTTTCCTTTGTTTCTACTCTCTTTTGTGTAAAGTTTCGAACATTTTCTTTTGCTCGTGCTTGGATTACTGCTTAATTAAATAGCGCCCTCAGGACTTTTTCAAGCTTCAGTCAATTGAGATATGTTGACGATACAAAACTTGAATTCCGGAACTGTCAAATAGACAAAACGACAGCATATCCTCAGTCCTCAAAACCAAAGAAAAACACTTGAAGGGAATTTGTTTCTTCTCGTTTTAAGCTCTTACTAAACATATCTGATTCGCTCCTGTCAAGTCAACCGAAAAAAATTGGGGAGACTTAGGTCTAGAACTTGTCTTCAAAACATTCTGCTAGTTTAACTGGTGGACTTTTGAAGTTCTCTGAGTCTTTTTTTTTTTTTTTTTTTAAATGCGTTTTATTATTGTGTTAGAACTTTCTCATTAGTAGCTCAAAGTGGAAGAAATAATGAGATGATGTGGCTGCGGATATTTTTGAGCAGGAAAACTTTGCCCTAAGATGATTACACTTTCTCACTGATCCAAGCAATTGAATGACTTTGTTGTTTTTATTCGTCCTTATAAGTGTTCCAGTCTTGACTGTCCAGCATCCAAATTGTTGCATTTAGGTTTTTTGCCCTGTTGATTTTACACATAAAATAATAATAATTAAATTAAAAAACACTAGCAATACTGCCCTACAAAGCAAAAAGGCTTTTGCATTTTTTGGCGAAAATTTTTTGCAACATTCAAATCATTTTTGTCATGTAATAAAATATCTCGTCTCAAATGTCTGTCGTTTTGGAGAAAATTGGTGGGTGTTTGTACAGTAACTGGAAAAAGTGCTAGTAAAGCAAAACAAAAAGGCTGTAAAGACCATTACTGTGTTCTTACCAATGTCTATTTACAGTTGGACCCTGCACCAATAGTTTACAGTCAATCACTGTATTAGACTGAAACAGGTTATGTCATTTCTGTATTTTCTGCACTATGAGGTGCACTGTCAATGAATGGTTTTACATTTATAAGGTGCATTAAGTGAAGTCAAAATGATGAGATAAAAAGTCAATATGATGAGACAAAAAGTCAAAATGATGAGATAAAAAGTAAAAATTATGAGTCAAAAAATCTAAATGATGAGACAAAAAATCTAAATTATGAGTCAAAAAATCTAAATGATAAGACAAAAAATCTAAATTATGAGTCAAAAAATCTAAATGATGAGACAAAAAGTCAAAATTATGAGACAAAAAATCTAAATTTTGAGACAAAAAGTCAAAATTATGAGACAAAAAATCTAAATTATGAGACAAAAAGTCAAAATTATGAGATAAAAAGTCAAAATTATGAGATAAAAAGTCAAAATTATGAGATAAAAAGTCAAAATTATGAGATAAAAAGTCAAAATTATGAGACAAAAAGTCAAAATTTTTAGACAAAAAAATCTAAATTATGAGACAAAAAATCTAAATTATGAGACAAAAAGTCAAAATTATGAGATAAAAAGTCCAAATTATGAGATAAAAAGTCCAAATTCCCAGTCACTAAGCACCAGTAGAATTAATTCATATATACCTGTAAGTCACACTGTGGTTTTTGTTGAACTAGTTAATATACAGTAACAATAACTGCCACATGTCCAATAATCTACCAACAACTACTGGGGCTGAACAACAACAGAACTTTCAGGTCATTTTTCTCAGTTTGGTGAATGTACAGTTACTGTCTTTTTTACTTTGTAGGACAGAATAATCGTCCAGTACTTGGGTTCACTTTGGTTGTTTGGACTGAAATGTGTTTAATAAACTCCTGCACATGTTCTTTTTCAGGTGGGAGGGACAATGTACAACACAGGCCGCCACGTCTCTCTGCGATTGGATAAGGAGCACCTGGTGAACATTTCCGGCGGGCCCATGACGTACAGCCATCGCCTGGAGGAAATCCGGCTACACTTCGGCAGTGAAGACGGCCAGGGCTCCGAACACCTGCTGAATGGACAAGCCTTTTCCGGAGAGGCAAGTGCACTTTTGAGCTGAATTTGTTCCTGCAGATTAACATTTTATTTTTATTTGAACAATTTTACGAGAACTCGGATGCGTACATGTCGTTAAAACAGGTGCCAAACATGCAGTCTGGGGGCTAACACCAGCCAAACAATGGGTCCAATTAGTCCCCAAGGATGAATTTGGGAAATGCAATTACACAAAAGATATTAAGGATTTAAAAGGAAAAAAAATAATTGAATGTAAAGTGGGTCAAACCAGTAAAATAGTATTATAATATCGTAAAAATAAAGAAAAGTGCAGAATTGTTTGTGCGTTATTGTAAAAAAAAAAAAAAATTACACAAAAAATTTGCATAATCTTAAACGTCTAAAGAGAAGTGTGTAGAATTTTACCATTGTTCTGCCTCTTACTACATATTTTGCATATTTGTAGATCCAAATGTGGTGTGTACATATAACAATGACAAACTAAGACATAATATTCTTAAAATTGCAGGTTCACATTTGTTCATGTTACATTGATGTACAGTTCATAGATTAAAATTGTCATTATTTGTTTATAACATAAGAGGAAATCTTGAAGTTGACATTATTAATAAGTTCTTATAATATTATTTGTTTTATTTCATTGTTACGACCCACTCTGTATGTGGCTCCTGAACTAAAATGAGTTTGATAAAAAAAAGTCTAAATTATGAGATAAGAAGACAAAATTATCAGATAAAAATTACAATTAATGAGATAAAATGTCAAAATAATTAGATAAAAAGTCAAAATCCTGACCTAACAAGTCAAAAGTATGAGATAAAAATCAAAAATCCTGAGATAAAATGTTTAAATCATGAGATAAAAAGTAAAAATGATGAGATAAAATGTCAAAATTATTAGATAAAAAGTCGAAATTGTTAGATAAAAAGTTTAAATTATTAGCTAAAATGTCAAAATTATTAGATAAAAAGTCAAAATTATTAGAAAAAAGGTCAAAATTATTAGGTAAACAGTCAAAATTATTAGAAAAAAGGTCAAAATTATTAGGTAAACAGTCAAAATTATTAGAAAAAAGGTCAAAATTATTAGATAAAAAGTCAAAATTATGAGATTAAAAATTTAAAATCCTGAGATAAAAAGTCTAAATTATGACATAAAAAGTAACAAATTATTAGATAAAAAGTCAAAATCTTGAGATAAAATCCAAATTCCCAGTCACTAACCACTACCAGAAAACAAGAAAACTACCTTTTTATTTTGTAGGATAGTAATATGGACCATCTCACACCTTTCCTGAAAATGTCATGGAAATTGATCCAATAGTTTTTACCTAAAGCTGCTGAAAAAAACAAAAAATGAACCAAAAACCTTTAGTTGTAACTGATCAGATTGTAGTTATTTAATGTCAGTGCCACTGTAGCCTCAGAAAAACACACTTTTAGTGATAATTAAAGGTCAGATCATCACGCAGAAGCTAATACTAGACCACTTTACGCTAGCTTTTAGCTTCATCAATAGGTGGTTCATCCTATTAGACACAGCCTATCACTGTTCAGATGGAAGCTCATGTTCAGTCCAGCACCTCCGTTCGCGTCTCCTCTTCTCAATTACACACCTTGATTTTTTTTTTTTTTTTTCATTTTCTCTACAATCATCTTTTCTAGCACAGATGTGGAAGAGTCGAGGAGTAGGGAGTCAAGGCAACGATCTTTTAATAACTAGAGACGTCCTCACTTCTTATATAGAAGTTGCTTAAATTTGTGTAACAGCTGCTGAATCTATGTCATAATTAAAATAAATCTACTCACAATGTGTCATAATGTTTGAACAGATGATGATGAGATGTGATACTTTTTAATTAAAAAAAGAAATGAATAAATAACAGTTTGAGGTTAGATGCATTTATGCCTAAAAATCCATTGGCTTTTTTTTTTTTTTTTTTTTTTTTTTTTGGCTTAAATTAAACAAATTGAAAGAACATTTTGAACTAGAAAAGTAGACATTTGCTAAGGTTGACATGCAATAAAGAAACAATTAACAAACAAATAAACTATGCTTTAGAATAGTTTTTACATAATGCACCATGTTATTACATTTTCTAGACAATAAAAATGTAATAACTTATTATATAATGCGGCAACATTCATTAGAAAATGCATTGGAGTAGTTTATTATAAAATGAAATGGAAAAAGTTATTGCATTTTGGACATTTATTACAAAATGCATTGTTATTACCAGAAGTGTAATTTTTTAGATGTAACAGAACGAAAAATCAGTCACTTCACAGAGAAAATTAGTGGAGAAAAGAAACTGTGACTTTATATATTATGATTATATGTTTATTATCTCCTAATTTGGGCATTTTATTTGATAATTTTTAATTTTTATCTCACAATTTTAATTTTTATCTTAATATTATAATTTTTTATCTCATATTTCTAACTTTTTAAAAAAATCTCATGACTTTTTATCTCAATTGTGATTTTTCTTCCCGCCTTTTTCCTAAATTTCCTGCCCATATCCATACTGTTACTCGATCAAACACATTATCTACACAGTAACTCCCTTTTAAAGGCTTTATTTTAGATACTTTTGAAACTTTTCTGATTTTATTTTCTGAAATATTGCGTTGATGACAAAAAATGTTTTTTTGCTTTTTACTTTTGTACTTTATTATAATTGAGAAGTTGTACTTTTTTTTTTTTTTTTACTTTTACTTAAGTAGAGGAGTTGAATCAGTACTTCTACTTTTATCAGAATATTTTTCACACAAGTAGCTGTACTTCTACTTAAGTACAGAATGTGAGTACTTTGAGCAGGAAGCAAAGAGCGAAAGTGTGAACATAAAGCACAGATTTCAAAATAAAAGCCCAAACACTAACAATGGCAAAAATACATGAAGACAAACAGAAAATAAAATAAAACATCACACCTAGAGTCTGGATTATGACACTATCATTCCTGAAAGTTTCATTAACATCCATTCAGAACTTTTTGTGTAATCCTCCTGAGAGACAAACAAACACACAAACAAACAAACAAACAAACAAACAAACAAACAAACCGAAATTTAATACCAGCTTGGCAGAGGTAATAAAGCAAAAAAAAAAAAAAAGTCAATTGAACATATGAAAATTACCTTATTAAGATTTCTATTTGTATTTTCTAAAAAATAAGCTCTTATATCTCACTGAAAAGTGGATTTAAATGGCATTACAAGTTTTTGCAATTTGTAGAGAGAGAAAGAAATAGGGTCAATAATGTCTATAATTATGAGTCACTTCAGACATTATCAGATAATCTACCCCCCACCCCTGTGAAAATTTTCAGGAGCCGCCACTGGTGTTTAGATGAAAGCAAAGAACATAACCATGTTGATGAAGAATGACTTAATTCAGACTAAATTCAACCTTGAATTTAAGTAAAGTGACCATTTTCAGACATTTAAAAAAAAATAATTGTAATTCAAGCTTCACTATTGTGTCGTGTTTTTTTTATCCTCATTCATGCAGTGATTTTTCTAAAAAGATCCATCAGTCTCCTTATCTTTCACGCCTGAACACACACACACACACACACACACACACACACACACACACACACTGACGAAACACTGCCATTTTAGATTCGTAACGAAGTTGAAACAATTAACTTCATGACTCACTCACACTGTTTCATTCCACCACCGCCTTTATATGAATAACCAATTTGTGTGGCAACAAAATAATTGCAGTCTTGACAGGCAAATTTATTCTAATTAATGATAATCATTTATCCCCCTCAGAGTCTGAGAGCTGATATTCAAATCATTATAAAACAAGTGTTTATTGCATCCAACTGGAAGAAGAGACAGAGCTGTAACCTTAGACTAAAACAACACACACACACATATACACACACACATATACACACATATACACACACACATATACACACATACACACACACACACACACACACACACATATACACACACACACACACACACACACACACATATACACACATACACACACACACATATACACACACACACACATATACACACATACACACACACACACACACACACATATACACACATACACACACACACACACATATACACACATATACACACACACATGCACTCGTGGCCTGTTTACGCTGACTCTCTCCGGGGCTTCGTGTTGTATTTCGTTGTCGTCTTCAGTCACCAACTCGCCCTTGGTGGGTGAACATTGTGTTGAAGGAGTTGTTCTGAGCCTCTGAAGAGATCTGCTGCTGATATTTGGAATGTGAGGTCATACAGTCTGGTCTCTGATGCACAGAGGTGGTAGAGATGACACGCTTTTAATGGTTCCACTTTATTTCACACTTACTGTTTCAGTGGGTAAATGAGACTAGAGTTGATAAAAATGCAGAAATATGTCTTAGTTTTACTTTATTGTTTTTTTTTGTTTTTTTTTTTAATCACTGTACCTCACAGGCCGTCATACTAAAAACTAATATGATAACTAAAACTAATCAGTTAATTGATATATTACAAAATTATGGCGTATAGAAGAATCGATAACAATGGGGAACACAGTTTTTATGAAGTGACATCTGACAGCTATTTTTAACTTCACTTTTTTAAACTATAGGATCCATGAAAAATATTGTACATAACAGGTTAAGTATGTGTTTGTTTTATAAGAATTTTCAAATATTGAATATAAATGACATGACTGTAATGTTCCTTTAACACTAAAAAACTACATTTACAGTTCAAAATCATTATGCATATGTAGTAAATATATAATTTTTCAACATAGATATCTACAGCTTATGAGCCAGTATGGGTTGTATATTCTTTTTTTTATTATATTTTTTTAAAAAATACAGTGGATCCAACTTATATACAGGTGCAGCTTATAGTCCAGAAAATATGATATGATATATATATATATATATATATATATGTGTGTTTTTGGAATAGACTATATTAGTAGACAATAGACGATATAGATATTATTTTGTCTATATTATTTAATAGACAATATTAAATATTTTTTTTAACCCTGCAATGTATATTGCGATATGAAAAACTACTCATCCTTCTTGTATCCCAAATAATTCAATTTAATTAATAATTAAAAATAAAAATGAAAAAGTAAACTAATACTATACTAGTTAATTTAAAAAAAGATTAAATAAAATATCCAAAATAAATACATGTAAAACAATTTTAACAAATAAAAAAATATATACAAATAAAAAAAATAATAATATAAATAAAATGAAAATAATTGCAGGGCCTGATGTGACTATTGCACACACACGTACACAAACGATGTTGATGCTCAAACAATATGTGCAGCTTTAATATATAATATATATTTAATATATTTATATTTAATATATATATATATATATATATATATATATATATATATATATATATATATATATATATATATATATATATATATATTATATCATATAAAACCAGGAGAACCAGCACAACAACAGAGAAAGGAAGCCAACAAAATGAAATAAAATGAAAGAAAGTGTTAACAACTGTCGATTCTAACACTATACATTAATATTATACTTGGATGGATGAATTTCCCTACAGGGACAAAACAAGTCAAATTTAATATTGTAATTAAAAACAGGGGGAGTTGGGAAAGCATGAGCGGTCTTTGCTAAGCTAATGCTAACACTAGTTTAATGAATGAACCACAACTGCAGTGGAGCTGTCAGGAAATAATAATAATAATAATAATAATAATAATAATAATAATAATAATAATAATAATAATAATAATAATAATAATAATAATAATAATAATAATGATAATAATGATAATAACATCAAATTAAATAGCTCCAGACACAGGCTATGTGTCATAACTGTTAATCAAACAACAGCAGAAGATGTATTTATGGCTAAACTCACTATATCACAAAAAAATACCATATTAGGGACATTTATTAACATGGTCCAAATCAAATGAAGGCTCCCGTGGAAGAAAAAAAAAAGTTCAGAGGTTCAGTGGAGTCGGCCTGTCGTTGCCATCAGTCATATGACATTTGATGTATCCACACACTTCAGTGACGTATACGTGTTTCGTTGGTTGGTCCCAGTTAAGATATAAAAATCCATTTCGTCTGCTATTTGAAGTGAAACTTGATAAGTCAGCAGATTTAGTGCTAATGCAGCTCACATGAAAATTTAATGTACTGTAAGTAAATATAAAAGTGAGAGGTGAGAAGACACATTATTGAAAATGTGTTTTTATTAACCTTGTAAAGTCTTAACCATTAAATTATTGACAGAAAAGTCCACTACTTTGAAACTGGAGCTTTTACAGAACAATAAAAAAAATATATTAATTTGCAAAAATAGGTAACTCCATTTTTCATTTTTTTCACAAAATGACATTTTTTACTCTACATCCCAGGGAATACTCATTGATTTAATATATTATTTATTTTATTTGATAAGGTCCACTAAATTGAATAAAATTAAAATGATTAAAACTCTTAAAATTATAGATTTTTTAAAATTTTATTTGTACATTTTTTTTCAAATCTCATAATGACTTTTTTATCTCAATTTGACCCTATCAAACACATTATCTACACACTAACTCACTTTTGAAAGCTTTATTTTAGATATTTTTGAAACGTTTCAGATTTTCCTGATTAAATAAGTATTCAAGACAAAAAAAAAAGGTTTTACTTTTGTACTTTACTACAATTGTAAAATTTTACTCTTTTACTTTTAAAAACTAAAGGAGTTGAATCAGTACTTCTACTTTTACCAGAGTATTTTTACAGTAGCTGTACTTCTACTTGAGTACAGAATGTGAGTACTTTGAACACCTCTGTTAATTTTGTTGTTTTATTTCCATATCATTACTGTAACTCATCTGTTTTTAAAACCTGATCTGCACTAACATGTTTACATGTAAATTAATTCCTTGTTGTTATTAGACTGTAATTAACAATCTCTTCTTAAACAAAAATGTTTTATTTCATAGTGTTTTCATATTGTGTTTTAATGAAATACACCTTTCTTTGCTTCAAAGCTTAATCAGATGATGTCCAGCTGAGTGGGTATTTTTATATGTCCACAAAAATAGATTTCAATCACATTGCTTTTTTCATGCCTCAAGAGGAATAAAAACATGTAGGGGAAAAAAAGCTGTGAAAATACAATAAAATGCAATAAAAGTGGAGTAAAATGTAGTACAATGCAGTAAGGATTCATTAAAATGCACTAAAAAAGGGAGTGAAATGTAGAAAAATGCAGTAAAAATGTGCTAAAGTTCACTAAAAAGGGAGTGAAAATGTAGTAAAATCCTGTAAAAATTCACTAAAATGCACTAAAAATAGAATGAACTGTAGTAAAATGCAGTAAAAATGAACTAAAATGCACAAGAAATTGAATGAAATGTAGTAAAGAATTTACTAAAACACACTAAAAATATGGTAAAATGTAGTAAAATGCGAGAACATTTCACTAAAATGCATTAAAAACGGAGTAAAATGTAGTAAAACGCAGAAAAATGTCACTAAAATGCACTAAAAATGGAGTAATTGATGTACAGGTAGTTTCCTGCTTAGCATTGCTGCCTGTCACACCTCCTCCCGTGTCCATGGGTCAACTGCAGGGTCATCAGCCAGAGTTGATGTTTCACTCCTTTAATCCTGGAACGTCTAAGACGAAAGAAAAAAAAAAACAAACTAAAAAAAAACCTTCATTTCTCACTCTTCACATGAGCAGTAACTGTTCACATCCTTCTGAAATGTCAGCCTGTTGTCGTACAGGGACGGGCGGTGGGTGTGAATGTAGATGTAGATGTTATTAACACTCCAAAGCGTGTGTCTTTAAATCACTCTTTTATATCACCCAACTCATCGTGACCATTTCTCTGCCTTCATTTTGACCTGACACTGTGAGTTCATTAAAGCTTCTCTCTATTACACACCAGCAGTGGCCGATAGTAAAAGCTGAAATCTAAACATTAAAAACATCAATCACACCAAGTATATGCCTCCCATATGTTAAGAACTACAAATACACACATGCACATGCTTACATTTCACATTAAACACACCTTAGATGAAGTAAACATGTTAAACAGAGGCTCTGTTGTTGAGATTTTCTGCATCACTGATGATATTCAACACTTGAACCAATCTACTGTACATTTATATGCATGGGTTTTCTTATCGCTATCTGCCATTTGCTTACATTTGAGCTGTACAGCTTCCTTATTACAAGTGATTATAGCTTTCAAATATGAGCAGCAAAGAGTGAAGATGGAGCCGTACTTTAATTAAACAGAGAGAAATGGTGTAAAAACATCCACTGATGGTTTTATATGAGCCCAAGACTGATATTATCTGTTTTATATGATGTTACATGATGAAAGGAAACACGTTTGTATCCTTATATTTGACTATATGGATACAAATATTAGGACATATCATATATATATAGTTTGTATTAACCGCTTAATTTCCAGTGGAATTGTTTTCTACTTTAAATTTTTAAGGTATTTACTTTCATATACTGTGGATTTTTTTTTTTTTGTACATTTTTATGAAAATTAGGTTTATTGCTAAATTCAAATCACCATGGAATGCAGGTGTTCATAAAAGCTTGTATTAAAATTCAACTGTTCAGCTGCTGAAAACATGAAAACACATATCTCCATCTATGTTATTGCTTTTTTAATTTAATTTTTTTTTTTTTATAGATATATTAACATATGTTAATTATGCTATTTTAATTCAATGAGTTTTACTGTGTTGTAAATGTGTTTCAGTGGTGACTACAGAGTCTCTGAATGTCCACATGTCCATGACATTTAAAGCGTTAGATGTCAAACATAAGGACCAGAAATGGTGGCGCCACGGGTGAATCTGCGTCCAAACGTGTCTCTTCATTGACCTTGTATGTAATCTGGACGCACGAATGTGAAATTTCATAGGATATACCTAACCTTAAATGACTTAAGTATGAAAAGTAACGATATTTTAAATTGATAATCGATTTTAGATCAGAGAAATCAGGTATCGGAGGTATCAATATTTTAGGATCCACAGATCATTATGGGATGTGACGTGAATTTAAAAGGATGAGTTAAACTAGTGGGAGATACTACGTTAAATTCCATCCCGCACCTTTTTAAATGTTGTTCTTACTTTTTATATAAATCTTTTTGTTGTTTGATTTTAATGTCATAATCAAAATGAATAAACAAATCGTTTCAGTTTCATTTGTGTTCAGAATCCCACACCCAGGTCTTTATATACTAGGTTTATTTTTCTGTCACTGACCTTGAAGGAAACTGGTTTAGAGCTGGTGTTGGTCCCCTGGGGTTCACCACTGCTCCCAATCTACCAGGGTGATGGATGGCATGTAATTGGAAAATGTTGTGGAAAAAAAAAAAAAAAAAAATGTTAGAAAAAGCTTGAGTCTCCCTTTGAGCTCCACATGTGGCACAATAAAACTAAGCTAATAACATGCGCTAATGACTTTTTCTATCACAGAAGCCTTGTTGTTCGATATTTTCTGTTTAATGAAATACGAAAATAAATAATGTTTATATAGCACAACTGCGTATTTGTGTAGCATCTACAACTTCTTCACGATATTATAAACTATATTTTATTTATTTATTTTATTTTTTTGCAAGTGATAATCTATCACATCCTTCGAGCTCCTACAGTTATTTTACCGCAGCTACCATCAAATTAGCAAAAGTGGAAATTACACTTACACCAAGTACATAACATGGCACCAAGAGGACAATTAGGTCTTAATTAGGTTGGAAAGTATTAAAGTGTTGTGTTAGCATTGACACCTCATTCAGTATTAGCTTAAATTAGAAAACAAGTGCAGATAATAAAGAATATATTGTAGATCCTGTCAATTATTTTTATAGCTGGGTTTAACCAAAGACCAACATATTGATTGCTTTACTTGTATGTTCTCTTTTTAATTAAAAGAAACCTGAATATAATTAGTTTTCTATCTATTTTGGAGTTGTTACTTTGTGTTGAATTGTGTTCCTCAAGACAAACACAATATAAATTTGTTTATGAAGAATATGATGATTTGTCAGTTTGACTTTTCTCCTCATACGTTTAACCAAACAGATTTCCTTAAGTGTCTCCAATTGAGAAAGAAATTTTTTCGGTAATTAATACATTTAACTAAATCTATGGAACTCAGCACCACTGTGAGAAATATATTAAACATCTGTGAAAGACAAACACTACAGAGAGAAACAAAAATGAACCATCTGCACATGTATGATTGATTATAATGAGTTTTAACCCAAAAATATGTGTTTGTTTTTACAGATGCCAAATACATTGTGTGTTTGTGTCAGAGTCAGGTGGATGTTGTGGTGTATATTAGCTGTCTGGCTTTCATTCCAGTATCCAGGGGTTAATTTATGCTGGATGTGTGTGAGTGTGTTTAGCTTTGCTCCCCAGGAGATGCTTCACAGTCTAATCTGAAAATGAAACACCTTGGTCTTTTAATAAGTGCTAAAATATTCCAAATATTATGCCTCCACTGGGCTGCACTGTGTATTATACTCAGTCAAGCTATTGTACTGTGGCTAGAATAATGAAAGGCCAGTGGTATTTTTATAATGCTTATAACTGGGTTTCACTAATAATAATTAGTTATGTTTTTGTACTCTGCATTCTCCACTGCACTGTAAACACGAATAAGTTAGCAGAACTCAAAAAAATGTAAGGTATAATGAAACTTAAAAAAAAATACAAGTTTCCAGAACTTAAAATGTACTTATTAAAGTATACTTAAATTAAAATATTATTTATTAACTTAGTATTCTAACGTTCTGTCAGTCTTACTGAGAGACTAAGTCATGGTTCAGTGTCTTTGCTTAAGGACACATGGACATGTGGACAGACAGAGCCGGGACATGAACCTCTGACCCTTCAGTCATTGGACGACCCGCTCTACCAACTGAACCACACCCACCCCTGAATAAAATAATTGTTTTGTGATTAAACATTTTTTTGGTGTGATAGATATTGGTGGTTATTTGGAGTGCTCTGAAATTATATTTTAGCACATACTACATTTTTTTCAATCATCCTTACTTGAAACAATACAAATAACAGGATAATATCATTCTCACCATTTAATGACTTAAGTTTTACCTCATCTATTTTTTTTTTAATTATATTCACTTATATCCACAATAGTTCCCCTTAATAAAATAATATTAGTTGGAAGTACTTAAAAAGAGATAATGTCGTACCATGGGCAGGATGCAAAATTCTGCCAGAAACACATGCTTTTGTATAAATATGTAGAGTGACTTATTTAAAATGTTGTGTATTGAATGGATGTAGAAAAAGTCAAATTTGAGTCAATCGGTGTTTGTATGGCTGATCTAATGCTATTTTAGTAAAATAGAATTTGTAGGGGGCGCTATAGAGCAAAATTACAATTTCTATTGATGAACTGGTTTAGGACCAGGAGATAGATGTAGATGAAGTGCAATCCTAGGGGGCGCTATAGTATGAAATCAGAATGTCTTTAAGCTAAATGGATGTCGACCCATTGAAACTGGATTAGGCCCCCAGTGACCCCCATGACCCTAGTGAGGATGAAGCAAATTTTATAAACTCTATTTTTTCTCCATTTACTTACAGTGAGTGGAATTTCAAATGTCTATAAAAACATACATTTTGTTTCTATTTACTTATTTCTATTTCTTTCTTTTCTATTCTTATTAACTTGGCACATATACAGGTATAGACATGATGTCATCAGCTAGATCGATGCCAAAATAATCTACGCTACGTGCAATTATTATTATTATTATTATTATTATTATTATTATTATTATTATTATTATTATTATTATTATTATTATTATTATTATTATTATTTCTATATATGAATACATTTATTTAGCCAAAAACTTGTTATAAGTACAGTCACCGCATCATTTTACAAATGAAAATCATTTTTTGACATGTGCTAAAATCTGCTCAGTTCTGAATGTCATGATTTCATTAATGACATTTTTTTGGAAAGTGAATTCTCACCACCTTTCATATGCTCTGATATCAGCCAAAGATAATGAATCCCAAACCTTTTACTTGAGCCATCAGCTCGATTGTAATAATAAGTATCTCACCTCAAACCCTGAAGATACTCAATCTGCTTCCTCTTCAGCTGGCTCGTCTCTGATCACCTGCTGCTCTGTTTCCTGCAGACAAAATTATAACGGTGACATTTTCGTAGGATTTATAGACTGACATTTATCTCACAATTTGTGTTTATTCCTGGTGGCAACATGGCGGTTAGGTTACATGTGGGAGTTAATCTTAACTCTAGCTTCAAAAATCTGTTTTTACTTTCTGCATTGTAAAGGATGGTGACATCTTTTTTTGCTAGTTTTCTTAATAATACTACTATTACTGATAATAATAATAATAATAATAATAATAATAATAATAATAATAATAATAATAATAATAATAATAATAATAATAATAATAATAATAATAATAATAATAATATTACTGATAATAATAATAATAATAATAATAATAATAATAATAATAATAATAATAATAATAATAATAATAATAATAATAATAATAATAATAATAATAATAATAATAATAATAATAACTGAATTTGTCTAGGACCTTGCACACAAGGATTCCAGCTCAAAGTGCTTTACATTGATCCAAATTTACAAGAAAATTAAATACAAGAGGCAAAATCAGAAATAAAATTGCAGGAAAAGAAAATATTCACAAATGTGCATGTGTAACAACAAGTTATTATACATAATTATAAAACTTACAAAAGTGCAAGAAAAATAAAATGCTATTCAATAATAAGTGTAGTGGGACATTGAGGGTTATGGTGATGGTGCTTGATTAAATTCAGGATATGTTGACATGGACAAGGCTATGTTTTATATTCTGCAGTGCACGCAGAGGGACATAGTACATCTAATAAGTGTGCAAGGCTTTATGTACAGAGTGCATTTAACTCAGGGTTCCACAATGTGCTGCATAAAGCATGAAGTTGAAGTTCCTGCCAAAAAAGCAACCAGCCATTGAAATGAATCAAAACTATTAAAAGTAAGAATGTAAGCCCAAATGAAGTCAAATAAAGAGGAGACCAATAAAAGATACAGATTATCTGAGTTAGAGGTAATAAAAGGTGAAATAAAAAGTTGTGTTAAATAACAATTTCTCCAGGTACTCCGGTTTCCTTCCATCATCCAAACACATTCACTGATTGGTTAATCTAAATTGCCCATCGATGTGAATGTGAGAATGATTGTTTGTCTATATATGTTCAGCCCTGAGATGATACAGGGTGTACCCCAGTGACCCCAGTGACCCTCGCGACCCTAGTAATGATAAAGCGGGTTCAGATTACGAGACGAGATGAGACAAAAAAATGTGAATTAAAACAATTTCCTTCTTATTTACATGGAAATGTTAATTCCGAATAAAAGTTTCCATGGGGAACTAGTGTACAGTATTCCATTCTAGTTAATTCTGCTTTAACAGCTGGAGGTACAGAGGATTCTGATTGGACAGAATAGCTGCTTAACATTTGGATGCCTACCAGAGGCTCCCAGTGACCCCTAGTGACCCTACACAGTAAATTTGGAGAAAATGGGACAAAATACACTCTAGAAGAAGTTAAATAAACTCTCTAAGTGTTGATTTAACACTGCAAAATTTACTGTGTAGTGAGGATAAAATGGGTTCAGATGACGAGACAAGACATTGTATGTACAGTACATTAACATATTAAGTGTTAATATTGACTTTAGAAATGTAACTCTAGGCTCAGTGTAAAGTTTACACTTTGTAGATAGGGATCATATATTCTCTGAGTTAGTGTTCAAATTAACTCTTTAAGTGTTATAATAACACTGGTAATTTTACGGTGTGATACACACTGTAGCGTTCCACCATTGTTACAGCTGTTACTAAAGACAGAGGTGTTATGATGCCACGTTACAGGTGATAAATACAGGCTAATTTTTGCATTCTTATGATGGATGAGTGAATCAAACCTAACCTGAATGTCGCTGCAACTGATCTGTTTTCAAAGGAGTGGCCTTTTCTAAAATCATTGCATGTGATTAGATGAAGAATCTGTCCGACATCTTGACTGACACGCCGCTTCAACCACTCATGTTAAATTCAAGCCGTGACGCTTTACATCACACCAGCTACAACACCACCCAATCATGGGGCAGTCCCACTCGGCGACACTGATTGGCTCTTTCATTTTGAAGAAAACCTGAACTTCACGGTACTCACATGGTTGCGTAAGCATCGTGAAACACAACCAGATGACATGAGTCAGGTTAATACCTAGGTGTTAAACTTCAGTCCTCAAGGGCCGGTGTCCCGCATGTTTTAGATATTTCCCTCTTCCATGTGATTCAGTTTAACCCTTTAACTCCTGAGAACTAACAAAATACTTGTAACATGAGCAAAGTAAAACACAAATTAAAGAAGAATACCAAATTTAAAAAAACAAAATGTAGAAAAATAAACAAAATGAGCAACAAAAAATAATAAATATTTACAAAATGACAAATAATGTGGAAAATTACTTACTCCTTAATAATCTTTGCTTCTGCCTGAGCCTTTTTCAGTCAAATTCTGTATTGTTCTCTCACTTCTTGTTGCTTTGAAGTGAATATATGGATGAAATAAACTAAACTAAAAAAAAATAATTAAAAAAAATAGTATTGAAATTTGGTCCCAGCAATTTTAATTTTGCCTTTAAAAATGTTTAAAAAAAAAAAAAAAAACTAAAAGGAAAACGGTTGAATTTTTATGAATATTTAAACTAAATCATCCATTCAGAATGCATCATCCCTGACACTTAAAGAGTTAATAATCAGCTCCTCATCAGACTGATAATGATGCAATGGCCTCCAGGTGTAATGGAAGAGGGAAACATCTAAAACATGCAGGACACTGGCCCTCGAGGACCGCACTTTGACACCCCTGGGTTAATGGAAGAAGGTGAATGACATATTTGAAACCTTCACACACCTTGTAATATGTTCAATTTATTCAAGAAGGTTTGATTTAGGTTTTGTAAAAATAAAATAAAAGCTTTTCATTTCAAGTCCGGGGCCTTTGGGATTGATCCCTGTAGACTGTACCCAGGGTTAAGTGGCCATTCAGGTGAAAGCGATCGGCCATTTATTACACACAGCTCTACCTGTATTGTATATAACACTTCCAGCCAGGTTCTGAAGTGTACCATGAGTGTTTAGATTGATTTCCCTCCTTTCAGGCACTTAGAGCTTTTAGTTCATTGCAGACTTGAAATGTAGGTGATCCATCACAGCCAGGAATTCCTTTTTCTTTGATTTGCCGTCGAAGTTATATTGAAGTATTGTCACGCAAAATATGTGCGATAACAGGTATAAAAGGTAACAAACAACATTCACGTCGTCTAGGTTCTCCACGTTTGTCTTCGTGTTGTTTTTTCGGAAATTTTGACAGTATAGACCATCTGTGCATTTTACCAAGTGGCAATACGTCTGTGAGATAAGAAAATAAAAAGGATGATGGTGTCAATTCCAAAGATGACGACACCTCGACTGTACCGTAACATGTCAGATAAAGCTAGAGTTTGATATGAGATGAAAACAGCAGTTATGAAATGAACACTTTGACAGCACCGATAACAACCCTTTCACAGTAATACTATTTTTAAGTGCTGCTGGTGGTGGTTTTTTTGGGGTTTTTTTTGGGGGGGGGGTTAACACTTGCTGTGTAGTTTATAGCAGAGAAGCTGTTTAATTTTCGGTGCAAAAATAACAAAAAGTTGTGATATTTAACCAGTATGAACTAATTTGCCATTATTCTTTGGTATCCCAAACCAGTTAGAAAAGAAACACCTGAATTCAATTTATCCTAATAATTGTGTCCATTTAATATATATACGTAATCATTTTTGAACCACTAATCCTGTCAATATAATTGCATTATTCAAATAAAATGTAGTTTTTTAACTTTTCAGCAAAAGGCACAAAAAAAATATTAAATTATTCATACACAATCTGAATTTTAACCTACTTTTCCCCAAATGTAATCACATCTATTCTGGGTCACTGGGTAATTTATAAGGCAAATTTAGTGTGAATTAAATTTGTAATATTGATAATAAACTGTAACAAACAACATTCACGTCGTCTAGCTTCTCCACGTTTGTCTTTGTCTTGTTTCGGAAATTTTGACAGTATAGTCCATCTGAGTATTTTACCATGTGTCAATACGTCTATGAGATGAGAAAATAAAACGATGATGGTGTCAACTTCAAAGATGACGACACCTCGACTGTACCGTAACATGTCAGCTAAACAAGATGAATTTGATATGAGACGAAAACAGCAGTTATGAAATGAACACTTTGGCAGCAGAGATAACTACACTTGACAGTAATACTATTTTAATTTTTTAAGTTATTTTTGGGTTTATTTTTTAACACTCACTGTGTAGTTTATAGCAGAGAAGCTTTTTTAAATGTACCAACTGTAGCTGCCATGACACATCGAATAATAATAAAAAATAAAAAAATAAAAAAAATAAATCTCAGGGGAAGACATCATATGCTGCACCTAATTATAAGATGTCCAAGTTGACTCAGTGCCAGAGGGTAACTTTTTTACTTTAAAAGTAATAAATGAGGTTCTTGAACTCTCAAAGGCCTAAACAGCAGCTAGCAAAAAAAAAAAAAAAAACTATGGAGAAAAGTGGGAAGGCACATTAAATTCACTTGTTTCTTTTCTAATACAGGTCTGGGATACAAAATTACAATGGAAAATTTAACATTATATAGTTTTATAAATTGATGAATATCATTGCATGTGGGTTAGCATTGCTTAAATTATTACCATTGCTTCCCAAATGCCTCAGATATGGATTTGACTTAATTTTTCTCTTTACTTTTTGTTGCCATAACAATGACTTTAAATGTTGATCAGACCGTAAATAATCATGTTCTACCAAAAGGGTGTCAAACTCATTTTTCTTCAGGGTCCACATTCAGGCCAATATGATCTAAACTGGGCCGGACCAGTCAAATAATATTAATAATAGGATAAAAACTTATAAATTATGTGAACTAAGTTTTCTCTCTTTTTGAGGAAAAAAACATTGAATTCCACAATCAATATGTTTTCATCTATGAACTTTACTCTAACATAAAATGAATAAATATTATCAATTTAAAAATTCTTAAGAAAAACAAGTGCGACTTTAACAATATTACACCTTATTTTATCATTTATACACGTGTAACACAACTTACAGATCATTGCTCTTCATTCCACGGTCCACATTTGGCCCCCTGAGCCACATGTTTAAAACCCCTGACATACTGTAGGCACACAAGCATGCACAAAACTTGCATGACAGTGAAAGTATATACTCATTAGAATGACAGACTGTATGTTCTCACGCAGCAGCTTTGACTCAGAGCCTGCTTTCAAAAAACCTTTAAAAAGCAATAACACAATATTGAGCAGCTGTTCCCTTCAGTGGGTGTAATGAAATGTAGAATTGATCCTCCTGACCTTTTCATGCCTGTTATCATCCGATGAAATAAAAATGAAATGAAATACTGCATTAAAATAATTTGTGTAACAGGATTAAATTAGCATTACATCTAATAAATTCAACCGAGGGTTAGCCCGTACAAACCCAAGGAGACAAGGCTGGTTGCTAAAGAGAAGATCCAGCTATATTTAATACAAATCGTGTTAAGTGTTTGAAAAGGATTTGCCATAGGCAGGTGTTCTGAGCTCTTTAAAGCCCCCCATCAATCACAGATACACAACTCACGCGTCCCGTCGCAAACACACATGCGCACGCTCAGAAAATCACATTGAGTTAATATAACTGGTAGATTATCAGTCACAGAGCTTTTGATTACAAAGCCTGTTCTGTTTCATTTTTTTTCTCATTCCCTAATTATCATTAATCACTATTAAACGGCACATTTCACCCACAGAAGCCTAACTGCGGTGGATCTCAGATTAAAAATGGCAGCAGAGCATCACAATATGGCTTGTTTTGAAGTAAAAACAGATGTGCAGAAACAACGGTGAGCAAAAAACTTAACAATGATTTGTAGAAATGTCACTTACAGGTAGGAACGTACTGGACAACTAATCAGAATGAGACGGAGAACTCACTGCTTTGTTAGTTTTATGGATATACACTTCCAATAATCAGCAGGAGGAGGAAACGGGGAATGGATACATGCTACTAATGAGAGTGTCATTTTCAACCCAGTGCTTTTTCACCCTTTATTGGGCAAGTGACTATTTATGGTAATTTCCATATACATTCAAGACAGTGACAGTAACAGTTACAGTGAGTCAACAATCGTAGGTCTAATGTGGTCTACAGGGTCTGTAAGGTCCACCTCTGAATGAACAGTGATTGTACCTGCCTTGTATGTAGGGTGACCAGATGGCACGAAAAATTCAGGACAGTCCCGAATTCCGAATGTGGCTGTACATGTCCCGAAAATTAAACTTATACTGAATAACGACTTGACTTGGTAAACATTTTAAACTATTTCCCTACTGTCGGACTACCGCTAAGGCTGTTTCCACAGCCCCGAATATTTAAATGTCTGTGTTCAGCCCCGGCTATAATGGATCTATTTTGTATCTTTGTCACATTCTAGTTTGATTCGATTGCTATTTGATTAATAGTCTATTAAATACTTGAATAACATTAATTTGACAACCTTGAAAATTCATACCGAATTTCAGCCAACCTCATCTGGTCAGCCTTTTTGTATGGTACCATGAAGTAATGGTACTAATGTTAGGAATGGTGTTTAAAGTGATAACGTGGATGTGGACAGTGGTCTGGATCAGCATTTATGTTGGTTTAATGTTCTAAATTACATATTCCTGTCAGGTTACATGTATGTTTTATTATTTTATTTAAATATTTTGGGCTAATTACAGGCCAGGAACCAATTACATTAACTTAATTGACCTTCGTTTTTTACATGACAATGAAAACATTTGAAAAGTTCTGTTATGCCGTTCAATAACACACTAAAGTTGAAATTTGAAATATGACTGCACTTTAACCATACTAAAATATGTAACAACACCATACAAATTAAAATAAATAATTAATAGCATTTGCATTGTTGTGGTGCTCTAAATGTAATGTTCTAATGTTCCTTTTACCTTACATATATTTTGGGAGGGTCGTATCTTTTACATTTACCCCTTGTATTTTTTTTTATTTTTTGCCACTTATGAGTAAGGAACCAAATATAATAATTTAATTTATCTTCATTTTCTCCATTATAAATGTTTCACATGCATAATAAAGTCCTCCAATAACGCACTAAGGTTGAAATGTCGAATTTCAGAGCATTTCTACGAGTGCCTTATAAAGGGTTAAACCCCTCTCACTGCTAGCGCTGAGCACCTCTCTTCTGCTATCGACTTGCTGTCTCCGTATTTCCCCCACCCCTGGGGCGAGGCCAGCCATCATGCCATAAAGAGGCTGTCATGACCCCCACCCACGCTCCACACACATACATTAGAAAGCGTTGCGTGACCCTTCAGACCCAGTTCAGTCATATAAAACCTTCTCCGTTCAGCGTCGTCTCCAGTGTATGTTAAACCAAAAACCACATCTCAGAAGTGGTGACAGTGGCCAACCTTAGGCTGTATAGGACTAGAAAAGGTGGATAAAACTACAGTAGACTGCTCTTGTCATGTCTGGAGTTTGGCATGCGGGCATTTTTTTTTGGGATTTTCTGCCTATATTTGAATAAGACATTAAAGCTGAGGAAAAGCACATCTAAAACTACCTAAGGCAGGGTACACACTTAAAGATAATCGGGTTGATTTTCTCCTGTCCCGAACCAAGGACTTTTATGTTTTATAAGATTATCCTATAAGATTATCACTTGGTCTAAGATGTGTTAAGAGTGAAAGGAGAGGTTAAGTCACGCCCTTCTACTTCCGGTCCAAAAATTTGAATGGGAGTGAATGGAGCGAGTCAAGCTAAATTATGATTCAGTTTGACAAGTGCTCTGAAATTGATATGATAGCAATTAATAAGAAATATTTGATGTGGCATAGGCAGATCACCCGTTTGATGGGAAGCTAACGTCCCATATGTGACATCACACTCTGCTCAGCTGTCAAACTTTTAACCCCAACAAAAAAAATGCTAATGTAAGCAAAGAGTTTTGTGTTAAATTTAACTACACAACATCGGTAGGGTGAACATATGTCCACATTTTGTCTAGACCTACGGATCTAAAACTGGACTGTACAGACGTATGTCATGGGACCTCACTTTTTATTTTCAGTGCAAAAAGTTTAAGGCAGCGGCCAAGACGCACACCACACTGTCCGCATCATATTTGGAAAAAAAGAGTGTGTTGTCTGCGCTGCTGCTCATATCAGTTTAGCTAGCGGATGCTGTTTCTATCGCACAGATTAGCTAGCGAATGCCTGATACCATGTGTGTCTGTCATTCTCTCGTTTTGCTAGCCCACCACAACTGTCTTACCTGCAGAAGCCACGTCTTGTTCAGACAGAGAGAGAGAGAGAGAGAGAGGAGAGAGGGAGTCGACGTGTCTGTTAATGCCCCAATACACACATACTGTGTCCACATCCACATGAACCCTTTGAACATCATTCCTTACATTAATACCATTACTTCATGTTACCTGCAGGAACACTCACTGTTCATGCAGAGGTGGATCTTGGTGTCTGTTAGTGTCACCGTCTTATAATATGTATAAAAATGACCAAATATAGTCAGTTTCCTGATAAATGGGACCAATGCCTAACATGTAAGTGATGAACCATATCATATGAATGATATATTTGAACAAAGTTTCAAGTCTTACCATCATTCAAATTAGTATGTCATTGAAAAAAGGGAGGGGGGGCATCTATAGAGACCAATTACTGCATGACTGTATTAGTTTCAGTTCTCATCTCTGGAGCTTATACTGCTTGAGGCTATAATATCTTTGTGCCATTTAGTTTAATTACATTCATTGTAATATAATCTGTCCTTTAGTTTTGTTCTTTTGTTGCTCAGTATGTCCTGGTATATTTATTTATATCATTAATTTCTCATGGAATCTTTGTTTAGAGTCACTTTTGTATGTGTGTGTGTGTGCGCGTTAACCACATTTACACTCAGCATCCGCACAACTTTGACATTATAATATTCCTGAAATATGTTTAGAAAGCAAAGCAAAAAGGCAGTAACTGCATTTTTTGGCAAAAATTAGTTATTGTGTTTTTTTTGCAACTTTCAAATCATTCTTTGTCATGTAATAAAATATCTCATCATAGGGTGTACTTTTTATAAAGTGAGACTATAAGATGGGGACGGATTTCACTCGAACAGTGCTTTACATGTTGCTAACTTTCCAACACTTCCTGGCAACAACCACTCACATGACTCAACCAGCAAATCAGAAGCGAGCAGCACCCAGATCAGCAAATATGATCCAGAAAGGCAGATTCAATATGTAACTACCCACCTATAACAAATGAGAATAATTAAATGTGTAAATCATTCTGTAAACATAAATGTAAAAGTCTATTTGGTGAACACAACTAGAAAAGCACTCCGCCAAGGCAGACCCCCCCCCCCCCCCCCTCAGAATGAAGAGAGGTCTCCCAAGGAGGCTGGACTTTGTTTGTTTGTCTGTCTGTCTGTCTGTCTGTGAGTCAGTTAGTTAGATAGTTAGGAAGATAACTCAGAAAGTTATGATCGGATGTTGATGAAATTTAGTTTGCAATTGTGAGATCTGGAAGTGATTATATTTTGGTGGTGATCCGAAAGCGATCCTTGATTCTGGATCAACTTTGAAATGTATTCTCCATTTACCGCAATGTAAAATTTCTAAGTGATCCAGAATCCAGGAACTCTTCTGGATTGCCACCAAAATTTAATGATTCGTTCCTTGTGACACTCCCAATACATCCTGAAAATGTTATCAAAATCCATCCATAAGTTTTTGAGTTATCTTGCTCTTCCCTGGATCACCACCACAATCTAATCATTTCCAGATCTCCCCATTATCAACCTATTCTATAAATTTCATCATGATCTGTCACAGATGATGTTGAGATGTGATACTTTTTAATTTAAAAAAAAAAAAACCAAAAAAAAAAACAACAGTTTGAGGGTTTCATGTCCAATGTGATTCAAGTTGCATTCATGCCTAAAAATCACTCCATTGTAATTTTCACATTGGCATTTTTTTGGGCTATAATTAAACAAACTGAAAAAAACCCCATTTGAACTAGAAAAGCACTCGGAGAGTGCAGACATCCACCAAGGTAGACCCCCCCCCCCCCGGATCAAATTGAATAATTTCCATATCTCCCCATTACCAACCTACCCTGAAAATTTTTATCAAGATCCGTAAATAACTTTTGCGTTATCTTGCTAACTAACTAAGTAGCTAACTAGTTGACCTCCTTAGCAGAGGTAACAACTAACAAGTGTCTTAGAAGCTTCACTGTTGAGTCAAGTATGGTCAAGTATCAATTTAATTATAAATAACTACTACTACTTGTTGTTTTTATCGTATTTTTTTAAATGCGTCATATGTTTGTTTTATAATACGTATTAAAACATAGAAGCATTGTTGTTTTTAGCCTGTTTTGGTTAATAGTGGGACACTATGATAAATGATGCAGGGCTACGGCCATCATGAAGTCCTGTAGCTTCAGTTGTTTCTGTAGATAATTACGACCTCTATTGTCTCTTCCTTTTGCTCTGCATCTCCCTCCTTATTCTCCTCCATTTGGCAGACATTCTCACTTTATTATGGCCCACACTGGCCTTTTATTGCCCACCAGCAGCAAACTTTTGTGCAATTTGTCAGTGAGAGAGTGCCGATGAGTTCTTTTTGGCTGCCTCTGCCGCTCTCACCTAAAAATCTAATCAGATCAACGTAAGGCCTTAATCGCTTCCTCTCCTGCCTTGATTGCATTTATAGACGTTCTGTCGCAGTGTGCTCCCTCAATCGAGCATTTCATAATTACTCTCCTCTTACATTTGTTTATTTATATCCTCCAGTACAGAACGTGCCAAGCCCTCTCCCAATAACTGACGATGAGACTTTGATGGAGGTTAAGAGAGAAACCCTTTCGGAGCATTTTAGGAAAGATCTCAAAATCACTACCGTCCTTTTGTGCTTAAAATAAATGCTTTACTGCTTTTATACACATAGCGGTTTATTGTGTGCATTTCTGAAAATGTATACTAACTACATCTATAAGCAATGAAAGTGAAACCTTGGGTATTGAAGAGTATTGAACGTAAAGTACGATTTAAAATTCCACACTCAGCAGCTTTACTGCACTTATTGTACACAGTATTGAAGGCACTATTAAGGAAAGTCCATGGAAGGGTCTACTATGGTTTATTTATTCTTTTTTTTTCCTTTTGTCAATTGTTTCAGGCAATAATAGTAATAATTTCAGTAGCTTTTTCTCAGAGGTACTAAAGTATTCAGTGAAAAAAAAATGTCTATCTATCTATCTATCTATCTATCTATCTATCTATCTATCTATCTATCTATCTATCTATCTATCTATCTATCTATCTATCTATCTATCTATCTATCTATCTATCTATCTATCTATCTATCTATCTATCTATCTATCTGTCTGTCTATCTGTCTATCTGTCTGTCTGTCTGTCTGTCTGTCTGTCTGTCATAATAAAAAAGTCAAATTTATGAGATAAAAAGTCAAAATTGTCTGATAAAAAGTCAAAATTACGAGATAAAAAGTCAAAATTACGAGATAAAAAGTGAAAATTATGAGATAGAGTGAAATTTAGTTGATAAAAAGTCTATCTATCTCGATAGATCGATATAAAAAGTATATCTATCATATTTCAGTCCAAGGAATATCTCAAACAAAACAGCTTTTCTGAGTCCAAGAAATATGAGAAGAGCAAGATTTAGATTTCAGGAAATACTAAAGTAGACATCTGCAGACAGTTCAATCTAGTTTATGCTAATTTTAAGTACATGAATGTAAGTACTTATTTTGAGACACTGTAGATAAATAAACACTCCCAAAGTCCACAGAGATTAGTTCTTTCCTTTTTTTTTTTTTAACCATTCCAAATACAAGCCTCACCATATGTTTTACAGACCCAGAGCAGAATTTGTTTTTTGCAGGCCACTAAGACAGTTTCCTTATAATGATAATTTTTTGTTGTGTTTTTTCCCTCATAATGCATCAAATATTCCTTGCAAGAATCTATATGTCTATCTGTCTTCACTGGTCTAAACAAAAAATCACTCAGGCAGTTATAGCTGATCCAGTACCAGGAAACTGGACCACATCACACCGGTCCTCAAATCCTTACATTGTCTTCCTGTGGGTCAAAGGATAGAATTCAAAATCTTACTCTTGGTCTATAAAGCACTAAATGGCCTTGGACCCAAATTAGAGATAAGATCGGGCCTAAAAAAATCCAGCCCGACCCGACCCAGGCCCGTAAGCATTAAAGCCCGACCCAGCCCGAGCTCGATCAATTAACTTGATTTGCAGGCCCGAGCCCCAAGCAAACCCGAAATTTCAATTTATCCCATAGTATTTTTGACAGAAAAAAAACCCACGTTTTTTTAAGATTAAAATAATCTACATATTTTTATTATCATGATAAATGCATTTATACAACGAAATAATGCTGGAACACATAATAAGAGGCCAGACAATGAGAATGAAAGAGAGATCTTGATGCGCACTCGCTTAATTACACGGAGAAAAAAAAAAGTCAGCGAGAGAGAAGCCCGAGCCCGAGCCGACCCGAACGTAATGATTGACAAATCGGGCTAAAGATCTTACCTCTAACCCAAATACATATTAGACCTGCTGGTGAGGTCATAGGTCGTCAGGGACAGGTTCATTGTGTGTTCCCAAAATCAGAACCAAACAAAGTGAAGCATCATTCAGTTGTTCTGCTCCTCACCTGTGGAACAAACTACCTGAATACCTGAGTTGATTTAAATCAGGCCTGATAACATTACTGTTCACTGGAGCTTTTACTGAAATTCTCAATTGTTTTTTTTTTAAATATTTGCCTTCTAATCTATTTTAGGGCCTATTCACATAGCACTCAGAAAATCCAGACTTTCGGACTTTCCAGGAAAGTTCGAACTTTATTGACAAGTGTGAAACCTCCCCCGAACCTTGGTCCGGACTAAAGACCGAGTCTTTGGTCCGAGTTGAGGAGGTAGTCTCGGTCCGGACCAAGGTTCGCTGGTGCACAGTGTGAAACATCTGTTTACGAAAGTCCGGACTATCGGACCAATTACGTCACAGTCACGTGCACGGAATCTAGTCAACGTCCAAGCATGAGTCGCGGCAATACATGGGGAGACGAGGAAACCAGGTATTTCATTGAAATTTGGTCGGATGATACTATAAAAACTGAATTGGAGACAAGCCGCTGGTGGGAACACTGGTACGAGAGTTGGCAACATTGCCAAAATACAGCAAAAATTATGAAACTAGTAACTGGGTCCATTATTTGGGAGCATTTCCTGCAACAGTTTAGCGCGCTCATCTACTAACCAATCAGGGTCGAGTATAGAGAGACGCACGCTGTACACGCATTGATGACATGACGTTCTAAAGTCCGTTGGTCCACTTGATTCAATACAGTGTGAATGAAGACTGTAAATAAAGTCCGGATTATAAGTACAGTGTGAAAAGGCAAAAAAAAGGTTCTGGTCCGAACCTTGGTCTGGACTTTACTCTGTGAATACGTCCTTAATCATTTTAATTGTCTTATATGTTTTATGTAAAGCACCTTGAATTGCCCTCTACATGAAATGCGCTCTACAAATAAAATTGCCTTGCTTATTATTTAACTGGAAATCAAATCGGGCTGAATGTGGGCCTTGAATGAAATTGAGTTGGAGACCCCTGCTCTAGTGACTGTGGGCTCCACTTTCCATCATTTCCACTTTTTAAGTTAGAAGTCGAACGTCCCAGGCATGGCCACGTATAAACATCATTAAAAGGCAGGGGTTTGGAACAGCTGGGGTGGATGAAGCATCTGTGTCAGTGAAACATTAACCTCATGCTGGGAGATGGTTTAACTGCTCTCACCTCAGTCTGTGAAAGCAGCCTGGCCTTGGATCAAATAATGACAGAAGCCTCGCCTCTTTATGTCCCTCTTATGACTCCTATCCACATCTACAGCGAGTATAAAATGTAACTAACACCAACTCTTTCCATTAAACTGACTATCTTGGCGAATTCATGGGAGAGTTTTGATCCGGTATTGATTTTTTTTTTTTTTTTTTTTTTTCTCCCCCCGCTTAAATCATCTGACAAGATGTAGCAGAGGCAAAGGATTAGGTGTGTGAGGGATTCTTGACATGAAGCAAGTTGGATATAGATTCTCTAGATGGGCATTGAGCTCCAAGGTTTTCAGTATTTTAAAGCATCAGTCAGACGCAAATTGTGATTTTCTTTCTTTTTTCACTGTGTTCCAGGTTCAACTGATCCACTACAATCATGAGCTGTACACAAATTATACAGAAGCTGCTAAAAGCCCCAATGGACTGGTCATAGTGTCCATATTCATGAAGGTAAGTCTCATACATATTTTTAATAAGTGCCTATCTATGTGTAGGCTGTATTCACTCACAGGAATTGAATTTTCTTTTTTTTTTTCTTCTTTTTTTTTTTTTTTACATGTCATGACCCAGCAGCTGCTGTGATTACATTTTGTAATGGCTTATATACTGGAAGCCCTTACAGAATACTAATGTTTGCATTGAACTGAAGTTTTCCAATACATTTGAGCATCATCTGCTACAGTGACTAAACAACGAACTTCACTGGTTTTAATCAATGTTAATGCACCACATGGCAGCTTCACTACACTACAAACAAGAGAAACATGTAGCAGCAAAATTAAACAAGACCTTTTACTTGTACGGTGCAGAAAGGAGCCAATTAAAGGTGGGTCAAGCGTTTATTTGACAGTGGAAACTGGACACTAAAGAACAGATACTATAATATTAGCATAGAATGTTTTTTTTTCATCTATGTATGATATAAAAAAAAAAAATCCCAGAAAAAATGCATTTAAACCATTTTATTTACCAGTAAGTACACTCTCAAAGCCTTGCTGATAACCAGAGCTGCTCAACCACAGTTCGGAGGTTCATTTTCTCTGATATATAGTGCAAAAGTTTGTCATAACTTATACATAATGAATAGAAAAGACAGATTATTAAAGATATAAACTGAATCTCATCAATCAGCTGTGCAAAGGCAGCAGCTATGCCTTCAGCGAGCTGCTTTTATGCTCAGAAAGTTCATTTTTTCTGTGTTGACTTGAACATCTCAAAGAGAAACCCCAAAGATTCTCAAATATTTTTTTAGCATGACTCGTCACGCTTCTAAAGATGATGTATATTGCCTCCCAGCATCTTCTCTTCACACACCATCCTTTAGTCAAAACAGATATGACTTTAATAAGTTGGATTTGTGGTTTCTTGTATCCATTGACAATAAATATCCAATGAATTTCTTTAAAAAAGTGAGTGTTCCTTTTTACTTCTCTTGTCTTATATTGAAGATATCTAAAAATGAATTACCTTAAGCTATTGCGACAACTTAAGAATTAAGATTTGTCAAAAATACTTACACATTTATAAGGAAAAGAGGCATATTTTTCAGAAAAATGGATATAACAGGAATAATAAAATCCGTTTTTTTGGTATTTTTTCATATTATAATGTGACATGAAACATTCATTATAATGCATAGGTAGTACATTATGGCGAGAAATTGTACCATAAAATGTATACTTGTTGCATATTATACAAATATTTATATACATAAAAAAAAGTCATATGTATGTAGTATAGTATAGAATATTTATAGGTGTGGAGCAAAATGTTTTTGGAGCAATGTACCAATGTGCTTCGCCAAAAATGTTCCCACCTGGATTTAACTAATCATATGGTTCCAGTCCATCTACTGTAAAATGAATGTAGTCATTTTACAGTTAAATATTTTTCATACTTTTTCATACCTTAGATGGAAAAACGGCCATCTGAAGAGGTATTCACTAGCTAACAGTGTAATGTGTGGTGCCTTAAACTTTTTGCACTTAATATAAAAAGTGAGGACCCGTGACATACGTGTGGACAGTCCGGTTTTAGAGTCGTGGGTCCAAAACGTGGACATATGTTCACCCTACTGATGTGCAGTTAAATTTAACAGAAAACTCTTTGCTAACGTTAGCCTTTGTTTTGTTGGGGTTAAAATGTTGATGCTTGTGTCTTGTCAGTAGACATTGTTACGTTGCAGTGAACTTTAATACAAGCTGCTCATTGCTGGACAGATGTGTGTCCATGTTTTTTTTTAGATTATTATTATTTAGTCGTGTGTCTTTGTTGTTCCTCAGCTGAAAATGTGATGACGTCATCACGACTCGACTACGACTTTATTGACGGATAAGTCGACTTGAAAAAAAAAAAATGAAGTCGTTAATGCCCTAATGTGTACTAGTTAGCACTTGTAAGCACTGTGGGTGTTGTGGGAAAAACGTAGACTGAATTTCCCTATGGGAAGTTAAACTTGGCCTTCAACATTTAAATTATATCACCGCTGTATGATATGAGATGAGACTAATTATTAATTTGTCATGGGAATAAGTAGAAATATACTGAATAATTCAAGGAGTTGAGGGAATAAAATATATAATTTCAATAGTTTAATTAAAATGTGCAGTCACTCAACATATTTCCCTGCCAGTGTGACTCACTTTGACTCAGTATTTCTGTCAATGTTGGCATATGTATGTATGTGGGTGTTAAAGAGCAGTAAGTGCATGAAGCTAAGACTTTATTTCAGATCTGTCATTTCAGATGTAAAATCCATGAAGGTGACACCACAATGACGAGAACAAACACAAAGTTCTTGTTTTGTACTTTTTTTGGCAGATTTTAATGTTATTCAGTTACACTGAAATTCTGATGTATAACAGATGGTTGTCGTGGAGTTTGGCATTGTGGATGTTTTATGATTCAGTCATTGTAGTATTATTCAGTCATTTCAGGTCCTCTGTCATTCTCACCCCTCGCTATATATATATATATATATATATATATATATATATATATATATATATATATATATATATATATATATATATCCTGTGGGACTTTGTGATCCAGTCGACAAGATGGTGATGGCCAATCAACCTGACATAGTGGTGGTGGATAAACATGGGGAGACAGTGGTGGTGATAGATGTAGCAGTCCCCAGTGATAGCAACAGCAGAAAGAAAGAACACGAGGAGCTTAAAAAATACCAAGGGCTGAAAGAGGAGTTAGAGAAAATATGGAGTGTGAAGGCAACAGTGGTACCAGTAGTGAGTGGGGCACTATGGCCAGTGACCCCCAAGCTGGGAGAATGGCTCCAGAGATACCAGGAACAACATCTGTGTCCAAAAGAGTACATTGCTAGGAACAGCTGGCAGAGGACCCGGGTCTAGGGCGAGAGGAATACATATATATATTTATATGTATACATACATACACATGAATATTTATACTATGATCAGATTCTAGTTGAGCCCATTTACTTTTTAGAGCAGGGGTTTTTCAATTGTGGGATAGTGAGCCTCCCCTAAAAGAACATAGAAGTACCCCCATTTTATAAACATGTTTTGTTTTTGTTTTTTTACATTTTAAACATCTTTATCTTCATCTCTAAATGTGTGTTATGTATCTGTGTGCATTTTTACCATCATTTTTAACACATCTTAAATTTTTTTGGTGTGTTTTTAACAGGTTTTAAACACATTTTTATATCTGTTTATGCTTTTAACATTTTTCCACCCATATTTTTTACATCTTTGTATGTGTTTTAAAACTACCACAATTCATTAAGCTTCCTATAAAAAAAAAAAAAAAAAAAAAAAAAAAAGTTATAACTCAGTAACACACTGTGGGGGCGGAGCATGGGCAGGAAAAGACAAATTTTAAATAATCAGGCTCAGATTTCCTCTGTTTGGTGTTCTGTTATTTGCTAACTACATTCGCACCCTTTTTCTTTTTTATTAAGGTTTATTTTTTGTTATGTAGCTCTTCCCCTAAGTCATCTAGTGCCCACGTCCCTCTGGGAGGCCCGCCTCACTATTTAAAAACCCTGTTTTAAACCATAAATAAGCTTATTATCTGTATTTGTCTCTACGAATCACTCACAAACATCAAATCTGTCAACAACTAAATTATCACTCAACCTGCGACTCGGTGCTCCCTTTCTTTTTTCTAATGCCAGAAATCATTTGAATGTTCAACTCAAGAACACCTCACAAACATTTAAGTCCCAACCGTGTGCTTCTGATCTGTAGGGAGGGTTAGGTTAGCACTAGCACTTGCCTGTGTTTCTGTCGTGTATGTGGTCTCCATCTTGAACGGGCGGCTCAGAGATCACAGAGGCAGTCAACGTTCTCGATGCAGTGCATATTAAAGCAGAAAAGTTCACCTGCTAATTAGCTCCCCAATGTCAATGGGACCAGTTAGTCTTGAAGACACAGAAGAGACGCTGACCTAGGTCAACCTTCCCCGACTCCCCTCCAAAACCAGCAGGAGAGTGAGTAGGAGGAGATGTGAGACTGGAGCTTGACTTTGGAAGTAATGTGCTGCAGGTCTGGTTGGAAAATGGGCTTTTATGGCTTTAGGAAGTGGTCTGTTACAGCAGCACAGAGTTCAATCCAAGATGTAAGAGGAAAAACTGTCAAAATGAACATATTTTACATTAAAAGAAATAATAACTATATAAAAAATTGAGTTTTCATTTTACAAAGAGTATCACTATGGAGATAAATAATCCAGTACAGTTAGTTATTCTGGGATTCAGTTAATTTTTTTCTCCAACCACCAGAGACAGTATTAAAGAAATGAATAGAGACTGTATTTTTTTCTGAGAGTTTCATGTCAGCCACTGTAGTTGATTTCAATCTGCAACTTCACTAATCAATTTCAATGATTTATGCACTGATTTTCTCAAGTTATCTTCAAATGATGCTGTATTCACAACCCCCTAACTTGAAATTTCCTTTGATCCTCCCACCAACTTTCTTTTTTTATGTTCATTTCCTACATCAATTATTACTCACTATTACTACAGTCCATAGATATATTCTTTAACACAGTGACGAATGTGTGTATCCATTCGCGATATTTGAGCGATACTTGTCATCCTGGTTACGTATGTAAATGAGGCAAGAGGGTGCTTTTATCTTGCTTGATATTGATGATTTCTATATAAAGGGAATGAGTACATCGAAATTAAATGAACTTGTCAAGTTTCTAACATTTTTATGTAAGTTTTTTTGCAGTATGAAACAAATACATAATAGTTAGTTACTGTCTCAACTACCTAGCATGAAAACAGTGGTAATGCCTCGACAAGTGAACTGCTCCAATATGGCCGCCATGTTGATGTATCCAGCCACCCCTTTTTATATCTATGCTACTGTCAGCCACTCCCTTTCCTGCATCTATATATGGACGTTCATCTATAGCCTGTCCGTCCATGGGAGTGGATCTCTCCTTCAATGTGGTTCTCCTCGAGATTTCTTCTTTTTCCCACTGGGTTTTGAAGTTTTTTCTTGCCGAGAAGGAGGGTCTAAGGACAGGGGATGCTTGGGACTTTTTTCATGTATCTCTGTAGTTGATTGTGTTTTTGTAAAGCCCTTTGAGACGACTTTGTTGTGATTTAGGGCTTTATAAATAAAATTGAATTGAATTGAATTGATTGCGGGCTTCCACAGGAAATAACTACTTGACATCATCTACCAAAAAACACACATGACTTTTATTTTCTAGAATATTGGATACTAGCATTGTATTGCCTCACCACTGGTCTTAAATTTTAGAGCAACCACATGATAATTTTTTGATGGTTTGATTCGTCCTGTCTCAGTCTTGATTGTACTTCTGTGTAGCTTTGTCTAATGCTACTGCCACACCAAACGCAAATTTACGCGTGTACGCCTATGATGCACCTCATAAACACCCGAGTTTGAACACTGGATAAACATAGATAAACAAAATCTGTCTGGCTATTTCAGTCTCTCCTCCTATGGCTGAGATCACTTGGACTGTTTCTCTGTACTTGCTCTGGAGGTCCCATATGTCCAAGGGCCAGACACTGTTGCTTTTGGGTTCACCAGATCCTGCAGAAGTGCCTACAGTACAGGGAATTCCACCACCTCTGCCAGGAATTCCGTCTGGATGAAGTCCGCTTTCAACGGTATTTCAGGCTCAGTTTTTCTTTCTGCCACCTTCTGGGTTGGTCCGAGCGTCATAAATCCCTCCATTACAACATTGGCAGCAAAACGTGCCGCTCCAACGCGCCGCCCAGGGTGAATCTGTGTCCAAACACATCTCTCTTTGTATATAATCTCGATGCGCGAATGTGAAAATTTGCATTTGGTGTGGCCGTACCATAAGACTTGGACTTTGGATTTTATTTCAAAACCAAAGTTATAGGGGTATCATACAATTTCTAGTGTATGTACTGTATGGTGCAAATGAATACGCTCATTAACGTTTGAGGTGAGGTGAGAGTTATTGTGAACCTCTTTAATAAAGTTTGACTCACTAACTTATCTGTTTTGTTTCGTTTCCAGTGCACTTTATATATGAAAATAAATAAATAAATAAATAAACCATTCATTGACAATGTGCCTAATAATCCAATGTGCCCTATAGTGCGTAAAATATAGTATTATTGGTTTAGTAGAGCTACTGGATACTTATTATAATTTATCATATTGAATGAATCTGACTGGTTCTTTCACTTCAGTTTAGTCAGTAAGCAGTAAGGTGGTAATTGGCGTCATCTCTTGCAGAACAGACGCTCCCTTTTTTCTTGTCTCTTAACTGACTAATGCTCTGCAAGGCTTTTTTCATTTTTCCACACACTTGACTTGCATAGCTGTGACTTAGACTGGCAGGGAAGGGCCCTTTTCTATGCAGGGTGTCGTGAGTAACCATTAAAGACAGCAGTGGGTGGCTGCTTCTACCGACTGTGTGAAAACAAGGAACACAAAAGAAAGACACTGAAGTGTTTTTTTTTTTTTTTCTATACAGCGAATGAAGTATGAAAGGGCATTTGACTAAGAGATTCACTCATTTGATTGCAGATTGACATAATCGGTAAAACTGTGTGGGACTTCACTATTTGTCTCCTGTCAGATTAACATTCGGTCATACAACGCTTATGCTCCGCTCAAACATAATGTTAGGAGTTTTCCGAGATAGGAAAGAGAGAATGACTGAATCCCCTCAAGTGTTTTTTTCTAAAAAAAAAAAAAGAAAAAGATAAATGGGAAACAGACTGAAACTAGAAAAAGCTAGTGTATTTAAATGGCTGGTAAATGCATAATGCCTGCCCAGGGAACAGGTCAAAGACTGAGTAATTTCAATTGCAGTGAGGAGTTAGGGGAGAAGGGAGGGGGGGGCAAGCACATCTCTTTTTAATCACTTCGCCAAAAGACGTCTTGGTAATTAGAGCTATAAGTCCACCGAGAGTGACTAAGGGATATATGGAGAGGAGAAGGAGTCTCTTTCAGCTATTAGTGAGCATGTGTCAGAGATGGACGCTGCTCAGCAGTACTCGGACTTCAAGGAACAATGAAGTTGGTCAGGCAGAAGTGGTACTCGAGTGAGGAATCAAAAGTGGACCCATTAATATGTGTTAAAAGTTTGATTCTAAGATGTATTCAGAGTCTGAGATCAGCAGGTCGTCTCGGCAGTGAAGTAAAATGTTCCAATGTAGCTCACTACCCCATCTTCACAGTTGAATAAGTCGGCCCATTTTTGTCTTCAGAAGAAGCAAGGTTTCACTATGTACACTATGTGAGTTATGTCATCAATAACTGTGTGTTTCCAAGGCAACTAATGGCTCTCTCCATTGTCGCTTTGCCTCTTCAACAATTTGGTGGACGCATATGGTCTCTGCATCTTCTATAACAACCCTAGTGTCCTCATATTCAGAAAAGCTGTTTCATTAGAAAACCCATCTTCATGGTCATGTTGTGTTGTGCAGCTCTTCTGTTAAATGTCCCACAAAGTATAAAGTATAAAGTATACATTCGTGTATCAGTGAGCCAGGTGACAGGAATTCACTTCACAATCTAACTCATGTAGGCAAACTCTTTCTTTCACGATTTTAACATCTGTTTTTATGACAGTAGGTGTTGATGATGTCTTCTCCTTTTAGCCGTTTCCTTCACAGGTCACCACAGCAAATCATCCTCCTCCATTTAACCCTCTCCTACACATCCTCTCCTCTCATACCAACTGCTTGCATGTTCTTTTTTACTACATCATAAATCTTCTCTTCACTGGTTTTCAAACAGTGAGGTGGGCCTCCCCTATGGGGGGCAGTAGAGGACTTCAGGGGAGGCGTGGCATGAGAAAAAATCAAACCTGAATAAAGAAAAATGTGTTAATATATGGTTCACTAACTACAGTACATGGAAAGGGTGAAATCACACCTGAAGTGAAAATGAGACAAAATATTAAAATGTGTTAAAAACACACACAGAAATGTGGAAATGTATTTAAAAACTGTTAAAAAATACAGAAAAATGATAAATGTCTTAAAAAAGACATTAATAAGTAACATACACAAATGTTAATTTTTGTTTTGTTTTTAAATGGTAGATATAATATGGGGGGTCAAATGTTAAAAACATACACAGATGTATGGTTTTGACATTTGTTAATGTTAACATTAAATGTAAAGATTTTAAAATTAATGTAAAAAAAATATGCAGATGTGGAAATGTATTTAAAAGCTATTAAAAACACACAAACAAATTTAAGATGTGTTAAAAGAAATGGTAAAAACACAAGGGATGCTTCATAGAGAACCAGCAGGTCTAAGATTTATTTGGTTCCAAGGCCTTTATAGATCCTGGTGCTTTATAGACCAGGAGTAAGATTTAGAATTCTATCCTTTAACCCACAGGAAGCCAATGTAAGGATTTGAAGACCGGTGTGATGTGGTCCAGTTTCCTGGTACTGGTCAGGACTCTGTCAGCCGTGTTTTGGATCAGCTGTAGCTGCCTAATTGATTTTTTTGTTTATACCAGTGAAGACACCATTACAATAATCTAATTTACTGAAAATTAATAGGCCTATATGAATGAGTTTTTCTGTGTCTGGTTTGGACAGAAAACCCTTTATTCTAGCGATGTTCTTCAGGTGGTAATAAGCAGACTGGGTAATAGCTTTCAAATGGTTGATAAGTAAATAATTACACCCAGATTTCTGACTTGGTTTGTAGAGTTCAATAACATGGATTCAAGGTGAGCGCTGACCTTTGACCTTTCTTTTTTGGGGCTGAGAACAATCACTTCTGTCTTGTCCGCATTAAGCTGGAGAAAGTTCTGGCACATCCATTCAATGATTTGATGAATACATTTAATCAGTGTAAGTGAGGGACTGTAGTCATGCGATGACACCTAAATATAAAATGAGAGGCCAGGAGCTTCATTCCTGTTGACACCCTGTTATCCACAGAATGTAACACACATACACACAGTTACAAATATGTATGTTAATCATATATTTGACCATATTTCAAAGATAATTTACTTTAGTTTCTGTGTGTTCTGAGCACATGGATAAAACACAACCTAGATTACCTCAGTTCAACCATTCGGTAATGCTAACCCTATAGCTTAGATCAGTAGCCAATAGATACTTTTAAGAAAGATACCCATAAGAAAGGTGAGATCACTATCTCACCTTTTTGCTACCACTGACTGATTTCCACAGCTGGGACAAAGGAAGTGAGACGGGCTGAACTTGTTCACAGAGGACTTTCACTGTAGAATCAAAGGAGTGGTGATGCAGTGTAGCATATAGTGTGAAGTATAACGTCTGCATTGCAAATACCTCGAGAATAGTGGTGTTGCTAACCTTTCCAGAATCATCCCATTTTTGACTGTGCCAATACGAACTGACAACAGCTCCCGGATCTCGGCATCTTCTCATCTTTCTGATCACATTGATATATTTTTTGTTTACTGTACATGGCCCATGCTCATATCAAATCATTTTGACTAAATGAGATGTCTTCCTTTTACACAGTGTTATGAAATCATGATTCCATTATATAAGTTGACCCAAATGTATCCATCATTTTGTTAATACAGATGTATTTCCAGAATAAAGATGTAACAGAAAAACTGCATAAAAGAAGTTAATGATTCATAGAGAAATGTGTAGTTTTTGCTTTCATACAGTGTACACATCACAGGAAGAAATCAGTCAGGATGCAAAAGGCTTCAGGACTGGTTCAGGTCAATGTGGTGCCCTAGGCGAACACTAGGCGAACACCCCTCTTTCCTTTTTGTGAAATTAGAAATGAGCATCTGTAAACATGGTGTCTTACATCAGATTGAGTACGTACTGAGTGTCCATGAATAACAATGTCAATGTTAAGTTTAATGTTTTATTTACTGTATTTTCCACACTATAAGGTGCACTGGATTACAAGGTGCATTAAGTGAAGCTAAAGAGTCACAATAACTCTCAACCTTGTTGAGTTGTAACACGAAACAAAACATACTCTTGTTCTGCTAAATCAAACTTTAAAACAGTCCAAATTCTGAGATAGAAAGTCCAAATTGTCAGATAAAAAGTCAAAATTATGAGATACAAAGTCAAAATTATGTGATAAAAAGCCAAAATTATGCAATAAAAAGTCAAAAATGTGCAATAAAAAGTCAAAATTCTGTGATTAAAAAGTCAAAATGATGCAATAAAAAGGCCAAATTATGAGATACAAAGCCAAAATTATCCGATTAAAAATAAAAAAATTCTGAATTGAAAACTCATAATTATGTGATAAAATGTAAAAATTCTGACATAAAAAGCCGAAATTATGAGATAAAAAGTCACTAAGCACAAAAAATGTGAATCCATATATAACGCGCGCTGAATAATAAAGCAAACTGTGAGAAAATTTAAGTACTTTAAGTGCGCCTTCTTGTCCGGAAAATACGGTTGCTTAATGTTGTAATTCTGTGGCACTTGGCGGCACCAAGACATCTAGTGGCCTAGGCGAACATCTAGTCTGCCTATGCCTACTGCTGGCCCTGCAATGGTTTTCTTTTGGTGGCGGAAAGAACAAGGTGTGGCTTACAGTGTAATATTAGCCAAGTGTGCAGACGTTGTGGAATAATGAATGTACCGCACACATCAGCTGGTATAATATAAGTAGTTTTGATCCATTATAAAGTCACTATGTTTTTGCCTTAGAAAAAGATTGATTATGGTGTGTCATAACAGCAATGACACCTGTTTAATGGTTTCTTGAAAACAGTGGGAGCCTTTGTTTTTCCAGAAGGTAACGCAGCAGTTGACAGTGGGACCTTCTATCTGCGTAAAACACATCAGTAGGTTTAGACATTTCATGGGCTTTAAAAGGTGTTAGATTAAAAACTCGACTCGCTCAATTAAATGCAATTTGAATACATGATAAGTGGTTTTTTTTGTTTGTTTTTTTTATTTGACCCCACTTTTTCCTCTCTCCATCTCTTTGAATCCAGATTGCTGAGACGTCAAACTCATTCCTCAATCGAATGCTGAACAGAGACACCATCACGAGAATAACATATAAAAGTAAGTGCACTTAACATCTGTACTAATTAAGTCTGAAACGCTGATTGTTTGATTTCGGAACGGTAAGTGGAGATGCTGCAGGATGCAAATGGTGAGATAGCTGCATCAGAGCTCCACACGGAGCCGGAGGAGGCTGTTGGTGAGGCAGCATGTTAGGCAGCAGTCGACAGCTGCTCTCCAGAGGTTTTCCTTCTGCCAGGCTGCCGTGCTACAGAGGTAACAGAGGCGAATAGAAAGCCCGGGGCATGCTTGAAAAAAGACACAAATAATTGGATTAATGGGGGGGAGCAGTGCGTGGCTGGATAAACACACTGACCCCTTGTGGTTGGAAGGAGTCTCAAAGGCTGCAGGCGAAGAGAGTCGGGCAGGGGTCCTCTGGGTCCAGATGGAGAGGAACATGGATTGTGACAGCTGTCAAAACTCTCTCAGATGCATTGTCGCATAAACACACGTTGACACACACACACACAAACACACACACACACCACCCACTCATGTTTATGAGGCCTTAGGCATATCCCTCTCACAATCTGCCATACATACAGTATGTACACACCATGCAAAGGGAATTATTTATTTCAGCGGCACCATCAAAGATCAGTGTTAGAGCTGCTCTTCAGAAGCACATGGAGGTGGAGTAGTAGGTGCATTATAGACCAGGGTTTTCTTCACAAATTAATCCATTGTGCTAAATGGTTTTCCTTTACTGTTTGCGGGGTGTTAATGCAGTAATCATGTCTGTTCATACATCCTTATATTGTATTTTATTTCAAGAGTATGGTTGGAAAATTGCTAAATTGTTTTTTTTTTTTTTTGGGGGGGGGGGGGGGGGGGGGGGGTCCATCTTCTGGTTATCATTAAGTATTGGGTTTGTACTTTGTATTATTTAGCATAACTGGAAAACCATTGAGCACTAAAGTTCCACCCCTTCCAATCTGCCCCATGGGACCTAAAACTGATCAATATAAACAATGCTAAATGATGAGAGACATAACACTTTTGTACTATTTATACATATGATCTTTGCCAAGTTCAAAGATCGCCTTTTTTATGAATTGAATTGAAATTATACATCGAATTGATGTTTGCCAAGTTAAAAGATGATTGTACTGTATGATAGGGATGGAAATCGATTTTTCACGGGGGCGGGCAGTGAAATCGCAATTTAAGATGCTTTACTAATTCCTCAATGCGTCTTAATTTTGTGCACCTCATATTCTTTTCCCTATCTTCAAAAATTCATATTTGAGGGGGCAGGACATTTGTTACCCAAACCAGAACCAGGCCCAGATAACGGTGTCTGCTCTCTCACTAGATTCACAAGCATCGCTCAGTCATATCAAATATGTGACATTCCTGCAAATGAATAGACAAATGTTTGAGAGATTTCCCCCATTTGACGAAACGTAAGCTTTGACTGGTGTCGTCTTTTTGCCATTTCCATTGCACATATGCGATGAACGTGGAATCAATAAGTAGAACTATTAAGCAGGCAGGCGAATGATTGCGAGGTACTGGGAACCAGTTTTCAAAAGGAACCAGTCCCCGATTCCCATCCCTATATTGCACAAGACAAGAAAGGTGTGGTTTGCACCAAAGATAAAATAAAGAAGCATTTAGTTATGTATTAAAAAGCTGAATGACTACGTCTCTTATCGTACATGATACACATCACTATCACCAAGCATTGAAATTGGCCAAAATTGTTAGAAGTTTGTTTACAGAAACAGCTCCAGCAACTGGTATAATTGTAACCTCTGTGACTTTGGAGTGTGTAGTCTTTGTATGAACATTGTTTCATGGTCTTGTACATCAATAGTTTTGGACAAACATCACATATGTAAATAATGGCATGTATTCATAAAGGGTAAAACAAAATGGTAATCTCATACAATCGTTTTAACAAATTGAGCTCTGTATGGGGTACAACCAGAAGGGGCGGGGCTGGGGCTGTCTATACTTTTCACCAAACAAGCTAAATTTTATTATTATGTGCACTGTAAACCCGAATAAGTTAGCAGAACTCAAAAAATGTACAGCAATCGATTGCCTCAATTATTTCAAGTTGATGAAACTTAAAAAATACAAGTTTCCAGAACTTAAAATGTAGATGCTTATTAAATTAAATTAAAAGATTACTTATTAACTCAGTATTCTAAGGTTCTGTCAGTCATAATGGGAGACTAAGTCTCAGGGTTCAGTGTCTTTGTCCATGAACATGTGGACAGACAGAGCCAGGATGCGAACCGCTGACCCTTCAGTCATTGGATGACCCGCTCTACCAACTGAACCACAGCCGTTCCTGAATAAAATGACTGTTTTGTGATTGCAATTTTTTTGGTGTAATAGATACTGTTGGTTAATTGGAGTGCTCAGAAATTGTATTTCCACATCTACTACATCAGTTAAATGTAGTTTTTTTCAATCATCATTATTTGAAACAATAGAAATAACAGTACAATATCATTCTCAGCATTTAATGACTTAATTACACTAAGTTTCACCTCATCTATGTTTTTAAGTTATGTTCATTTATATCTACAATAGTTCCTCTTAATAAAAAAAAATATTAGTTGGAAGTACAGAAACTTAATACATTTGAGTTCACAACTGAATCTATTGAATTATTCTGAACATTGGGTTTTACAGTGTGGTCGAATGGGATCTTTTAGTGTTTTGTCTCAACGCTGCTATTGTGCATTCTGTTTTATGTTATACATAATTATCTCTCCAGAGTCGCAGCAGAAATCTATTTGATATTTTTTAGTTAACTAGTTATGAATTACTCAGAAAACGACTCGACTCCTCTCCTGAGAAAAACTAACATCACTAGCAAGTACCACTTTTCTATGTGTGGGGGCTGGGATGGAGGTGCCGTCCTTTGTGCTTAAATAAATTAATATTCTTTTAAAGCATTCTTTTCACATGAAACAGTATTTAATATTGATGAAAAGCTGTACTGAATTAGCATTGAAGCTGCAGCGGTCTACCACAGTGACCTCAGCACAATAGGCAGTCCATTTGTTAACAGAGGCCTCTAAGAAATGACAAGTTATTGAGAGCCTGTTACTGGAGTGTGAAGATGGAGGCAAATTCATGTCTGTCTAATTAGCATCCTGACAGAGGAGACAGTTTGTATAAAAGAGGTTTTATGTTGCAACACCAACTGCCTGTCATTCACAGAACAGTAAATGATATGAGAAAGTGAGAGAAATTTGTTATGAAAGATGAGAGCAGTGCTTCATGAGATGAAGTGAAGTTTGCAGCCCACGCATGAAAAAGGATGATATATTAGAGGAATGTTTTTGTAGTTTGTAGAACCAGTACGAGTCTTCTAGGGCTTAGGTTTGCAGGAGATTCTGGTTTTGGTACTGATATAGAGATTATGTAAGGAGGCTGATAACATAAAAGAATTATTCACAATGGGTGTGAAGGGTTGTGTAACTGGTGAACAAAAAGCAGAATCTGCATCACAGAGAGAGAGGGAGGATTTCTGTGACTACCAAATTTTGTAAATTATAAGAATAAGAATAAGAATAAGAATAAGAATAAGAATAAGAATAAGAATAAGAATAAGAATAAGAATAAGAATAATTAAAACTGCAAGAAGTCTCAAAGGCCTTCGCTGTCTCTCGCGACTGCTTCCCGGGCAGCCGACAGTGAGATGACATCGTACCGTGGGCAGGATGCAGTATTCTGCCAGAAATGCACACTTATGTATAAATATATAGGGGGTGCTATAGAGTGACTTAATTAAAATGTTGCATGTTGAATGGGTGTAGAACTGTGAGACTGACAACTGAGTAAAATTTGAGCCAAATGTTCGTATGTCCGAACTACAAACATTTGAGTAAAATGAGAAAAAATTTCTATTGATAAGCAGGTGTAGGACCGAGGGATAGATGTCTGAGTCAAATTTCAGCCAGATCAGTGTTTGTATGTCCGATCTAGTGCTGTTTTACTAACGGTGTATTTAGAGAATCTGTCGGGGGTGCTATAGTTTGAAATAATAATTTCATATGACAAACAGGTGTAGACCTGGGAGATAGACGTCTGGGTAAGCCAAAATCAGTTTTCGTATGTTGGAAGTACAGTCATTTTCATAAAAGTACATTTCTAGGGGGCGCTATAGTACAAAATCAGATGTAGACCTGGGAGATAGACATCAAATTTCATCCAGATCGGTGTTTGTAGGCGATTTTGTAAGGTGCGCTATAGAGCAAAAATTACAATTTCTATTGATAAACTGGTGTAGGACTGGGAGATGGACGCCTGAGTCAAATTTCAGCCAAATTGGTGCTTGGATGTCCAAGCTGAAGCAATTTATGTAGTGATAAATACTCCCAAAAAAATTAATGATGTCGAAGCACAAAAACGATGCAACTTGTAACAAATTTGGATAAGTTTTGATGTCCTACTTGTCTAGATCATGTTCCCCGATTTTGTGCTCATTGGGCCCAATGGTCAAGGAGGAGTTTGTTAAAATAGAAAGACAGTGAAAATCCATGACATGTTTGAAGATTCAATCCAAGTTGGAGCACTTCCTGTTAGTTTATGGGCGTGGCTATCATAAGGTTTTTTTGTTCGTCTCCTTATGATGATCATGTGTACCGATTTTCATAGCTCTAAATTCACATGAGCGTGATCTGGTCTAATACAATATATTTGACTATTCAAGGTGGTGCTGTAGACATATTTCTTTACTGTGTTTTACGCAATTTTTCATACTTCTGAAGTGTGCGCAAAATTTGGTGAATTTTTGTGTAGGTTCAGGGGGTCAAAGTTGAGGTCAAAAGTACAGCATACTCAATAGGCCTTGCTCCGGACGTGGTCCGCGGCAAAGGCCTCAGTGAGAAAATCTAATTATCAACGACACAAATCAGTCGGTACATTTTTTATGTCATCATATTAACATATGATCAATTTTTAATCCAAATACTGCACTGCTTGCTGGTTTCTTCATATATAGCTATGCTAATCATCTTCAGGATGTCATGTCATATGTTACATACAGACTTGAGCATAGAAATGATCTTCAGCCCAAAAAAAAAAAAAAAAAAGCATGTAAGCAAAATGTTAAAAAACGAGAGGAAGCGATGATTTAATCATGAATGTTTAATGAACACATACACACATATATACTCCAGGCAACAGGGTCATACTTTAACCTCTGTATTACTGATTAATGCGAGCTGAAGTGTTTAAAGCAAGGTATAGTTTATTAAATAATTTAGAAATATGTGCATTTTTATTTTCTTTCTACTTTCTGATTACAGATTTCTCACTCATTTTTTGTGCAGCTGCTAATGTAAAGAGATGATGTTTCCTCATTTTTTTCTTTTTAATTCTTTCCCACAGATGATGCATATTTACTTTCTGGCCTGAACATAGAAGAGATTTACCCAGAAACCAATAGTTTTATCACATACGATGGCTCGATGACTATTCCCCCGTGCTTTGAGACGGCCACATGGATCCTGATGAACAAGCCGGTGTACCTCACACGCATGCAGGTAAGTCTCATCCTCTGCTGTAGACCTGAAACACACTTCTTAAAATGCACTGGGGATCGTCTGTCTCAGCTGAGGATTTAGCACATCACTACTGTTGAGCCCGGATACATTTCAGACCACAGCTGAGGCTTTCATCTCAAACTTTCTTAGCACTTACGAGCACTAATCCTGGATACAGTCCTGGTTGGAAAATAATGGAATAGATCACAAACCCTCATAGTCCTAGGTATTTTTTTTTTGTCAGCTTCATCTAAATGGGTTTTTTTTTCTCACTGTCTCTGTTTTTACATTTAAGATGCATTCTTTACGGTTGCTGAGCCAGAACCAGCCGTCTCAGATCTTTCTGAGCATGAGCGACAATGTGCGTCCCGTCCAGCCGCTGAACAACCGCTGCATCCGCACCAACATTAACTTCAGCATGCAAGGCAAAGACTGCCCCAACAACAGGGCTCAGAAGCTCCAGTATCGAGGTAAAAACTATTACACAATTCCCTTTTCTTTTTTTTTTCTTTTTTTTTTTTTATGGCCAAATTTCTTTTGCCACCAATAGTTTTCATTCATATCATTTTTCAGCACCCTAAAGTCACCCCTAGAGTGGTAATAACAAGGAAAATTATTGTTTTTCCAACTTGGGATGTAAACTGTGATGCATATTCAGAAGTTAAAATGCTAAAATATGGAAATATTCTTATCTAGTCTGATTCTCCAAACCATATTTAGACATAATACAGAATGTATCTGAGACGTTTGTCACTACACAGGAAAATTATACCTTCTGAAATTATATGTACGCTGGTTTCACAAGATAATTTCATGTTTAGCTTTCGGAGAATAGATATTTGCAGATGGTGTTTAGAGGCCAATGTAACTGAAATGTGTTTTACTCTACGAAGTTGGTGCAATTACTTGACCCCGGGTAAAATAAACAGTAATGTATTCTACCAGAACAAAGCTTTTTTTTTTAATTTATTTTATATAAATCCATGCAGACGAAATAAATGACAGTTTCTATTAAATGACAGATACAGACTCTGATCTTGTTGTTTATTATGATGACACTATTGTGACTAATCGGTCTATTTCATACTGCATGTGCTATTGCTAGATGTGTGTGGTCAGGTGTAAAACAAATTAGCATGCTGATTGAACGAGCATCCATGCATTCAACAACATTTGCTGCTGATGTTACATTGTGAACATGTTCTGCCTTTTAATAATAATAACACCAAACACTAAAACTCAGTACAGAAATTCAAATCCACTTCTCTTATGGAACAAGTGTAGGAATTAGAGCATTTTCAAGTCGACTTATCTGTCAATAAAGTCAATGTGTCGACTCGTCTACGTTTCTGTTAATGCCTTAGTAAGAACTGCAGCAAATTGACAGGCTATTGCTGCTGTTAAGTGTATTATGCAGATTTATTCATCAATAGGTAGCTTCAATATATAATATTTGTGCATCCTTTAGTGGTTTAATCATTACTGGGAGCCAGCTGTGTATATTTGATGTTGAAAAGTAAGCTAACGTAACTCTATTTCTTAGCTAATGGTAGCTATAGTTGCTGCTGTAGAGGAGGGCTTTGAAGAATTTAAGGAACAGCTCAGGGGTGTCACAGCTATTTAAAATGGGGGGGTGTTCTAGGTTGTGGCACATGAGCAAAATTTTCTGAATCTATCATCGGAAAATTGACGAACAACTATCCATTAATGGTTACATTTTTATATATAAAAAAGTAATATCTGGCTGAAAATAATAACGAAAATGTGTTTTTCTTCAATTAAACATTTATTTCAAGAAGAACAAACCTTTTGACAGGAATACAATAAGAATGAAAACCTGCCCCTCCCTAACCCTACTCAAAAACATCCAATTATGAGATAAAAAGTGAAAATTATGAAATAAAAAGTCAAAAATATGATGTAAAAAGTTAAAATTCTGAGATAAAACTCCAAATTATTACATAAAAAGTCAAAATTATGAGATAAAAAGTCAAAAATATGTTTTAAAAAGTCTAAATTATGAGATAAAAAGTCAATATAATTTGATAAAAAAAATCTATGAGTTTGAGTTTAAAATATCAGACACTGATTTTACAGACACTGAGAACCACTGTCTTAGGGTATATGTCACAGAACTTAGTTTATCAACGGCAACATTTCTCATTACTTACTGATTTCGCCCAGTGAGCTGAGGTGCGCTTCATTTAAATATGCTGTTGTGCCGCCCGGGCGGGTAAACAGTTTAAAACATAGATATTGTAACAGCCCCGCAATGTTATTGATGTTTTTTTGGCGACAGTAACTGTTTATCCTGAAATAAAAAGTAGGTGAGACCAACTCTCCGGCCGTTTCCTGGATCCAGTATATAAACAATACAATACATACCTGGACACAATATATAAACTCAGGAAAAAGTTGGGGGTATGAAATCATCTGTTTGGAGAAGTGGGGGTGTCGCAACACCCCCATCCCCCACAGGTGTGACGCCCATGGAACAGCTTAATCATGTTCATGTAAAATCTGCCCCAAATCCTGTATGTGTCAGGTTACAGGCTTTGACCATCACCATAGATTAGTACAATGTGAAGTAGTGAACTACTTTTGCCACATTTGTGTAACTTAGCTTGCTATATTTCTGTAGGTGGTAGCTTTTGTGTAGTGAAGCTTAATTTATTGTTGATTAACTGAAAGCTTAGCTCACTACACTTGCCCAACACTGTTAATAAATGTAGTATTGGAGTGTGGATCTGGGAGTCAGGTGATCAATTCTGAATGTGGATGGCAGGTTGATATTCTGAAAAGAAAAGGGAGAGAACAAGCAGAGTAACGTCAGCTGCCTGGACAGCATGAACACCTGTTTGGACCTGACTGACAGATCTGGCAGTCAGCGCAGATCGAGCTTAAAACTGGTTTGTCATAGTTCACTGCAACCTTGGAGGTATCGCTGTGGTCTGTTTGTCATCTTCTCTTCTCTGTTTCAGCCAATATATCTGGGTAACCGCTGCCCAAAACGTTGAATTTCACCCTTGAAGCGTAAATAAGTTATAGCCAAAAGGTAGCCACCGTCCCTACAATTCATTGTGTTATTTTTAGGCTTTTGCTCAGATTTACTGTACTGTGGCCGACACAGACCGTGACTGTTTCTGTCTGCATCTCTCTCTCTCTCTCCCATTCTTACTCCGTTCTGCTTCACCTATTCCCCCCTTCATGGAAAAATAAAAATGTGATATTCTGTGCAGCGGTCGGGTGCGATTTCAAGCCTCCCCACCCACCTCAGCCCATTCTGATCTGTAGACAAACGCACCCCCAAAGAGTCAGCTGAGAGAAGGAGAAATTTTTTAAAAAAAAAACAAACCACTTGTATGCTTTTTAAAATTGTTTTGTGATTTAAAAGACCTTCGAGATGAAGCCTCATTAAAAGGCAGGAATATGTCTCAGTGGTGATTTGTGTAAGGTCAACCTTCAGAGTGGGAACATGAGACCCTCCTCCCCTCCCCAGAGAAGTCATCATTAGGGTAAATGAATATGAAGTTAGCTGTGTTTTACAGGCACATTTGTATGCGTAGGTGCTTCAATATGTTTTAATAACAGGGCAGCATTTGATAAACTGTTTTCTGTCCAAGTCTGGGGTTTAACCAAGTCATAGGGATGTGATTCTTTTATTAGTTATTTGTTTACAGGTGTCGGAAATAGTAAAACGATCATTGATAACAAGCTGCTGGAACCTTTCGACAGTGGAGTCTTGGGATTTGTTCAGCAGCCCTTGATAAAAGTTTTTGTGTGATTAAGGTCTTTTACGTAAGGCTAAAATGCAGTTATTCTACCCTAATGATTGATTGATAGATAGATAGATAGATAGATAGATAGATAGATAGATAGATAGATAGATAGATAGATAGATAGATAGATAGATAGATAGATAGATAGATAGATAGATAGATAGATAGATAGATAGATAGATAGATAGATAGATAGATAGATAGATAACAAATGGTAATGGCACCCCTGGGTGTAAGTGTGTGTTGATGTAACAAATGTTTTATTTATATATATATATATATATATATATATATATATATATATATATATATATATATATATATATATATATATATATATATATATATATATATATAGCTGTTTCTATAAATGGAAAATTGCACCTGTTATAAGTAAACAGAGGATAATCACATAATTAAGTATGTGCATGCAGGTAAAAGGCAGTGCAACAATTGCCAAAAACAATTGATAAGAGGAAAAACACTATAATAAACCATAGCAGACGCTTCAATGGACTTTCCTTAATAGTGCCTTCAAATTTGCTGAGTGTGGAATTTTAAATTGTAGTTTATATTCAATGTATGTATTCAATGTATTTTGTGTGTATAGACACAAAAAGTTGGGGATCACTTGGTTATTACTGAAAAAAAAAGAATCGAAAAATGAGTTGAAATACTGTCGATCCTTAGTTACTATTATTGTCAGATAGAAAAGCAGGTATAGGCTTCAAAACTGTGTCATGATGTTTGACCTTGAGTGTCAAGGTCATGTGATTTCAAATGGTCGTAACTTCAAAAAGAGTGGTGATAAGTACACAGTTAATATTGTTGCAGACTCCATAATGACATTACGACCTTTGACCTTGACTGACCTTGAAAGATTAAACCCATAGTCTCATGTTTTGAGAAGGAATTGTCCATTAACAGCTAAAACATTTGTGCGAGGCATGATTATAGTTGTGCCTGGCACCATTTGTTCTTATCTGTAACCAAGGCAACCAGTGTCCTTTTGGATATTAAAAGATTAAATGTTATCAGTAATGCAGCACTGAATGATTATGTTTGTGTCGCAGCAAATTTGAAACTACTTATAATTGAATAATTGGAATACATTTGCCCAAGTCTCCTCATTTCTCAGGAGTTTTTGTATCTCTTTTTTTTTTTTTTTTTTTTTTGCAAAACTCAACAACATTTTCTCACGATAAGACATTAATAAATTTTCTTCTCTCACAAACTTCAAGATGTGATTTGATCAAATTATGATGTTTACTGAAGTGTCTAGGACCGCTTCTTTTTCGGAGTATAATTTTCTGTCAAGGCTGCCACTCATAACATAATGCTGACTTTGGCCTGCATCACTTCACCCCCCCCTTCCCTCTCCCCTCCCCCTTCTCTCACCTGCCACCCGTCTTCTACTGCACCCCGTGCTCACTCACTCTTTTCATTTGAGTGCCATTCCTTTTAAATTGTATGTTATCGCTAAAGATGAAATGCATATGGGGGGGGGGGGGGGGGGGGGTTGGGGGTGGTGAATAATGCTGGGACCATGCAGAGTGCCGCATATATAAATCAGTATTCTCACCCCTGTCCTTCTCCTCTCTTCCAGTGAACGAGTGGTTGCTAAAGTAGCCTCCCTTGGATGAGCATGGAGACGAGTGTCAGGGATGGAGAGTGGGAGCCGACAAGACAAGGGAATGGGAGGGGGTGGAAGGATGTGAATGTGGGCTTAAGACTGCATCTCATCTAAGATTATTTCATGGCATTGTACAAAGACAAAGAATGGACATTATCCTAAATAAGGAACTTCACATTTACGAGAAAAGAGACTCTTTCTTTTCATACATTGAGAACCGTTTGAACCGTTCGATCTAACACATGCTAACAAGTCCTTTCCCTCACCGTATGACTATATCTATATGGACGTTTTGATACTGGGACTTTTTTTTGGGAGAAAACAACAACAACAACAACAAAAAAAAGACACTTGGAAACAAATCTAAAAAAAAAATAAAAAAAAAATACATAAAAAAAAAATAAAAAGCCCCAATGTGGAAGCATTTATTTGATAGCCTCCCAACCAAAAAGGACCATGTTGGGACATTAAAAAGCCTTTGTACATAAAGATGTTGTTATCAGTAGTTAACTCCAAGGACTTCTAAGTCACTGCCCCCACCTTCATGCCGGTCAAGATGAAGTGGTCAACAAGACTCACACGGACAATTCATTATAGTCACCAACAAGGCATGCGATCAGAAAAACCAACAGAGCGAGGGGACACAGCCTTACCTTGTCATTTTCCAAAAAGTCATGTCATGGGAGACGAAGCAAATATTTACCGGCTTTCTATGGCCTACGAGCAACCAGTGTCTTGGTCTCATTTGTACATATTATAATTATCAATAATGCAGAAAAATGAATATGTAAAGAAAAGTAATGAAATAACATTCAAAAGATATATTAAGAGGATTTTTAAAAAGTTAAAGTCAAAAAGTTGAGAATTTTAAAAAGCTTGGCGCACTTTGATTCTGGAGCAGTTCTCAGTCTGAGATGATGCCTTTTTTTTTCTGTTTTATTGTTTACAATGGTCATACACTGTGTTTGAGTAATGTTATCAGCCCAATAAATGTGTCTGGAAAGTTCACTTTGAATAATGTTTCACTATTATGAGAATCTGACTTATTGTACTTGTACCTGTTTTGTACTGTTCCATATTAAATGTGTTGATATGTCAATATTCACCCTCAGAGGAATGCTCAATCATACTGGCATCGAAGAGAAACATTTGCTCAGAGATTTCCATTGGATAACGCTGGTGTGTGGTGTCACTGTGTTGGCATATATTGGTCTCCTGCTGATACTGATGTAGTGTAACAGTCTGTCATTCTTTCCATTGTTAGCGTGATACAGCAGAAGCTTATCAGCCATGCACAGAGGAAGCTCCATCAGGGTTACCATGACCTGTCAAAGTCTTTCAGCTCACATTGCCAGTCATTTAGAAGTGACGGGAGAATAGAGGGAAAGGATCCTCTTCTGCTGTGCCAAACAGGGTAAATGGCTGATAATACAGGTTTATTGCACTCTGGGAATGATGTTGTTTTCTCTACAAGGAGTCGAAGAAGATTTGGATCCAACGACTAGTTTTTACAAGGAGCAGATCAGAGGTGAGTACAAAAGGATGACACATCTCACAACAGTAAAAGCCAGCATTAGATTTCATCCTTAATCCTCTTGTAGACAATATAATTGCATAAACAAAGCTGAGTAGCTTGGATTCAAGCCATATGGCATCCATTTCCCTCTGATGTCATGCTTAGAATGGCAATAACAAGCATACTGTTGTATTCAAGTTGTATTCAACATAAGGGGTGTGACAAACCAATCACTCCTCTGCTTCCTACTTTAAGTGAAAAGACGATAGATAATGAACAATAGTGACCATATTTAATATCACTGGGCAACAAGTAAAATGCTTCTGGAATAAAAAGTAATGACATTTTACCATATTTTACCAATAAAGTAAAACTTAGGTAAAAATGTGCAATTATTTGAATTAACGAGAGTATAGTAATAATAATGGATTGGATTTATATAGCGCTCACATTAGTGAGCCATTATTCATTCACTCTTACATGCACCCCCTGGTGGTGGTAAACTACATATCATGAGATAAAAAGTCTAAATTATGATGAAAAGCCAAAATTATGAGATAAAATCTAAATTTGCAGTCACTAAGCACAACCAGAATTAATTAATATGTTGTATAAGGCGCACTGTGGTTTTTGTAGAACTAGTTAATATGCAGTAACAATAATGTAATAACAGTAATAACAATGTCATGTCCAATAATCTACCTACAACTACTGGGGCTGAACAACAAGAGAACTTTAAGGTCATTTTTCTCAGTTTGGTGTATGTGCAGTTACTGCCTTTTTACTTTGTAGGGCAATATTGAGAGGCAACAATTCTTCAGATTACAACATAATCCTTTTGTTAATTCCACTTTTGAATATCTCACCCTGAGCATAACATCAGAAGACAATGGCTGCCTTGTGAAAATGGTCCATTACATGTTGGCAAGGCTCATGTTATTGTTCCACACATTTAATAGGATTAGTTTTAATTTGACATTGCAGTTGTGTAAGTGTTCTAAATAACTCTTGCATGACACATTATTGGTTTGATCACATCCTAACAGCTATGACCGTGGATCTTAATGACTGCTGGATGGCATGTTTAGTATTTCCTGTCAGTTTTGTACCGGTGGACAGTCCAAATGTCCAGATGTGCCAAATGTGTCATTACAATAAAAATACAATGTTATAATCAGGGTCTCTGCACATTTCTGACAAGCAAGTATAATGATTTTTAAGACCTTTGAGGATAAAAAAAAAATAAGACCACTACCATGGAACAAATACGTACAGTAAAAAAATAAAATAAAAATAATAATAAAAAATAACACCCAGTCTATTGTAGGTTAAGTTCAAAGCATATTGTCTGCAACACCCACAGTATTTCTGCTTTTAGCATAGAGGTTGGCACAAATGCAGCTAAAGCACAAGGACCCAGAAACACTAAAGCAGGGGTGTCAAACTCTTCAAGGGCCAAATTCAGCTAAATTTGATATGAAGTGGGCCGAACCACTAAATAAAATTACATAATATATAAAGCATGTCAACTCTAAATTCTCTGTTTTAGAGCAAAAAAAAGGAAAAAATTCATTATGAAAACAAACAATATTAGGCTTTAGTTTAACATTTACACATATGTATTGTAACTTATAGACCACACTGGATCTACAGATACACAAAATGTATTTATTTAGTAATAGGTGGAATATTATTAAAGTTGTAATTACTCTCTTAATAAATTTCCAATTTTTCATATTTGTTCTGATTATTGAGATTTTTCTGTGAAATGATATGTTTAGTGTCACTAAATTAAAAAAAAAAAATCTATTTACAAAGCTATATTTTTTAAACTTGTGAATATTTATAGTTTATTATGAGATTGAATTGGTCTGAATGTGAACCATGAAACAAAATGATTTATATTTTAGTGTAATTTTTGCTTTTCATAAATTCATCTAAAGGACCAGACTGGACCCCTAGGAGGACCGAATTTGTCCCCCGGGCCGCATGCTTGACACCTCAGCACCAAAGGCAAAGCTGGCGTTACACTTGCATTATTTGTGAGCATTGGGGTGAACACAATCATGGGGACCGTTGTTGCCTGACTAGCATCATAGTGTGTATGCTTTTTCATGTGAGCGTCAACGCCATTACAGCCCATTGTTCCTCACGTCTGTACCACATGCTTTACATACTTCATATTCCGACGTTGTTTTTGATAACCAACTGTTGTATTTCGGCTCCTCAAACACAATTGTCATTGAATTTGCACTTCCACATCTGGGTTCATGTTCACATATGCCTGTTCCAACCACTTCTTCTTTCTTCTGTTCTACTCAATGACGTAAAATGTTAGCTAAAAGGACACACTTCCGTGTACTTTTCCAGCAGCTTGGTAACAAACAACGCTAGCTAAATAAATAGCTAACGTGGGAAAAAAACTCCACACATATGTTTTTTTTATTAACCGTAGGCTACCCAGATGAAATTTAATACCTTCTACAGTATGTGAAATTTAATGCCATGTGTCAAAAAATAGCAAAATATAATGCTTTTTAAGACCTTAAAAACCACATATCGTAAATAAGACTTTAAGGATCTGCGGAGACCCTGATAATAATATATGTCTTGAGGCTCAGTTAAATTATTTTGAGGTTACAGAGAGTTACAGAATGCTACATTAAATTGCTAGTGTGTGCTTTTAACATCCTAGGTGGGTGTGCAAAGAGCATACACTAATCAGAAAACTAGTATTTAATTGTGTCCATGGATAGAAATAACAGTATTTATCTGTGTTCCATGTAAACACCATTTTCCAGATATGATCAAAGCCAGGATAGGTCTAATAACTGAGATAAGTGTTGTGCATGCAAACAGATCATTGATTGTGTGATGTTATGGGTTTGTCAATTCAATGAATAGAGTTTTCTGTTTGAATAGATGGAACATTAATAAAATTATTCTGTTGCTACAATTTATCACCAGGTGGCTCATTCCCTTATATCTAATCCTCCTGAAAAAGACACATTTTTGTTTTGTCAAATTGCCTTTTTATCACTTTGTAAGATCATAATTATGGAAAAACTATTGCCTTCCTCTCACCATGTTATTTTTTTTCCCCTTCTTCATTCTTTTTGTTTACTGAGGAACAATAGTAATTCCTGTGAATATTTGAAACTATCCAAGAAAAAGTGTTTTCACATTTCAAATAAACCAAACTGTGGTTTAGGTTGATCTAGACAGAGCTCCCCACTCCGTTTTTTTTTTTTGTTGTTATTTTATTTCTTTTTTTTTTTTACAGAACAAGGTCCAGGATATGTTTCAAAGGGGCGAGAAAAATCTGAATGTCTGCACCAAACAATTTAGATGTGATATGTCCCCTTGTTACCATAATCCTCACTTGTAGAATTTGTTTCTTCACCTCAGGCAACACTTTTACCTTTAGACCTGCTCAGATTGCAGACGGTGCCACTTTGTTTAAATAAATCTCATGCATTAATGCTCTCGAGGCCAATATTGTGCAAATCCCTACTTCCTTCTTGAAAACTTACAAAAAGACACAACTCAAAAAAAGACAATATATGTTTCAGCAAACAATGCTCAACAAACTCACATGGGACCAATGTTTTTGTGTCCACATACCCTTGTCTATGTAAATGACAAAGGTAAAATAACGTGCCAAGATCCTGCCTCCATTTTTCATTATAAATACAATCCTCCTCCTTCTTTTTTTTTTTTTTTGTCATTGTTGTAAAACACTAAATGATTCCTCGCTGTTACAGTTTAACAAGCAAAACCTATTTTTAATTGATTGTCTGGGATATTTTATTGTCTTTTGTATGCATCCATCCAGACATTTTGAAATAATCCTCCAAGGAATATTCTGTTTATTTTAAAACAACTGGAAGCTTGTAAATTCAGTCATAAAAACATCCTTAGTGTACCATAAGAGGCCCCTAAAAACATTCATAGGTCTATGTTTCTGTGGAATGGTTTAGGATTCCAGGAAGTGGGTTTGAAATAACACATAAATAAGTGTCACTGAAATGGTTTCAGCATGGATTACGTTCATGTTTGTTTAACACCTTGGATGTTGGAAGGGACAGGGCGACGGACAGCCCCAACCTGACTCCCACTGGCTTGACCCGTCGAACGTGGCCCGTCTGGGGATGGGTCTCATCCGCTCAGTTTGACCTGATGCCAGTCGGAGAGAGAACCAAACCCCGGTCCTGGGCGCACCGCCGTACTAGTGAACTGCACCAACGGAGAAAACTGTTGATTTTAAATGTTTATTTCATGATTTGAGCCTCATTTATGTTATTTATTTGTGAATCAGGGTCACAACATCCAAAACAAATTTTGGTCTGTGACATATTAAGGAAATTCATGGAAAACAAATGAATGGTATTTGATTTTAAGTGTATTAAAGCCTAAAGTACATTTCCTATGGTCATTTTACAAAATTGACCTTTGACCCTTCATTCATAAATGACTTTGTCCCATTAGGGTATATATTTTTTCATGAATTCTTAATGTAAAAAACAATTGATAAAAGAACAATGTCTTCATTATCCATGAACATATATGACTGAAAAACTCTTTTCAGAATGATTCTAAAATAATAAAACCTGAAAAAAAATATATTCATGTTCGTTATGAATTCTAAAAAGGTGACGGACATAATGTGGAATGGATGACGACAAATGAAATGTGGGTTCAACCCCCAGAAAAATCTAAACCAGTGTAGTGAGTTAACTTCTTTAAAATTTATGGTATAATATGACTGGTTAGAGCACAGGTGTCGAACATAAGGCCCGGGGGCCAAAAGTGGCCCGCTAAAGGGTCCCATTTGGCCCCTGGGATGAATTTGTGAAATGCGCATATTACACTGAGGATATTAACAGTCAAAGAAGTTAAAATCTGTTCAATCTAAAGTGGATGAGACTAGTAAAATACTGTCATAAGAACCTAGAAATAATGGGAATCAAAATCAAAAAGTACAAAAAAGACTATAATCTGAAATATATGTGAAATGTTACCAATATTCAGCATGTTAGTAAATGTTTATATTTGTTGATCTACTGTAGTCTGTAAGCTGTGAAGTACATATATAAATGATAAACTGAAGCATAATATTGTTAACATTACACTTATTTTTCTAAAGAATTTACAGGTTGTTTATATTTGTGTTTTGTTTAAGTAGTTCATAGTTATGAACATTTTTATTGTGGAATTGTACTTTTTTTCCCCCTCTCAAAAATGTAGAAAACTTTGACGTTGAAATTATTTCATACATTTTTATGCATTATTATTTAGATAATTTTATTGGTGCGGCCCGTTTTATATCATATTAGGCTGAATGTGGCTTGTGCTATTTTTTTAAAGCTGTTTTTTTAAGTGTCATTTATAAATGACATAGTCCCAGGGAGTACAACAGGCAGCAGCTCCCATTTTATTCAAACATGCTGAAGGCTAACAACAAAGCTAGCAGCATACAGATGTGTAAAAATCGAGAGACTGTTCAAGCGTTGGATCTCTGAAGTGACAGGTGATCAGGAGGTATGATAGCCTTGCCATTCATTTTGTATGTTTTCTTTCATTCAGTTTGTATGTTCGTCTCCTGTAGTTTTCACGGTGTTCGATAAACCCAATTAAAGCATCCTTTTTAAGAAACCCATGCTGTGTTGTCATTTTGGAGCCACAATAAGAATTCACCAAAATAGGAATCATTCATCATCACCCACCAAACACTGGTCAGTCCAAAACTAAATTATGACTAAAGCCTTGATAGATTTTTTCTTAAATTTGTATTTTTTATTTTATTTTATTTTTTTAGTCCAGCCAGCTCTTGTCGGCAAGTGAAGCATCCAGCCCTGTATTGTCTGTTTCCGTAAACCGGGTCCTGCTCCATCGATCCTTCTCTCCCAGCCCTCCTTCATTATATCCCAATCAATTCAGGATGCCTCTCCTTGTAGCCCTGATGTGAAGAGAAATACTGCCTCAAAGCATGTGGGAGTGCGCGTGCTTTGGTACATGCATGCCTGCGTTTTCTGTTTGCAATCTGATCAGTGTTTCTGGGTTGTTGTTTTTTTTCTTTCTTTTTTACAGATCTGTAATGAAAAGATAGCAAATGGGGGAGGATGAGACGAGAGTTCTCAGAGGCCACCGGCACCCAAGGTTATGGAGGCCATTATTCTACCTGATGTAGGAGATGCACGAATGAGCCAAAGCTGGAGGACGGATAATAAATACGGCAAATGATTCAAAGCTCCACCTCTCTCCCAACCCACCCTCTTGCCACCACTTCCTAACAAATAATCAGCTCTGCCCTCATGACTCGGCAAATGCAGTAGATCTCATCGGAGTCGGCTGTTACCCGGCCCTTGCCAAAAGGAACAAAACATGATGAGGTGTGTATAAATTGCACTTGGATGTTCAGGGGGATATTTAATGATAATACATTAATAAGGGTGTAATAAGGCAATGACACACAGGGTTTAGGGAGCTAAGGAACAGCTGCTGAGCTGAAAGTGAAAATGTACAAATCTCTAAATGTATGTTGACTCTGGAGAAGCACCTGTCCAGATGTGTTCACAGTTCTGGGGTCTTTCAATCACACCTTCTGCTGTGGAGTCAAACTTTTCTACTTTTTTCAATTAAGGGCAATTCATGAGTCAATACTTTTGGAGACACGGTGCTTGATACCAATACTGTAGCTGTGTCTCCATTACCCTCGGAAAATTCACAAAATGTAAATATCGCAATAATAAACTGGTAATGGAAAGACGTGAATTTCGAAAAAACACTCAAATGTTGAAGTTTTCACGATTTCATAAGGTGGTTTTTCAGACGTTTCGATATTCTAATATATCGCAAAGGCGCAATGGAAACACTATTTCTGCAATTATATGTAACATACATGGTCACATGATCACTTCTCTCAGAGTGAAAATGGCAGTCACTCTAACCATAACAACCATTGGCTGCTGGGACGCCAGAACTACGGACGCCGTCTTGGAGTGATGATCAGGATGATTCCTACAGTAGGCACAGTGAAGGTTTCCTTTTATTATCTGTTAGTTTTTGAATATTTAAGTTGTTTTTTTTCTTTTTTACAGATAAATATATTCTCTGTTCTGTAAAGCATCAAGTGCAAGAACTGTGTAAAAAAACACTACATGCATTTATAATTTCTTGTTTTTGTTAAGTGCTGAGCATATTTACATATGACCTGACGATCTACAGACCAAATGTACAGATGCTTATAATGTGAGCCAGCTGGTTTGTTTGACATGTTAGTGTCTTTAAAGAGTTTTCCAGGGAGAATTAGCCAATTCATTTATGCTAATGCTATCAGGGGTGATGGCCAATCTGAAGCTCCGAAGGTGACAGCAGTGAAATCTCATGAGATGATATTTCACGAGAGTTACAACGCTCCTGCCTCGAACAACTGTCAATGGAAACACATTGAAAGTGCAAATATACTTTTTAGTAATATCACTATTGTTTTTGCGAAAAAACTGGAATAGACTGGAAAACGCAGCTAATTTCACCAGGTCTTTTCTGACATCAACATTGCTCCTACCTCCACTAGATTTACTGTACTTCCTTCCAACTTGTTTAATGGGGCTGGGGTGGGAGGAGGAGGGGGGTGTTCCTTTGCACAAAAGTACGACTTCACCTTCTGTTCTTCCTCAGTCTTTCAGTCATTGTCACGTCTTTTCAATCAGCACAGAATAGTGGCTGTTCTGGGTTGTACGCCTAATTCTGAACCGTTCAAAGCATTTTTCAACCAAAAATAAATTGATTTGGAGCCTGGATGGTTCCCATCTGGAGTCGGAATAGCAGGATTTAACATGAGGTTGGAAAGAGGATGGAGAAGATGACAACAATGGAACAGAATGTGCAGTGGCAGCGGGCTCCATAGAAAGATATCATAGTCAAACACCACGCCAACCCTGAAAATGTGCATCTGTATTGTGCGTGTAGAGAATTTCAGTCTTTGGTGCAAGACCCATAACCTGTGTTTTAAGTCATTTTAAGCATAAAACTCTCAAATGAAAAAAAAAAACAAAAAAAAACATTGCAGTGATTAAATGGCTTTGAGGCATAGAAATGTTTGAGGATCAAAGGTGGCGGGTTTCACTGTGAATATGTCTCCACTACTCATCAAACTATGCTCACTATTTCTTTTCTCCCTCGTGCCTTTTGTTCATTTTATTTCTAGGAGCTGATGCCGTGTTCTATTCAATTGCAATCCACTGCAAAAAAGTATAATTTACATGTGACTTGAGGGAAACGGATTGAGGTGATTTTTGAGCGAGACACAATGAATGACAAAAAAAAAAAGGCAAAAAGTAAAAAGATATCAGTACATTTTTATGTCTTTACTCATTGCTCGGTGTTTTGATCCTCATTCCACAGCATGCTCAGATGTCAGCTAGTGGAAAGAACAAAGGCTTATTCTATTTATTGGCACTTTTTAACATATTTTTCTTCTTGAGTGAATGATTTAATTTTTATTCGTTTTTAACCCTTACATACTGTTCAGGTCACATTAGACCGATTTTAACATTAGACAGTTGTTGGTGCCGATTTTATGATTTAGAATTATCATTATTATTCGTATAATGCTAAGGCTAAATATTTTGAATTATTTATTTATTTGTATTTGCTTCTCACCTTTGAACGATGCACCTTTCTTTATATATTCCCTTTTGCGGGGGTTTTTTCACGATTGTTTATTATGATTATGGTGTGATCCATTTTAGATTGAATTTATGTTGAATAATTGTAACTTACTTACTTATCAATATCTTTTGTGTCATTTTTGCGTTTCACAAATTCATCCCAGGGGCCAGATTGGACCCATAGGCAGGCCAATTTTGGCCCCCGGGCCACATGTTTGACACCTCTAGTGTACAGTAGACTCTTATTAGGAGAGTATTCTTTGTCCGCGTCAAAATGGATCCAGACCACATAACATGAAGGTATAGAATATGAAGCGTATGTAGGAGTTAAAGAGGCTAAAGGGTTAATTAATTCAGTGATATTCACCATCATTCTAACGTACCGTTTCCACTGTGACTCTAAACACACTGTATTTTCCCTGGTGGCATTTAATAATGTTCAGTCCATTGATGTTTGCATCCATATTTACTGGTCGTTATCTTTATATGAACTGTTTGATTTGCAGATTGTCATCAGCATCATATTAAAACATAAAGGCTTATATATTGTATATTATCACTGCTTCTTATGGTGGAGTTTTTTTTTTTTTCCTTTCATATTGAAACTGAGGCCAAAGCACATTGAACATCATCCTCAAAGCTAACTCGACTCGAGGAAAAGTGAAAAAAGCTTGTGATGTTACAGACGCATCATGATGAATTAATACCTTGTTGGGAATTAAAACTTGAAGAAATGAAAGTGCAGAGGAGAACGTGATGAAACAAAAACTAAAGTAAAAAAACTGATCAAAGAAAAATAACAAGAGAGTCAGTGAATGCCTCCTATATATATTTAACCACAGCCTGGACGTTAACATTTCAGAGGTGGGAAGTAGCGAAGTAAAAGTACTTCCTTTACTGTACTTAAGTAGTTATTTATGTGAGAGGAAAATATATGTATATGAGTGGAAAATATATGTATGTAAGAGGAAAATATATGTATGTAAGAGGAAAATATATGTATATGAGTGGAAAATATATGTATGTAAGAGGAAAATATATGTATGTAAGAGGAAAATATATGTATGTAAGAGGAAAATATATGTATATGAGTGGAAAATATATGTATGTAAGAGGAAAATATATGTATATGAGTGGAAAATATATGTATGTAAGAGGAAAATATATGTATGTAAGAGGAAAATATATGTATATGAGTGGAAAATATATGTATGTAAGAGGAAAATATATGTATTTAAGAGGAAAATATATGTATGTGAGTGGACAATATATGTATGTGAAAGGAAAATATATGTATGTGAGTGGAAAATATATGTATGTAAGGGAAAAATATATGTATGTGAGAGGAAAATATATGTATGTAAGACGAAAATATATGTATGTGAGAGGAAAATATATGTATGTCAGAGGAAAATATATGTATTTAAGAGGAAAATATATGTATGTGAAAGGAAAATATATGTATGTAAGGGGAAAATATATGTATGTGAGTGGAAAATATATGTATGTAAGAGGAAAATATATGAATGTGTGAGTGAAAATATATGAATGTGTGAGTGAAAATATATGAATATTAGAGACAGAATATATGTATGTGGAAGCAAATTCATATATATAAAAGTGGCAGAATGAAATATGTCGTAAACGGCCCCTCATAGGTAAGAATGTAAATGTCTTCTGCCACTTGAAACCATTTGAAGTACAGCATCCTAAAAGTGAATTATGGACTTGTCGTTTTGCTTTTCCCTTGTGACAGTTGAACAAATAATACAAATCAAATCGTGCATTTTTAGGTTCGTGCTCTGCTTAGAATGTTCTCTCAGCTCACTTGACATTAGTCCACTCTCATCTATGTTATCATATCAAATTTTTAACACCAAACTTAACTGGCAGCATTACAAAAATCCTCACAAAAAAAAAAAAACCTCTTCAAACAGGCAGCAGTTCAAGTTTGCAACACTTGTTCAATAAAATATTTGAATATAAGGTAAACTGTTAGATAGAAATCTGGATTCACCAACACCTCAAGCATGTACATCTCCAGTCTGTTTGATCTGGCGTTCTCTGGTCCTCTGAGTCTATACCCAGAGCCTAGGTAATAAAACAAACACAATGCATGCTACAGTATGTGATTCATATAAACCTTCATATTACACAAACTTCTCACTATCTTCATGGTGCAATTTTGGCAATTGTGCTGCAATACTGACGTACAAAGTAAAAAAGGTAGTAACTGCACAGACACCAAACTGAGAAAAATGACCTTAAAGTTCTGTTGTTGTTCAGCTCCAGTAGTTGTAGGTAGATTATTGAACATGAGGCAGTTATTGTTACTGCATATTAACTAGTTCTACAAAAACCACAGTGCGCCTTAAGTGTGGATTAATTCTGGTAGTGCTTTGTAACTGGGGATTTTGAGTTTTTATCAGATACTTCTGACTTTTTTTCCTCATAATTTGGCTTTTATCATAATTTAGACTTTTTATCTCATATTTAGATTTTGTATCTCATAATTTTGACTGTTTATCTCATAATTTTGAGTTTTTATCTCATAATTGTGACTTTTTATCAAATAATTTGGAGTTTTTAATCTCATAATTTTGACTTTTTATCTCATAATTTAGACGTTTTAACTCATGATTTAGGCTTTTTATTTTATATTTAGACTTTTTATCTCATAATTTGGACCTTATCATAATTTAGACTTTTTATCTCAGAATTTTGCATTTTTAAATCATAATTTAGGCTTTTTATCTCATATTTAGATTTTTTTATCTAATAATTTTGACTCTTTAGCTCATAATTTGGATTTTTTTATTCTCATAATTTGGACTTTTTTCTCTGCCTCAACTTTTTCAGGTTCCATTCTTCAATCTACTGCCTCTTCCTCTATTTGTAGCATGTCGAAGAGACGGGTGGAGTCAGCTGTGGGTAATTTGCACTAAAAGCGAGCGTTGTGTAAAAAGGACTATTTCACCAGGTTGAAGAGGCTGCTGTATCTGTTCATCAATATGGTATTTTGACCAAAGCATGTCACAGACAGGTCAGTGAGAAACCAGGGAACTGTGTTCACTTGTGGAAAATAGGCATGATATGTCCCTTTTAATACTTGTTGATCCATTAATCAATACATGTAAATAATAGGTGTAAAATGCAGGTTATCTTTTCATGGTCATCACATATAACCCATTTGCATGTTCAGAGGCTCCATAGTTACCATGGAAACACTGTCATCTACAAGATTGATTCTCCAGTAAAACCCATAGAGTTGAATCAATGACAGTGGATGGAGACACATGGATTATGTTCAATTAATGAGAGATGTGACTGAAGAAGTCACTTTTTATTCAGTTTTTTTTAACATCTACATGATGAGTGAATTAAATATAGAAAAGTGCCTGATTTTCAATGAAAGAATGCAAAACACTGAGGATTATATTATAATAAAGGGAGATAAAACCTTTAAGAAAGGTTGAACAGAGAGAAAATGTATCTTGGAAAATGCTGTTAAAGTAGCATTGGGTGTTTATGAGTTAAGTTATTGATGATGTTTTATATTATTATTTATGTACGGTTTTAGAGTTGAGTTTTATTGTGTGATGTGTTGGCCAGGACACTCTTCAGGAAGATATTTATTTAGTTAGTTAGTTAGTTAAATCTCAGTGAGCTTTTGTGAAATAAAGGTAAAAAAAAGATATTATAAACTTTTAAAAAAAAAATTTATTGTGCAGTAACACCAGCCCTGTTTAATCAAACTCAGATGAAACAAAGTTAATTTCCTGAGATAGTCCAGTTCATTTGTGGAGGTATGACATTCTGGTTTGCTTAAAAATGTATTGGGCTGCTTCAAGTGAAGAAAACGTGGAATGTAGACAAAAATGTATATTATTGATGGGGGGAAAAAAAACTTGGCAGAGGTCTGCGCTCTCAGAATGCTTTTCTAGTTATTAAAATTATTATTATTATTATTATTATTATTATTATTATTATTATTATTATTATTATTATTATTATTATTATTATTATTATTATTATTATTATTATTATATAATAGTTATCAGCCATTCAAAATGTAGGAAAATACCTGAATATTCAATTGAAAACACAAAATACAGAGAATAATATGGTAGTAAATGGTGATCAATCACTTAAGAAAGGTTAAATGGAGAGGAAAAATGGCACAAAAGTAGTGCAAATTATATTAGGATTTGTGAGTATATTGACAGTGATTCATTTTGTAATTTTGCATTTGTACTGCACCACAGCGGGCTTCTAATGAAACAATGAAGATGTCATTAATATTTGCAATTCATGGAGGACATCACCAAATGTGTAGTTTTCTCCCAGTAGATAATTTACCAGACCGTGGTAAAAGTACAAGTACTGATTCAACTCCTTTACTGAAGTAAAAGTAAAAAAAAAAACTACAACTTCTAATTGTAATTATATACTAATTAAAACTGCATTTTTTTGCCATGTATGAAATAATACTTATTTAAGCAGCAAAAAAAACAGAACATTTTCAAAAATATCCAAAAATAAAGCCTTTGAAAGTGACTTACTGTGTAAATTATGTATTTTATTGGGTCATGGTACTCAGTTTAGTGGGTATGAACAGGACATTGAGGAAAAATGTAAAAGTCATAATCAGGAGATTAAAAAAAAGTCTAATTATAAGATTAAAAAATCTAAATCGTGAGATAAGAAGCCAAAATTATGAGGAAAAAAAGTCTGAATTATGAGAGGAAAAAGTCAAAATCGTGAGATTAGAGTAAAATTTCTGAAGAAAAGTCATAATTATGAGATAAAAAGTCAAAATTATGATAAAGTCGGTCACAATGTCTGATTTACAACTTATTTTTCATACTGTCACATTTGTCTAGTTTAAAAAATCACTATTTTTAGAATTTAATGAATATAAAGTACAGATAATAAGTACAGATAATTCCAGAAAAATAAATACCAGATACCTAAAAAATTAACTAGTAATTGTACTTAGTTACTTCCACCTCTGCTGAATAGTAGCTCTTATTATTTGAGTTCAGACAAATTGACTTATGTTTGTTCTCCTCTCTGGATGTTTTAATGTTGTTTTTGTTTTTTTCTTTTCCATCACTTTAGTTGCCATCTGTGTTTGTTTTAGGCCTTTTGCTGTTGCTGAGCTCAGCACTTTTTTTCAAAATCTACTAAATTGTTATTTTGTCTCCTGCTAAAGTTTTCACTGTATGTGATTTATATTGTTTGTCAGTTGAATGACAGCCGCCTTCACTTGCATTGACACTACTCTGGGTCTCATATTGAAGTAGCTTCAACTCCAGACCTTTCACCAGCTTAATTTATGATAAAATAACCAAAGAAAAAGGCCACATCTGGACATGTCAGTCAGTTTTTCCCGTTATTATTCAGCCTCTGAAAATTCGGCGACTTGATTTAAAATGATTGATCTTGAATTAACCCTTTAACTCCTGAGACTTTAACAATTCCAAAATTTAACAGTCAAAAATGTATAAAATAAATAACAGAATGGAGATGAATCATGAAACAAATGACAAGTTAGCTCATGTTTTCAATATATGGTGTGTTATTACACATATATGGTGGTTTATGTTCATGTATACAATAAATATTCCAGTACAAAGAACCTGCAAAGTGAATGGATCATAATATTCAGAGAATGTTTTGAAGTAGATGTGAGACTAATATTCCTCAGGAGTAAGACTTATTCTCTTGCTAATTCTAAGAATTTCACATTTCACAAGACTCATGTTGGAAACTTGAGCCAACCAGCGTTTAAGATTTGAGTTTCCTTTATCAGTGACACTGATAAATCGCATTAGTTTTATTCTGGAAGCATTTGACTTGTTGACCAGTGACTTAATTTGACATATCGTGTACTGGGGCAACAGTACAAAATGTGTGACTGTCTATATATACCTACGGAGGCAGGTCCTGAAGAGTCACCTGAATGGCAAAAATAAGATCCAGACCATTAACACCAATGCCCTGCCAGTGATCAGATACCCTGCTGCTATAATATCCCAGCCCCTGGAAGAGATACAACCAACTGATATCAAGACAACGAAGCTCCTTACCATGCATGGAGGCCTCACCACCCTGAGGCTGTACACAAAGCGAAAACAGGGGGGCTGAGGACTGAGGAGTAAGTGTCAGAACTACTGTCCAGGAGGAAACGACAAACCTCCAGGAATATATCAGGTAGATGGCCCCAGTAACCAACTGCTAAGTGAATGCCTCAGGCAACAAAAGCCCAGTAGTGATGAGGAACCAGAGGGGGTATCATGGGAGGACAAGTCCTTGCATAGCATGTACCAACGGCAAATTGAGGAAGTGGTTGATATCAAGAAAGCATACCAGGGCCTGGAAAAGGCTGGACTGAAAGACAGCACAGAGGCACTACTCGTGGCTGCACAAGAACAGGCCCTGAACACCAGAGCAACAGAAGCCGGGGTCTACCACACCAAACAAGACCCAAGGTGTAGGCTGTGTAGAGAAGCCCCTGAGACAGTCCAGCACATCATAGCAGGGTGAAGGATGCTAGCAGGCAACACAGACATGAAATGGCATAACCAGGTAGCGGCCATACTGTACAGGAACATCTTTACTGAGTATGGACTGGAGGTCCCAGGGTTAAGATGGGAAACCCCCCCCCCAAAGGTGACAGAGAACAAACAGGCCAAGAGCCTGTGGGACTTCCAGATCCAGACTGACAAGATGGTGATGGCCAATCAGCCTGACATAGTGGTGGTGGATAAACATCAGAAGACAGTGGTGGTGATAGATGTCGCATCCCCCAGTGATAGCAACATCAGAAAGAAAGAACTTGAGAAGCTTGAGAAATACCAAGGGCTGAAAGAGGAGTTAGAGAAAATGTGGAGTGTGAAGGCAACAGTGGTACCAGTAGTGATCGGGGAACTAGGGGCAGTGACCCCCAAGCTGGGAGAATAGCTCCAGCAGATACCAGGAACAACAGAGATCTCTGTCCAAATATATATATATGTGTGTGTGTGTGTGTGTGTGTGTGTGTGTGTGTGGACCTGACTGACTGTGTATTATCACTAGTTTTATTCCAGTAAGTTCTCAGCTTGTGTTTTCATGTTGAGTATTACAACTTTATTTGATTAAAAAAAAGCCAGTTCATGCAATGTATTGAGTGTATATTCTTTAGGATTGTTTTAATTGGATAACATTCCATTTAAATTTCTACACACAACGATTAGTTCAGACCTACTGTACTGTATGCGCTTATTCTCCTCTGAGGTTCTTTAAACCTCTGAAGGACATCAGCTCATCCTGCTCCAACATTACACTGTCTCTATGGATGCTAATTAATTTAGTCATTCATTTATTGGTGCCATGACTGCTGGGTGCTATTCAGACTTCTCTACATTCTCAAAGACAGGATTATAGAATACAAGCCTTCCTTGAGTGTCAGGTTTCCTACTAGGACATTGTAGTTTTATACTATACATACACATTTCTGCAACAGACATTTTAACAAATAACAGAAAAGAAATTGGTGTTTAAATGTGACAAACCATATATATATATATATATTTATATTTTATAATTATTGTCATTAATTATTTCATGACCTTAGATAAGGAAAAGTTACAAATTTCATGAAGAAAAATAAAGGATAACCTGTACTTTGGTCAACTCAAAAACTGAAATGGGTCAAATTGACCCTTACCATAATACAAGGGTTAACACACATTTGAGGACTAATATCCTGTACGAACAATATTGGTACTGTATAAGTTCGGTATATGAGCGCTTACTTTGACCATCATTTTTAACCCAATTCTTACCATAACTTAACACTTATTATGTAGTCATTTTAAACACTACTTATGGTGTATTATGTTTCCAAATTCTGTCCTAATATGTTGCCTTTGGTGTTATTACAAATATATAGTTGCATGTAAGGGCATGTGAAGACATATATTTTCATGCTATTTATGAAGAATTTCCCTTTAGCCTTGGTTGAAGCAAATAATGATGTGATTTACTGTGGTATAAATGAAAATGAAAATGTCAGTGTTGCATGTTACAGATATCAGTACAGCAACTGGATAAAGCCGATAAGGTGCTGTCATAAAGCTCCTGCAGACTAACGCAACCACAGTCGATGCACTGAATAATAACACCTTATAAACTCTCCATTGGAAAGTCATTAAAATTCATTGGGCTATGTGACCTTATTCCATACTTATACTGTCTTATATGTATTTTATTACAACATCAGGCTAACAGAAACTCTCATAACACAATGCATTATGGATGTGTACAATTGCATCATTCAGACATTCACTAGATATGGGCCTCAGAGTTAGAGGTATTGTGCATAACAGATCCATATGTGTGATCTTTTCTTTGTTTCCACAGATGGTGCGGAATACTCTGTGTGTTATCTGTATGTGGGTTTGGCAACCTGGGCTTCTACACATAAATGGATCATCAAACTGTGCTTCTGGAGCCCAAAGTTTTATGCAGAAACACATTTAAGATTTTGTCCTTTGAACATACCTATAAAGCGCATATAATGGTTTACTGAGCTATATTGTGTCAATGCATATAAACATTGATAACCTACAAACACTACGTCCACTGTCACACACAACATATACACACAGAAAACAGACTTTAGATTTGAAACAAGCCTATTCTACTGCTCTGTGCCATAAATTTCCTCCAGTATGTGCAGCTGTTTTAACACCTCAGCGAGTATTGCTGGCCTACTAGTAACCAAAGGCATAAAGGCTGCAGTGGGGCAGTGAAACATGAAGGACTGCAGCCTTTATTATGACCTCTCCCACTCTCTCTCTCTGCCTTTCCTCCTTGCTTTAACCTGGTTTTATTAGCTAACAGATGGGCTGCCCCCTCTTTGCTGTTTAAATGACTGTATCCTGCAGCTACACAGAAAACGCACATCTCCTGTGAGCTGTTTGGGTTTAGCACCTCTGCTTAAGACTGCCAGTTTCATCCAGCCTGCAAGTCTTCAGTTAAACACCCAGAGTCATTGGACACCTGAAGCTGTACTTTCCTTACTGCCAGTTTTTTGTTTTTTTTTTTTTTTTTTTTTTAATGAGCTGCCAACATCTGAAAGTTAACTGAATCATTTCTTTCAATGACTTCACTCAAAATGTTTTAAAGACATTCAGTTAGATTTTTGTACACACATCTTGTTATATATATATATATATATATATATATATATATATATATATATATATATATATATATATATAGGGAAATAGAGAAAACCACATGAACTGCGCCATTGGAAAAAACTGTTGATCTTAAATGTTCATTTAGTGATTTGACCCTCATTTATGTTATTCATGTGGGAATGAGGGTCAGAACATCCGACGTGTGTCTCACAACCCCCCCCCCCCCCCAGGAAATCAAACCCAGTGCAATTTATCACAGAACCAGAAGGGGGGATGTTTTTTTTTCCCCCTAATAAATCATGTTACAGTAGGTAAGCTAATAAATAACAACATAAGGATAACAGATACATTTTAACTAGATATCAAAATAAATAACACTTAATGAACACTAACGCTATAAAAACCATAGTTTATCCACAGTTCTGCATATTTCTCAGCAGGGAAGGAACACACGTCTGGCCCATTGACGGCAAGAAAAAATGCTCATAAGGATGTAATTCATGTTACTAAATACACATTCACATTGTGTTATTGACAAGGGCAGCATGGGGACTGCACCAAATCTCCGTCCAACAGGCAGGCTTGAGAAATGTGACGTACGGAAGACCGCTTGCCCAGTGTCGCTTGGGGGACCTGTGTCATCAATCGAGGCTCAGCCCATGGACGGTGTGACCAGTAACAGCCCCTGTCACACCGGGGTCTGGTCTTCACGGAGTCCAGTTATGTGGTAATGCAGCAGCGGGTGGTAAACTCCATATGAGGCTGAATACCAGTACAAGACCCAGAGTCAACAAGTACCTTAAGAGAAAGTTGAAAAGAATTTTGGAGAGCTGGGACCGGCTCTGGGTCGGCTATGAAGGGTCAGGGGGTGAAGGTGGCGATCTTCACAACACCATCAAAAAGCCCCAAAGACCGCAGGACCCAAATGGTGATGTACCACCCACCCACCCCCCCGGCAAATCACACCCAGTATATATAGTTTGTATTTCCACTCGATGTTCTGGGACCTGGTGTCCATTTCACAAAGCAGTTTTAATGACAACTTTGAGTGTGTTAAGCCCAAATATAAGGAAAACCTTCAGTTTTTAGTTTCCCAAAGGGATGCAATTCAAACCACAGACATAGGTGTAACTAACCTGTTTCACAAACAAAATGAACTTTAATTCTCAGTCACTTACAATCGTAACAGACTATGAATCTAACCTGGTCAGGACCAAGTTTTTCTCAATGAAAGCAACGTTTCTCTCCGTCCTCTTTCAGTCACACAGTGTTCACTCATTCAGTCAGTATCAGTGAGTTCCCATATAAAACAGTTCTGTAATTGTGTTATTTAAAACATTTGAACAATGATACCATAGATGAAGGTGCAGCATTACTGTACAGAGAATTGGATATTCAACAGTAGATGGTTATTAGGCTGCAGATAGAAATTCTAGCATTTCCAGAAAAATTATCTTTTTTGCACTTTAAACATCTAAGTCTGACCAAGTGTAGTTTTGTCATTTGTAGTAAAATATCTCATCACACTTGAAATAAGACATAAAGAGTACCTTTTCAGCAAGATATAATAACTTATTTTTAGACGATAGATCTGGGAAATCTGATTTCAAGACATCTCACCAAGATATTTTTCACTCGTTGCATTGAGATTTTCTTTTGCTTGAAGAAAAAAAAATCTGTAAGAATACAGATAAATGGTACCACAGTGCTTCAGTTTCTCTTGTCTGTGTATTGTGATCATCTCTTTCAACTCACCAAATATTTTTATTTGTATTTTTTTTCAATCAATTACTAAAAATTTCAGGTAACCCCCTACATGGAGCCCCAATGACAAGGTTGAAAAACAGTAGCTAGATGTTTATTACTGTTAATAAATTTTTGTGAGTAACCTGTCAGACAGCATTATCAACAATTATAATAACCATACAACCATGGGTAAGTTGGTTTTGTAGCTCCACTTTCCAATCAACCGCATTTTCCTGACTTTCCCCACAGGTCAGTTTCATAAAATCATCTCATGATTTCAAATGTCCTTTCTGTTTTATAAAATAGTGCATCACAGCACACCTCCACAGGTTGGAGGTTAAGAGAATTAATTATTAAAGCCATAGTGACCATACTGTAAAAGTGTTGCCGGCAGCATGATAATACTCCCTTGATTTTCTTTTTCTTTTTTCTTTATCTTATTACCTGTTTCTCTGTTCCCTTTTTTTTCTTGAAATCCAATTAACAGAAGGCAGGCGCTCAGTGGCAGCACACCACATCAATTATTCATTGTGGGGGTTTTTTTTTCCTTTTTTTTTTTTTTTTTTTTACAGCGGATTCCTGTGAATATTAAAGACCTGGGAGCAGCCAACAGGCCAGATGTGTTACTTCACTCTCATCTGACAGTCAGGATTCCACCACTTCTTACTCCTCTGCTCTCCTTAGCACCTCTGCCAGGGAGCTCTGATCGCCAAATAGCTCTCACTGCTCTACTTAATGATAAAGATAAATATCTCAGGCAATGGGGTATATATGGTGGATATACTGGGTCTGGGTGAACCCCCCCCCCCCCTCTCGGTTTTGGACATCACCGTTAGGGTCCTGTGGTCTATGAGTGTTTCTGACAGTGTCAACACAAAATGCCTGAAAGACCAACTTCACATGCAACGAACTCCAAGTGGAGGGGGCTGTAAAGATTGCAGCCAGACCCGTAAGTCACCGTCTCCACCTGGGGGGGCAAGAGACAGGACGGGTCTCATGCACTCAGTTTCTGTGCTCAGAGAGAAGCGAATCCCGGTCCTGGGCACACTGCCAGGGCCGCGTATCGTGCACTCGCATACGGGCAGCAAAAACAATAAAAAAAACTGCCCCTGTTATTTTCCCCAATTCCTATTCATGAGCAAATGAATACCATGTACTCTATATGGGCCCAGATAACACCCCAACAGGGAAATAGAGATGACAACATGAACTACGCCATCAGAAATCACTGTTGTTATGAAATGTTAATTTACTGATTTGAACTTCATTTATGTTATTCAAGTGGGAATGAGGGTCAAAACATCCAATGCAAGCTTTTTTTTTCCTATGGAATAACCCCCCCCCCTTGCAGTTGTATTCAGTTATGATTTGTGTTATCACTGAGGTGGGAAAGTATTGTGATTTTAATTGTTCTCTAGATTATCACAGTAGGCTTTTACAAATTGGTTGATTTTCTAACAGCTAAGTAGCTGTCAAGTTAGCATAAACTTTAACGCTTTTTCAAGATGGCCGTGACCTGAAGTGAATTCCAAATGCTCCTATAGTGCCACTTGTTCATTATTTAAAGTGACAGAGCAGAGCAGTACATGACTTGTGCATCTGCTACATGCTGGCTTTGCTCATGTGTACTTTGAGTGCAGTCCTGTTTGCTGACCTGCAGTCTTCACATAGAACGATCAATTATGTAGTTAAGTGCATGTCAGGAACAGTGTGGTTCCTCGATGTGTGGTGGGAACTGGTTAAGGTTTACAACTGTAATGTTAATCAGACAGATTATTGGTTTAATAAGGAGAATTTGTGCATGTCTGTGTGTTTCTATAATGTGTGCATGGGAGTCTGGCTGTGCCACTTGTTTCTTATTTGTTAGCCAACTCTATTTCTAAGGCTCGTTTCACACGAAAACACTAAAGTCTTTTCTTGCATTGTTGGTTTTATACAAAAACAGAGTGAAAGTGAGCCTGAAAGGACTGAAAACACTGACCTATACATCTCACACCAGTAGTTAGTGACTTTTGTAGTAATAGACACCATGTACCTCTCCACAAAGTTATGGAAACAATTGGAATCCTGGTCATAGACACTGACCATTCAAGATTATTTTATTCTATCAGGTTTATTTGAAGCTTCATAGGTACAAGTCCAGTCAGAATAAGTCCGAAGAAGAGTACAAAAAGGAAGGGCAGTTTTTGGTCTTATATAGGTAGAAGAATGATCCATTTTTATTGTTGTAATGAAATAGATTTGAAACATGGTGACATTGACCTGGAATGTTCTGTCTCGAAGAGAGTGGGTAAAGAGATAAAAATCTCAGGTTCATGTCTGTCTCACCTAGGAAGGAGGAAGTGAAAGTACACAATGGAAAGTGTCAAAGACAAAAAATAACAGAGTTCCTGTTCAAAAATACTTTGCTTTGCACCTTACAGACAAATCCTGTTTTTGTCTAATTCATGTCTGATCATTTGAAAGAGATGGTATTGTTCATACGTCTCGCTGCAAATATGCTTGATACGTCTGCGTTCACGTCCATTTGCCTTGTTATCGCCGCCAAGGAGGTTATGTTTTTGCCAGAGTTCGTCTGTCTGTCTGTTACTGTAGTTAGCAGTGATGTGCGGGTCAATGAATTAACGTCACGCAACCAACAGCTTTTTTAACAAACCCGCCCGCGGCTCAGACCGCATAAATATATTTGAAAAGAACGGACCCGACCCGCTTCTTGACCCGCATTTTTTTTTTAATGTAGTCAATTGTCTTTATGAACCACAAACGGCCTTAGTCACTACCTGCATTTATTTCAATGTTAAAATCCATTTAAATCCGGTTTCCACAGAAAAGAAAACACTGGGAGCCGCTCATCATCTTTAAAAACCTCAGTGAATGCGTCCCAATGCGTTTCTATGTTTATGGAGCTTCCACTCTCCTAACTTGACTTTCTCTCTTGCTCCCTCCATATTTTAGGATACTGACGATGTTGTACGTCACCTTCATGGACATTCAGTTAATGAAGCATATTTACCAGGTTATTTTAATGTTTATCTAATGACCTGTAACTGCAGATGACCACGGGTGACCACGGGCACCTGCTCACTTTGGGTCAGGCCGTGCATCACTGACGTGTTGGGGGTGTCACATTTGTTCCAAATGATTAGATTTTGGTGGTGATCCGGAACACACACTGGATTCTGGATCACTTTGAAATTTTACATTGTGGTAAATGGAGAATACATTTCAAAGTGATCCAGAATCCAGGATCTCTTCCTGATCACCATGAAAATCTAACCATTTGTTCTTTCTGACACTCCCAACACATCCTGAAAATTTCATATATTTCGTCTACAAGTTTTTGAGTTAACTTGACCCTCCCACCCCCGATCACCACCGAAATCTAATACTTTCCAGATCTATGCATTATGAAACTACCCTGTAAATTTAATTCAAGATCTGTCCATAACTTTTTGAGTTATCTTGCTAACTGACAGACAGACAAACAAACAATCTCTGGCAAAAACATAACCTCCTTGGCCGACCTCTCTTCATTCGGAGGGGGGAGGTCTGCCTTGACTCATCTAAAACTGCCTTAACGTTGTCACAGTCTCCTATATCCTTGATGAGTCTGATTTCTGTGTAGCTGGTTCTGTTATTTTTTTCCTCAATAACTCTTTTCTTATTGCCCCAAAACATCACCGATTCCAACAACAAAAAATCATAAAGTTTCCATATTCAATTTTTAAAGCTTCATTATGGGTTAGGAAGAAAAAGAAGGGGTTGGAATTGATAGTGTACACAATTTAAATTCCACTTTCTCCTATGGACCATAAATAAAGATGGGTCATACATTTTTCCCCCTGTTTGAAAAGACTTGGTTTAGCAAAATTTATGAACAAATCCAAGAGGGAGAGCCTCAATGTAATTTCCCCTGAGATTACTTTAGCTAAAAGGCATTGTGCAAACATATTGCCTAAAGCAGCTTTAATAAGAATGTGAATAAGAAAACAGATGAAAATCAACCACCACCTGCTGTGTGTGTGTGTGTGTACATGTGTGTGTGACGAAATTAAAAGTGCCTGTTTATTTTCAGATTTTCAAATGAAAAATGAAGATTCTATTTTTTGTCTAATTTCTCTTCCTGTAAAACTAGTGAGAAATTCTATATTTATAAATCTAATGTTTCAACTGCTGACTGATTATAAAGGTATACAGAGAGAGAGAGAGATCTGCTATTCCACTATTAACAGTATCACACTACCAAAATATGTTCAAAAAATGCTTATTTTCTGTCTTACAAAGAGGGTATAGGTTTTTTTAGTCACATGACAGATTCAATTAATCTGTAATTACATTAGTGCCAATCACATATGAATAATTTTAAAATTATCACTGATGATAAAGATACAAAAAAAAAAAAAATAGGAATTCCAGTTAACCCTGATTGTATTCATCTCTTTTCTGGGTCTTTATCATCACTGATTATTTATGGAATTTAGAAATAGGGTATTATCTGCATAAGACAGAACCACGCATGAATAATGGCATAATTCTCAATTCTCCAATTGATCAATGGAGTTGGACACAAAACTAGTCACTGCGGAGGTTATTCTTTTGATTGTGACAGAAATGATTAAAGCACCAAAATGAGTAGGGGTGAACTTTAGGACATATGGCATGGTTTCAGAAGGGGTGGCAAAAAATGTGACCCTCCGATCACATGGTTTTATCTCAAAATATTTTTTTAGTGTAACATCTTATTGTTAAGAATTTTCTTTTTTGAAAATATATTGTCCACTGGAGAGAAATGTATCACTTGGAAATTATACCTATAAACATTTTTAGGTATGTTAATTGAACTAACTTTAACAAATTACCATGGTAACAGCCATTTTGGGGTGAAAATGGGGTATTTTTTGTGAGCAAAAAAAAAAACCCTATCTTGCAAACCGATACAGATATTTAAACAATTTTTGCATCATTCTTGTCCTAAAACCATCAGTACATTTTTAATCATTATGAAGTGGCAAAGGTAGTTTCATAATATGGAATATTATGGAGTATATTATGGTATATTTGGGGTAGAATAATTAAGTTCTTGCACTTGAAATTGTCAATTATCTGCTGAAATGAATGTTTTGCTTAATTGAAAGCAAAAATTGTTTAAGTATCTGTATCAATTTGTGAGATAAATTTTTTTGTTTTGTTTTGCTAACAAAAAAAGCCATGTTTCACCTGAAAATGGCTGTTACCATGGTAATTTGTTAAAGTTAGCTCAATAACATACCTAAAAAAGTTCATGGTATCCATCGGTATCATTTCCAAGTGTTAAAATCTTTCTCCAGCACTTGATATATTTTCTAAAAATAACATTTTTTTTGGCATCCCTTCTGAAATGATGCGGTACGTCCTAAAGTTCATCTCGACCAATTTTGGTGCTTTAATCATTTCTGTAACGATTCTTCCAAATATTTGGATTAAGTTACCCCACTATAGGAATGCATAGTGATTTAAGTTTAAGTTCTTTACTGCATGTCATCCTCTGTTTGATGAAGGCTAAAATGCCCATAGAACATAATGTATTCCAAAAAAAAAATGAGAAATTCATCATGAATGCAGTCTGTCTAAATATTTTATCAAAACGACCAAATTTCACTAGTGTTTTTCATGGAGCTCATATCATCTTAAGAGGAACTGGGCCCCATGTGGTTTCCCCTGTAGTTTGCACCCCGTTGTTCTGACCTAACTCAGTTAGTGCTGATATTAACATCATAAAGGATCCGAATGCGAGAATTAGATCTGATATACATCTTCTATATTCGCTGACATGCTGAGTTTTTGTACTACGAGTTCACAGCACATCCCATAACATGAAAAACTACACTGGTGGGTTCTCATGAGCCATAAAACAAGGAATATTTAGAATCAGCAGAGGTTTAGGAGTTTAAAATAGTATTTATATGCTCTTTTTCTACACTAGTCCTACAGATATTACAGGTTACATTTATATAACCTGTTATTTTACATGTACATCACATTTGGACTATAATATAAAACCATACATCAGCATGTATTCACTTGTATATCCATGTCCCATACCCCCTTTTCTTTCTTATGTTGACTGACAGGGGTATTTATTGTAGTTATGGCAAATTGATGTCTGAATTATTCCAAAAAATGTATAAACTAATGAATTAATAATGCCATAATTCATCTGTTTTGATAAATTGACTGCTCCATAAAGGACAATAATAAAGGATGTTTAATTAAATTATATTCAACAACCAAAATGAAATTATGATTGAATGATTAAAGTAAAAGTCTATCCATTGAAAAAACACATTTGAGATGTGAAACAGATGTGGCAGTATGTTGACTGTCCAGAACTCTAAACTTCTGTACTCTCTAAAATAATTATATTTTTTCATTGTAGTTTAAATTATTTAGTTAGAAATCATATACCATAAGATATAAGATTGATTATGTTCATTGTAAATCATGGAGCTTTATCTAAATTTTATAGCCCTGTATATGCTTCAATAAGTGTATTTTATATTTTGTATTTTATGTATTACATCAACCTGCTGAAGGGACTACAAATGGAAATTAGCAGGAAATGTTACAACCTTGTACATGCATCTCTCCTTCACCACAATGGTTAATGTTTATATGTACACTGTCCCTTAAAAAAATATTAAACTTAAAGTTCTAAGTGTTTGACAACAATCAGTCTAATGGACTATTGGTATCATTTGTCGTCTGTTCGTCACTATTTTTAAAGTATCTTCGTCTCTGAAACTGTCAGAATGACTTGCAATTTATTATGGAGTAAGATCTACCACATTTGATAAATAAAAAAGGGGAAATATTCTTTCATTTATAACTTTGAATTAAAAAAAAAAACATACCCATTGTTTGTAATGAAACCCATTTCAAAAACAGTCGAAGATATAGATGTAATTACTATTGGCTACAGACAGAAAGTCATACATAGGCTTTCATGTGGTGTCATGACCTTTGACCTTGAGTGACCTTCAAAAAATAATCATGGATTGCATTTATATAGGGATTTTTTGGCCACTCAAAGTGCTTCACATTCACCCTCACATGCACCCTCTGGTGGTGGTAAACTACATACGTAGCCACAGTTGCCCTGGGGCAGACTGACAGAACCGTGGCAGCCATTTTATGCCTACAGCCCCTCTGACTACCACCAAACATTCATACACCAGTGTGAGTGACACTAGAGACAGGGAGGGTGAAGTGTCTTGCCCAAGGACACAACGGACCGACTAGGACAGAGCAGGATTCGAACCCTAAAAAAGGTCGAACTAATGTTAAGTAATGTCTTTAAATATGCCGGTGGACTACATTACCCTTGGTGCTATTTTTTATTTATTTATTTTTATTGCATGATTTTTGCGTTTACACTTCCTCAGCATTTTAACTTCTTGAAAATGTGTTTTAGAAAATTTTTTTAATACCTTTTTAGTTTATAAACTCCAAGGATACTACTGTAAGTAATGCGATTAGATAAAAATGCATAACTTTAAACACAATAACAGATGCTCACATTCGTCACCTGATTGGATCTTATCAATCATTCTAAGCCAGTGTACACAAACTTGGCCAGTTAGCCTAAAGCTAATTCTGATTCTATCTTTATTTCCCTGATTCGTCGCCCTCATTTCACTCAACCCTGTCCAGATGAAAATGGAATGTTGCCTGTGACTACGAGCTGTTGTCAGCATGGATACAGGATTACAGAAGATTCTGCCCTTGTTGTCTGCGGTAGCATCTGTTATGAAGTTATATTCTACATTTTGTAACGGTCCCACTGATCACATCCATAGCAGTAGAGATGGTCTATAACAGGGGTGTCAAACTGCGGTCCTGCATGCATGTCCTGCATTATTTTTTTCATTTTGTAAATATGTATTTTGTTTTTTGTTTATTTTGTTGCTAATTTTGTTTATTTTTCTACATTTAGTTTTTTTTAAATGTCATTTTTCTTTGATTTTCTGCCATTTGTGTCGTACTTTGCTGATGTTACCAATTATTTTGTTAGCTTATTGTTAATTTTTGTTTGTGTTGATGCTCATTTTATTTTATTTTTTTTTACTTTTTTACTGATCTAAAGTTAAAGGGTTAAACTGAATCACACGGAAGAGGGAAATCTCTAAAACATGTAGGACACCGGCCCTGGAGAACTGGAGTTTGACACCTGTGGTCTATAAGTAATATCCTATCATTTCCAAGTCTAGCATCATCATCATCATCATCATCATCATCATCTCCTTTGGTGATGAAGCTAAAATCCTAGCGTGGACAGATGATGCCACAAGCTTTTTTTCTGTGGGAAAAAAAACATCCCCCCTATTTTTTTTTTTTATTATTATTATTTTTTTTTTCAATAAAAATCACACCCTGATTTCACTGAAACATCCAGTTTAACCTGAACAGAATAGAGCACATGCAGCAGTGAGTGTGACATTAACTGGAGTTAACTGTATTTTCTACAGTTTATGTGGCATATTTTTTTTAATATATATAATTCTTATTAAATGGCATACATTTCAGTTGATTAACATTTGCACATACAGTAAATGTGTTAATTCTACAGCTGCTACACAATTGGTCACACTCCTACACAAAAGTGACTGTTATTTATGGGTCTATATTCATGAGTCTGCGGTGCACAGCATTAACCACAGACACTGGAGCAGCTCCTAACCATGCAGGCCATGAAGACTCAATTCTGTCTATTTCCAAAGGCACATGGCTCAGCTGCAGCTCAGCTGGACATCAGATGCATTTAGTGTCAGAATAAGTATCCACAAATCAATGTCACTTGTTTTTTCTTGACTTTTAAAACAGGGACGTGTGTGCTGGGTCACTCTGACATGATCACTTCATTTACGTAGTTTCCCGCAAACCACAAGGATTTGTTCCCTTTTCTTATAAATTTGCTGATATTTTACGAATCATAAAGACCTTTGCACTGGTTTGTAATCACACTAAAATGAAGACGCGTCACATCCAGTCACATGTTGGTGTCAGTTTTGATAACATGTAAATGTGTGTAATAACTAGAAAAGCACTTTGAGAGCGCAGACTTCCACCAAAGTAGACCCCCCCCCCCCCCCTCCCATCACCACCAAAATCTAATCATTTCCAGATCTGAACTTAAGTAGAAGTACAGCTACTGGTGTGAAAAAATACTCTGATAAATGTAGAAGTACTAATTGAACTGCTTTACTTAACTAAAAGTAAAAAAAAAAAAGTACAATTTCTCACAAAAGTAAAAAGTGAAATTGCACGAATGCAATAGTACTTATTTAACCAGGAAAAATCTGAAAAGTTTCAAACATATAAAATAAAGCATGTGAGTTACTGTGTAGATCAGAGGTGTCAAACATGCGGCACGGGGGCCAAATCCCGCCCGCCTAAGGGTCCAGTCTGGCCCTTTGGATGAATTTATGAAATGCAAAAATTACACTAAGATATACGTTATTTTGGTTCATGGTTCACATACAGACCAATTCAATCTCATTCTAAACTATAAATATTCACAAGTTTAAAAAAAAATTTTTAAAAATGTATTTAGTGACATTAAAAGAAAGTATAATTACACAGAAAAATCTCAATAATCAGAACAAATATGAAAAATTGGAAATGTTTTAAGAGGGTATTATAATAATATTTCACCTATAACTAAATATTTAGTGTATCTGTAGATCCACTGTGATCTGTAAGTTAGAATATACATATGTAAATGATGAACTAAAGCCTAAATATTTGTTTTCATAATGAAATGTTACTTTTTTCGCTCTAAAACAGAGAGAAAAGTTTGGAGTTGACATTATTTATGTATTGTTTTTTTGTTTAGTTTTGTAACTGGTTCGGCCCACTTCAGGTCAAATTTAGCTGAATGTGGCCCCCAAACTAAAATGAGTTTGACACCCCTGGTGTAGATAATGCGTTTGATAGGGTCACTGTTTTGTGGGTATGTGCAGGAAATTTAGAATAAACAGGGAAAAAAAAAAAAAGACTAAACAGGGAAAAAAGTCACAGTTGAGATAAAAAGTCATCATGATATTTAAAAAATATATATATATAAATATGAAATTAAAAATACATAATTTTAAGAGAAAAGGTCAAAATTGTGAGATAAAATGTTTAAGTGAAAGTAATGACATTAAATGTTAAGTAAATATCCCACTTTTCTAACTTTGACAAAATATACTTCATTCTTAGTTCTCAAAATGGCAAAGATTTTCAAGGACATTAAATATAATCCTTAAAAAATAATCTGCCTTTATAGTAAATAACAGGATTTATTAAAAGTCTAGGTCAGGTTATGCAAACAGGAAATAATTTTGTAGGAGTTGTAGTAATGTGATGTTGTATAGTGTCTTTCTTTATTTTTTAGCAGAAATCATACTGTTTTTATTCATTTATTTGTATGTAAATACACAAAACATGGAAATACCAAACTTGTTTTGAGTCAAATATTTCAATTGTGTGTTTCTGGGTAAAACAGCAAGAGGCCCTGCACCCAAAATATCAACTCTACGTCAAATTATTGTATAAATATGTGTAATATTTGAGGCAATGACAACAAATTAAATTAACACAATTCAAAAAATATGCTACCAGCCATTTTAATGATAATAAGTACCTACTGTGAGTTGTTTCCATTTTCTTAATTTTTTTATTTTTTTTTTTTAACTTACAAAACTGTATCTACTTAAAAATTTCACAAAGCACAAAGGTTAGGTCATGTTGTATTTCCAGCTCCATGCATTTTCAAGTATATAGAACAAATAACAGTAGTTGGTACCTTGTTGTTCAGTGCCATTTAATTTGAAGAATGGATTACATAATTTTATTTTCCATTTGATAAATCCACATTTTCTACCTATCTGGCATGTACCACACGCTCGATATTTGTTTAAAGATGCCAAAAGACCTTGTATCAATGGAACATTTACATAAGAGAAACCTACAGTTGAAAGCTATTTCTTTTTGAGACAGATAAAACCAGTAGCTTTTTATGTTTCATGCTTGAAAAGAACTGTTTTTTTTTCTGCTTTCAAACAGAATAATATACTATAGAAGTCCATTTCCATCAGTGGGGGAAAAAAAAAAATCCCCATCATAACTATGATATAGGAAAAGTAATAATTATAGGATAAAAAAGTCAAGATTATGATGAAAAAGTCAAAATGTTCAGATCAAAAGTTAAAATTATGAGATTAAAAAATTGAGATTATGAAATAAAAAAAAATTGGGATTACGAGATAAAAAAAAATTTAATTATGGGATAAAAAGTCATAATTATGAGATGCTAACTGCACATGTTCTGCTATGGTTCAGTGGAGTAGATATAAACAGTTCACTGTCTATATTATTTTTCTGACATAATAAAACCCAAATCATAAAAGTGTTAAAATGATACTTTACTGATCAAAGATTTAGGGCTCGAACATAGTTGACACAATGATATGCATACGTGGCATCGGCCGCCATTACACGTCCATGTGCCGATCCGCACAATACCTTGCGTTATTGTTGGGAGCGATGCTGCAAATATTGTACATTCTTTCATGTATTTGTTATATTCATAGAAGAAGTATTCCAAAAGTGGCTGGACACAAAGAGAAGCTGTGTGAAGTGATTAGACAATATTGTCATTTCTATGCACTGTAATAAAAATGTCTCTCTTCATCTATGCCTGAAATACGGCGCACCAGAGAAACAAACTCGAAGGGCGAATATACCATTGATGTTTTTTTTCTGCCGTCGATGTAAAATGACCAATAGAATACACTCTTCTTCAGTTGTCATTTTGACTGATGTCACCCCATAGGTGATTCTGGTACCACCTACTGCCTGAGTGGTGAATTGCAGGTGACGTACAGCCAGTGATGCTTGCGTCAACTTGTACAAATATGAAAAGGGGACATGTCACTCACATCATTTGCACATTGTTCGTGTTGCGTATGCGTAGCAATGCGTCGATTATGTTCGAGCCCTTAGGCTCATGTAGCGTCAACCTAATTGTTTTTATTCCATTAATTTTATTTCATACCATTTACAAAAGTTACCTTGTTTAGAACTGAATAATAATAATAATAATAATAATAATAATAATAATAATAATAATAATAATAATAATAATAATAATAATAATAATAATAATAATAATAATAATAATAATAATAATAATAAATACCTCTAACATATATAGCGCTTTTTTGGGCACTCAAAGACACTTAGTACAAAAGTTACCTTGTTTAGAACTGCATAGTTGTGTTGGTGATGAAAACTCCACTCAATAAGACAGTACTTTAGCAGCACATGTGCTGCTAAAGTCAAATAATTTTGACTTTTTATCTCGTAATTATGAATTATTATCTCATAATTTCAACTTTTTTTTATCTCATACAGTAATTAGAATTTTCCTCTTTCATAATTATAACTTTTCATGGGATTTTTTTTTTTCTCCAGTGGTCCAAACAGGCTTCCATACTATACAGGACAGTAGGCAAACTGATTCCCAATGGTTCATATGCATCACAGTGAGAACAACTGTTATTCAATGACCTTGACCTGTCTATAAAATATAGTTATAATTTCAGGTATTTATCAGAGAAAATTAGTTTTCATGAGACGAGAAAGCTGTGAAAAATGACAGTTGAAGATTAGTTGTAGAAGGATTTAATATCGACTGTATGTGTTGAATTAACATGAAAAAACTGTTTTCCCTCCCTCTCTCTCTCTCTCTCTCTCTCTCTCTCTCTCTCTCTCTCTCTCTTTCTCCTTCAGATTCAGCATTTATGTATGAGTTATGTTCATACACCTGCTACCTTGGCAACGGTACAAACACCAGTCCTATCTTTCATCATAACTCATTTGTAAAGTTGCACTTTTAGCTTTGGATTCTAGGTAGCTATAAAATGCATTATACAACAGTAGAACTTGTCAAGATAGAAAATGAAGTTGCCTTGAGTAGAGAACATGTGAGGTTTCACAACAAAGGCGTCAAGTCATATTGAGTACATCTTTTATTTTGCTGTTTTTGCGTGCCTTTGTATTCTCCTGCTTTCTTCTGCATTGCAACAGATGTGACATTTTCTTTAAATACATTAAGTCTGTATCTTGCTTTAATCAAAATGTATGTTTTTTGTGCTGAGGTGAAGTATTATTTGACCAGTACTCATGTGTTTACCATCATCCAGTGGCATTGCTTGTGGATTTATAGGCCTTTATAGGGAAAGTATGGGAACACATAAAAGGAATTAGTCTCCAGTTTTTCTTTGTTAACAACATAGATTTTTACATGACCCAAACACAACATTAACATGAATCGAATGTCACATTTTTTCTACTTAGAAGTACAGCTACTTATCTGGAAAAAATTGAAGTACTGATTCTACTTCTTTACAAAAAAAAAAAAGTTACGAATTTTAATAAATTATGAAAGTAAAAAGTAAAAGTGCATGTTTTGCCATTTTGATTTTCTAATTCCATACTGAATGGTACTGATGGGAGTTTTGCACCAGGTCTAGTACCTGACGGGTAACCTGTAAAAATGTGTGGTGACAGGTAAAAAAAAAAAAAAAAGAAAAAATACAATTAGAAAAAGTTTAGACCCTGTGCTCCTTGTCTTCTACACTGATTTTTCCCCTAATCATCTGTTTAGTTTGGAAAGATAACGAGCCTATTCTGAAATATAAAGGGTATATTGTGTTCAACCAAACTTTTCCACAATCATTTTGACCTGCAGCAACTAGTATATGATCAAATTTCAAGTCAGAGGCTACATGATGAAAACAGAAGACGCAAAAGTGGCGTCTCATCTTCAGTTTTTCATCCGCGTTTAGACGAACGTATTGTAATTGTCCATCCGTCTCTGTTTGGCTATGGTATGCGTCTGTACAATAGCTGAAACAACTTCTGTACATTTACTAGAGCTGCTAGTGCTAATGCTAATGCTAATGCTAGTGCAGCTGGAAGATCTGTGGGATCAAGGTTGTCAGACATGTTTGTTGCTTTACCTGCTCAGCGTATGAATGTAACGAGAAAGTGTAGGTGACGTCGACATATGTGACGTAAAGACGTGAACATGTACATTTCTTTCGATTTAGACAGAGACGCAACTGAGCGTTTAGCTTAGCTTAGCGTATATATATATATATATATATATATATATATATATATATATATATATATACACATACACACATAATGGGTTGTACAAAGTGGTAAATGGACTGCACTTACATAGAGCTTTTCCACCTACATGATGCTCAAAGCACTTTACATTAGCCTCACATTCACCCATTCACTCATACACTAGTAGGTTTCTAAGGTTCTATTAGTCCTACTAGGAGCCTAATGGTATGGCCACATCGAATGCAAATTTTCACATTTGTGCGTCGAAATTATATACAAAGTCAATGGAGAGACGCGTTTGGATGCAGATTCACCTGGGGCGGTGCGTTGGAGGTGTTCCTGCAGCACGTGGGATGCGTGGCTTTGGCGCATTGGAGTGTCCAGGCGTTGGAGCAGTTTCTTGCTGCAAATAAGCGGAAATACGGGAGTTGAAAATATTGAACTTTTCAGGCGTATTTGCGTGACGCTGTGCTATGAAAACCAATTAGCGTTGAGATGCTACCAATGTCGACCCGGAAAGCGACAGAAAGAAAACCTGAACCTGAAATACTATTGAAAGCGGACTTCATCCAGATGGAATTCCTGGAGGAGGTGGTGGAATTCCCTGTGCTGCAGGCGCTTCTGCAGGATCAGGTGAACCCAAAAGCAACGCTGTCTGATCCTCGGATGTATGGGACCTCCAGAGCAGTTATCCAAGTCATCTGAGCTATAGTTGAGGAGAGACTGAAGTGGCAGTTTTTGTTTATCTGTGTTTATCCAGGGTCCAGACTCGGGCGTTACGCGATTGGAGTGGCCGCAAATTGTCCAGCGTCACAGGTAAATTCGTGTTTGGTGTGGCCGTAGCATAAGTCAGGGTTCAGCGTCTTGCCCCAGGACACTTTAACACATGGACAGCCAGAGCCGGGACATGAACTGCCAACCTTTCAGTCATTGGACGACCTGCTATAGCAACTGAAACCACAGCCGCCCAGAGTGGAGTTGGAGTTTTTATACAACTTATTATCTTTATAGAAGTTTTTTTTTTTTTTTTTTTAAACCTCAGTCTTTACACAGCAAGGGATGCAATTGTAATAATTTGAAATAAACACAGGAAGCTGGGTAACCTTTTCACTTTTGCAGTGTCAAAATAAACCACTAAAGTAAACAGTACGCTTCAAACTTCTGCCCCAAAAGTCGATAGAAAGGAATGTTTGATTTTAGCCCAAACAAAGAGGACAAAGAGCAGTGATACATACATATTTTTATTTCCTTTTTTTTTTTTTTGGTGGAAACAGCTGGTTGAAGGATGATAAGGGCTTCAAATACAAGACAGTTTCTTTCTAATAATAATAATCATGTACATTTTGTTTAGATAAAGTTTTTGTTGGTGAGGTCTTCTGGTCACTTTAGCCTCATCTGAAACTATTTATGCCATGTAAGATTACCAGACTGAGGTTTAAACTATTAATGTTTTGATATTAGTTCTGTAGTTTTGTGATAAATGGACTGCATTGACATTTTGTTTTACTTTTTTTTTTTATTGTGCTGGCATTTTGTTCATGTTTCTAATTCAGAAGGGAAGGAATCATGATTCATTTCCTGCATTAAATCATAAACACCCTGCAGTACTTTTGTGTTGTTGTTTTTTTTTCTGTATATTTAACTTTTCTTCAGTCATTTATCATTAATTTATGATATTTTCTTTTGGATTGGGTATTTTTTCAGTGTGAATCCTATATTTTCCTATGCTTAATTTACTAATCATGTGGATGTTCATTAAAACTCAGATTAAAGTTGAAAAAAGCAGAAATTTTACATTAATTATTGACATGGATTGATAAGATGAATGGTTCAATAGGAATTAAACATTTTAGATTAATAAATGGTTTTATTTAACTGTGTATGTTTGGGTCTTTATTGGTTAAATCTGCAGTATTTTCATTATTATTATTATTATTATTTTTTATTTTATTTTTTTCCCATCACTGGGCAAAAATTACATAATTACCTATTAGTATAATTTGATTCAAATGCTTTGAGAAGACATTTCGACTTCCGTATTTACACTTTACTTATGTTTTTCTTTAAAAAGGCATATTTTGTCCATTTTGTTGCATACATACAGTACATGATTGACAACTGCAATAACCAATTGCTGATAAGATCCCTTCAAATGTGCCCTGGATGTTATTCTACTTAGAAGCTTAGAAAAATGCCTTCACATTCATTTATGAATCCATTTTACTTCAGTTTAAAGCCTAATTTAACTCGTCGTTATGGTAACATTGCTGTATGTCATAGCGAGGTACAAATGGATTTTTGTTTTATTTCTGCTAATGGTATTCATAAACCCACAGTGCCTCCACATAATACTTCAGATGCTTTATTATCATGCTTATCTACTCAAAATTTGTTATATTTTTTTTTGCCATTTTCCTGTAACACCTGTAACCCACCACGTCACGAGTACTTTTTAAAACACCTACACAGTCCTATTCAAATACTTATTCTGAACAGACTTTTCCATATCAAACATTGCAATTTGTTTCTGGTGAAACAACAGGTAGCTTTTGGAGCTAAAAGTGACACCTGAGACCTCATTTACTTTGAGGGCACAGCTATTTGTCTCTTGTCCAGTCCGATTTTTGGGCTGCAGTTGTGAAAGCTCAGTTGTCATTGAATGCAGTTGCACAATAGTGGACCTATCCTATTAATGGTCGGGTTTTAAAGCGACCCTGTTATCTGTAGAGAATAAACACTTCACTGGAGAAAAACGCTTCTCTAAACACAAGTTGAACAAAGAGATATTTTGCTTAAATTAAGCAAAAAAAAAAAAAAAAAAAAATCTAATAGAATCTGCCAATGGAACAAGTGAAAGCTAGAAAAAAAAAAAACAGAAATGATCCAAATGAGTGCTACAGTAGATGACTGAAATTTTAGCATAATATTTTTTATCACATCAAAGAAGGAATAATATGGAGTTGCTTTTTTTGTATTTTTATTTTTTTTTATTATTAAATAAATTTAAAAAAATCTATGTCTTTCTCATTTCTAGTCCAAATATCTCATCACACTTAAAACTAGAAAAGCACTGAGAGAGCGTAGACTCCACCAAGGCAGATCAGACCCCATCCCCAAAATATACATGGTAACATTTAGATTTTTTGCAGTGTAATAATTCATAAAAAATAATGACTCCATATTCACCTTCACCGAGGAGTTTGTTTGTCTGTTAGCAAGATAACTCCTGCATTTTGGATCACTTTGAAATGAATTTTCCATTTACCACAATCTAAAAGAATCCAGGATATCTTCCAGATCAACACCAAAATGTAATAATTTGTTCCTTGTGACACTCCCAACGCATCCAGAAAATGTCATTAAAATCTTCTTATGACTATCTCATAATATTTTATCACACAATTTAGACTTTTTTTTATCATATTTATGCATTTTTATCTCATATTTATGATTTTTGAAATCTTATAATGATGACCTTTTATCACAATGGTGACTTTTTTTCCCCCATTTTTCCTAAATTTCCTAAATTTCTTGTCTATACCCACAAAACTTAGTAACTGTGACTCGATCAAACACATTTTCTACACTTTTTTAAGGGTTTATTTTTGGTTATTTTTGAAACTTTTCTGATCTTTCCTGGTTAAATAAGTATTTCATCCATGGGGAAAAAATAAATAAATAAATAAAATACAGCGTTACTTTATACTTAGCCTAATTACAATTCAGAAGTTGTACTTTTTTTTTTTTTTTTTTTACTTTTACTTGAGTAAAGGAGTTCAATCAGTACTTCTACTTTTACCAGAGTATTTTTTTACACCAGTAGCTGTATAGAATGGGAGTACTTTGACCACCTCTGTCTAAAAACATGTTTAAGATCAGTTCTAATATCATCTAAAACTGGTTGCAAAAATAAATAAATCATCCACCAACCAAAAGCAGCTGTTTTGTCATCTGTCAACTACATAAAACCAAGATGATATATTAACATTATCCCGCAGTGGGCTGGTCTAAAATAAATACACATAAAAAGTAACATGAAAATGTCAATAGATGGTTTTAATCTTACTGTAAATTACACCTCTGACATCACTGGGGTGAGTCATGATTTACTGTGTGGAGCGACAGATATATTTCTTTTTCAATCAGTGTTATAATTAGATCTCCAAGCTGACATCATTTCATTCACACTATATCCACGTCAGCACAAGGGAGTCATGTTCATGTCAGAGACCTGGTCACAGCTGCACTGCTCTAATATACAGGTAATAAACACTAGACTTTCAATCATTCATTGATTTTTCTGATGGTTGTGGCGATCCTGGAGCTTATTCCAGCTACCAATAGTGAAAGGTGGGGTACACTCTGGATGTGTCGTCACTACAGGCTCCAAATATACAGAGGTGATTAGAGTACTCACATTCTGTAAGTAGAAGTACAGCTACTTGTGTGGAAAAATACTGTGGTAGAAATAGGAGTATTGATAAAGTAAAAAGTAAAACTGCTGTTGCCTGGCAAAAGTTTTTTTTTTTTTTTTTTTGCTTAATTCCAAATGTATTATTATTATTTTTTACATTTTTATATTATTTTTGCTTAATTCAAGCAAACCTATATGCCAATGGAAAAAGTGAAAAATAATTTAAGATGTCTTGACATGAGATCATGAAGATCTTTTGTTTATAAAATAAGTTTTTAAACTTAAAACTTAAAATATCCTTTTTAAATAGTAAATGGACTGTACTTATATAGTGCATTTTATACACCAGCGCTTTACAACTCCTCACATTCACCCATTCACACACACACACACACACACACTCATACACCAGTGTCGATTTACTTAAAGGACTGGGAGGAGCTTACGGTTCAGTGTCTTGCCCAAGGACACTTCAACATGTGGACAACCACTGCTACAAACCCCCAAGCACTCGATCATTAGACGACCCACTCTACCAACTGAGCCACAGCCAGGTTTTAGATGATTATGTCGTTTGTTAAATGATAAATGGACTGCACATATATAGTTCTTTTCCAGCTTCATTGATCTCAAAGCGCTGTATATTAGCCTCAAATTCACACTTTCACACACACCAGTAGCTTTCTAAAGTTCTGTCAGTCCTACTGGGAGCCTAAGTATAAAGGTTCAGTGTTTTGCCCAAGGACACTTCCACATGTGGACAGCCAGAGCCGGGACACAAACCACCGACCTTTCAGTCTTTCAGTATTTCGACTACAAATGAGAAAAATACACTTGGTGAGATTTAGATTTTTTTTTCCCCATTGTAGTAGCTAGCGAGGTTTCAACCATTGGAGGGAAGCATCACTTAATATTTAACAGAATATTTAGGATTTTTATACCCTGGATTTGAATCAAATCAAATCAAATCAAACTTTATTTATATAGCACTCTACATACAAGAAATGCAGTGTTTTACAGCATTAAAAACATTAAAAACAAGTACCCATCCCTCCCACCATATATTCACACCCACACACACACACACACACGCACGCCCACACACTCTCAGCATCAACTATAGGAGACATGACCTGGCACTGAGCATTAAGGAAACGTCTACCCTGGGGTCCTCCACACTGGGAGGGGCCCCAGGCCATGACCACTAGAGGCGCCGGCACACGGACCCCCAACACCGACAGACAGGGAGAGCCCCCCCCCACCAAGGTGAGGAGCCCCCCCAACCAGCCGGGCCAAAGGAACCCGCGGGCAGTACCCCCAGCAGCGGAAAATCAATATTTAAACCGACACAACTATAGACCGACTGCATGTATTGTACGTTAGTTTTCAGTTGAAAAACGCCTGTGGTTGTTGTTCGCTCTTTACTTGGTCTTTAATTTGTTAGTGGGGAGGATCAATGGTAATGAGGCTATGGAAAAGCTATTCAACACTCGCTAACTACTGTACATGAAGTCTATTTAAGTCAGAATTAGCCTCAACTAATGAAGAAAGTGTGTGAGGAGGGCCAGCTGCTTACCAAGGTGTGAAAATGTACCTTGACTTCCTGCCAGAGTCAAGCAGAAAGTACTCAATGTTTCAAAAGAGGCTTCCCCATTTGTTTTATTCTTTAAAGAGTCCACTTAATGGTAAAGACAGAGTTCATATTAGGCTGTAGTGTGTTATACCAACATTGTAAATGGCTGATTACTAGTCTCTCTCTGCCATATATGCAACATTTGAGAACAAACTTAAGTATGTTTGAAACATTTTAAATACCTGTTCTTCTTCTTTCTTTTTTTTTTTTCTCCCTACATAACTGCAAAAGACACATCACCACCTAACCATAAAAATATCTGGCTACTAGCCCAGAAGATCAATCAAAGTAATAGAATGAGTAAATGTAAATGTGCAGCTCCATTTCCCATAACAGTAGCAACTGCAGCTATCAGGGACCAGCTCAATCTGTCCCTGTCAAACTGAGGCGGAGGGAGAGGGCCAGAATAATATATTCAGTCAGGAAAATGAAATAAGGTTGGTGGTTCCCATCAATGTGGGAGGGTGTGTACAGTATTAAGTGAATGTGTGTGTGTTCAGCTGAGATAGGAGAGCATGGATCACACAGGTCTTTATCTGCAGGGATGAAAAAAATCACATAGACATAGCCTGAATATACAGCCTAAAGGAGAAGGAATGCTTATTTCAATGATAAATCAGATGTGGAATACTTTAATATTTTCTATATCCATTGGTAAATATGCAAGTGTGTGTCAAATGTATGCTCACATATCAAAATGAATATAATAAATTGAAGTAAACCACATCAAAAACAATCTAAATGCCATGCTTCTGAAATAACCACTGATATATGAATGGTCACACAGCTATCATTCAAAGCAGATGTGGTCATCACCCCAAGACTGTACCTAATTTGCAAGCCTTTAAAGATGTCCTCAAAAGGCCAGGAGACATTCAGATGACCAGTGGAATTTATTTATCATGATGTCAAAGTCTGGAGTTGTTCATAAGCCCGTGGTGATTACAGAAATGAGAAAGCTGCAATGCACTATCTGTTGAATTCAGTCGCACATCAAATGAAAGTTCACTGGCAACTAATTTTGTGATGTCTTTAGGTCAAAGACATACATTCATATGCTGTATCAATGTATGTTAAAATAAGTTAAAATGCAGTTGTATAGAAGTGAGATGTTATCTCTTTAAATAATCTTTGTGTTCACTGTGCGCGATTGTTCATGCAGAGTGAGCGCTCTTCTCTAGAATGGAGCTTTGCCTTATTTTTTTTCTGTTCCGTGTCAAACGTGTTTCTGTCAACTTATATTTTACATTTAATGGGTCGTTTTTAGCCTTGGACAATTTTCGTCTTTATAAGTGGACAGGTTAATTTGCTAGAAATATATATGACTGGATGTTAGTTATGTAAAGTTTTTGTTGTGTGAGAGAATGAGCTAACGTTGATGCTATTTAAGCTAGCGGTGTGAATGCATTATATGTGTAGCGAATGTGTTAGTAACTAAAGTTAAATGTGTTCTGTATGTAACTGGAATTGTATATGTCCTATGTGTTGCAGTTACAAACTAAAACTAAACCAAAAACAAAAAAAAAAAAAAAAAGATAACCTCCATTACAAGAAAAGTACGCCTTGTTTGGACTCCTTTATTAAAAAAGTTTGTTAGCTGGCTGTCTAGCCGCACTGTTAAGTGTCGAAAGTACAGCACAACTTTGGTAAAATTCTTTTAACTTGTTAGTCATTTACAGGCAAAAAAGTTTCATTAGGGTTTATTGTATTATAACAGTAGTAGTTAGTGCAGTGGTTCCTATCTCAGATATTCAAAACTGAGACATTTATTTTTGCTAAAATTAAAGGTTAATTTTACATAACATTTAGTCTATAAAATGTATATTATTATGGTTGGAGGCAGAAAATGCACAAGGAGAGAATTATATTTTCCTTAGTCAGAATATGTACAATCACCTTAGTTTACATTTACAAAATCATCAAAAGATCAATCACAATGGTCAACTTTCTTGCACTTGAAAAGGAGTGGGAAGAAGTAAAAGTTATAAACTCCCACCCCCTTTTTACAAACTAATAATCCAGCACCTCCTGCATTATCTATCTATCTATCTATCTATCTATCTATCTATCTATCTATCTATCTATCTATCTATCTATCTATCTATCTATCTATCTATCTATCTATCTATCTATCTATCTATCTATCTATCTATCTATCTATCTATCTATCTATCTATCTATCTATCTATCTATCTATCTATCTATCTATCTTTTTGTGACAGTAATACTGAATAAACACTAAGTCAATCTATGAATTATGAAGTAGCTGCAGCATCTGAAACTGACCAAAATGAACATTTAACAGATAAATGGTACCACAGTGCTTCAGTTTCAGACTTGCATTTGATCATGTATTTTATGGATTGTGATTGTCTCTCTCAATGCATCATATTTTATTTTTTATCGATTACTAGAAATAAATGTGGGTGTAGTTCTTAAGTGTTGAAGATACAGGCTACTTGCCCTCTCATTATTAATTACCTGATATCTTCACAGAAAATTCAGAGTGTTTACATTTCACCCCCCTTTTAGTGGACATTTAATCAGTGCAGACAAACTTTAGCAGCTGTTCACACTAAATCAACGGTCCCTGCCCCTGTATGGTGCCAACCCCAACAGATGCAGCTTCAGGCTCTTCTTCCCCAAATCCCATTCAGTGATCCAGTCTGTTGGTAGCGTCACAGGGGGTCCATTGGAATTTCTTGAGTATTGTTATTAAAAAAAAAAAAAAAAAAAAAAAGAAAAAATTATTTCAGTGATAACAATCCAAACACTTAAATTATCTTGGCATGATCATTATATGAAACGTCCTAAAGGTTCTATTAAATTATGGAGGTTAATGTGTTGAAAATGTCCCAATGTTTATGAATGGTTTAGATCAGGGGTCTCAAACTCATTTTCTTCAGGGGCCACATTCAGCCTAATTTGATCTCCAATGGACCAGACCAGTAAAATAATAGAATAATAGCATAAAACCTCTAAATATGTGTGTCAAATATGTGCATTTTTTAACATGTCTGAAAATAATGTTTTACATAGAAGATGACAGCAACAATAAAATTAAAGCTACCTCTCCACATGAACAAAATTACTTCCTTTTTCCAGCTATGATTTGTGAGCTTAGTTGCTACTTGGTGTCAACTCGTTACGTTAGCTAGCTAGCCAGACAGAAGCAGATATCCAGAAAGGAATCATGGGAGTAAAAAATACAATTGCTACACATAATTTTTAAAATGATTTTTGGCCGTTTACATGCATAAAATGGCCAAAAATGAACATTATAAGTGGATTTATTGATTACTATAAAGAAATTATTTAAACAGCATTTGTATAGAAATGATTCTGTCCCAAGCCTTTTGATCTATATAGGCCGTTGTTTACTACATACTACTATAAGCGGTTTCCACTGTAATTAATCAAAATATAAAATACTTGTTAATAGCATTTCTTATATGTCTTTGTGTGTTTTGTTATGCACCCAGACATGGTTGTATGCAAGAAATGTAAAGGAAAAAAAGAGTGTTTATGATGCTCCAGTGAAAACTTCTGCCGTCTATCTACCTCAAATAATGAATAATTTTTTATTTTTTTTTCAGCAGGATATACGGTGATATGGTGACCTTAAACATGTATTTGGAAAGCTGTCCCACTGTGAGAAAAAAAACAGGCATAAAATGTTTCTCTGCTAATCTACCTCAGGGCAGTGGATGTTTTTTTTTTCCTACTTTGTCATGGAGGTGGGCATTTGCATAAAGCTCCTCTAGAATACAGGGGTCCCCTACAGTTCCTAACAGCAGGTACTCATGTTTTGTGGACTGGTGTGGGCCGAGTCCCAGCTGGAACACCTTCTTCTTTGCAGCCTCTGGTCTGAACATTCAACTAAAAATGTGTGAAAGGACCACCAAGACCTTGAGTTTGTTTTGATTTTCAGAACATTTGCAGCCCGTGTCTTCTTATTATTCATGTATTTAACCATGAAGAACAAAAACTTGGCTGTTCTTTTTTAGAGGATGAGGTGATAAAAATTTATTTTTGGTGTAAATCCAAAACATTTCTGTTTTATTGCCATATACTCTATCTAAGCCCTCCGTGTCCTGAGATTACCGTGTCCCTAAATTCAATCCTTCATTTCCAATCTATTAATTGCAGTAATCCACTGATTTTCCCTAAACAATGGAGTCATCCTGTGATAACTTAATCCTGTGATGTATCCATTAGATTATTATGGTAAGTTTCCTAACAGTTCAGGACGGACTTTGATTCACTTTCACCTAAATTATAATTTGTAACTCATCTATACGCATGCAGCGCCAGAGCACACGTACATAATGGTGACATCCATTATGATATTGCAATAACAAAGCAAGTGTGGGGCTTTCTAAATAAAAAATTCGAAGGTCAAGTTATTTTTTTCCCATTTATTGAGGTTGAGTCAGGACAGTGGAGGTAACGGAGGTTATCAGCTGCTCCCTTTAATAAGTCAGCGACAGGATGAAAACATGCTCATATAAGGAGTAGAAATCACTAGATTATTCCAACACACATACAGTCTGTTGTTTAGAGAAATGTTAATGTCATTATGGACACACTACAACTACTACTACTATTACTACTACTAATAGAGGTGTAATGGTACACAAAAATCATGGTTCGGTATGCACCTCGGTTTTGAAGTCACGGTTCAGTTAATTTTCAGTACAGTATAGAAACAAAATGTAAAGCTATTTTCTTCCTCATCACGGTATTTATTAAACCAAAAAAAAAAAAAAAGTCAATATACAAATGTTAAATGATATATTCTTAAACAATTATCCAAATGTTGAAATTAAAAATAATGAATTCCTTTTCTACGCTCCTTTTGGAATGTGATGGGTCACCCCGAGTTACCAACACATGCTGTGTGGTGTGTCCCCTCCACTGGCTGTATTTACCATTCATAGAAAACAACAAGAGGAACGAACCACTCAGAAAAAGCCTGTCCACTACACGTCATGAGGACATTGCCGTCACCCATGTGGAGTTAAGCCTTTCCCCTATTGCAACGAATCTGAAGTAGCATTAGCATTAGCATCTACAAGAGAAGACGGTGCCACAGTAGCTGCTGCACAAACTGGAAAAAAATGGAAATAATGATTTTTTCCTGCACGTTTTCAAAACATACAACAACACAAAACCTAGCTTGATGCTACTCTGGGATGATAAACACACACAGAGCAAATGGGGAGTAGGGAGACGCCTCATTACCGTGTCATGGACGTATGAGGAAGTAGCAGTAAACTCTGTTGATCGACCTCAAGTCATTTTTCTACCATCACCTCCACATGATATGCACATAGTCACATGCAAACAGACTGTTCAACAGTTTGTTACGACTACATAAACTATTTCAGCCTTAAGGAAATATTGATACTGGCCTTTTTGCTAAATGTGACCTTGACCTTTGACTTTTTTGCAATATTGATAATTTAGTTATATGTATATATGTCAGTTTGTGTAATATTATGATAATCTATCCAGTATTGATTAAGTTATAGTGTGATATGTCTACGCACACAAACAGTGTTACAGAAGTACATTTTGTGACATATGACCTTTGACCTTCAGAGATCTCAAAAACTGTTGGTCGTAATTGATAACACCAAATATGAGAATTGTAGAAATCTTCATTCCGCATCGTTTGGTACCAATCTGAAAGCTATGTGACCCTCCATTCTTCAGTTAAAACCCATAATGCGATTTTGTCCTTTTAGAACATTGTGACATTGACCTTTGACCTTTACTCAAATGGATCATTGCATCTGATGCACGTTAGCTATATGTATATGTCCAATTAGTTTCATGGTGATATCTCAAGTATTCATTGAGTTATAGCATGATATGTCTCTGCGGACACACACACACACACACTGATTACAATAATCACTATCAACCAATGTTGGGTGAGATTAATAAAAACTCTCACGTAAACAGGCCCACTAATCTTCTCTTTTGTTTCATGGCATTTGCTGCATTTTAATAGGGCAAAAAAAAAACTAAAAAAAAAAAAAAAAAAAAAAAAAAAACATGTCTCAATGCCAGAAGAAATAGCATTGCTTTCAACACTTAACATTTCCGAAGTTTACTTAGCACTTGGGTGGAAAGTGAAAATGACAGAGCAAGGGTGAGAGAAATATGGAAACAAAGAGTAAGAGAGACAGTGTGCTGCTTTAGAGGCCAGAGGCGGCCCCTGAGCAGACTGAGCCATCTCTTGTCTATTCTGAGCCATCCCTGTCTCCATCCATCCAGGGACATGACTCTGTACCCTCTTCCTTCTCTCATCCCCTCTGTTTCCTGTTTTCATCTCAGCCTCTGGTCCCCACAGACAACAGGAAGAAAATGAAAGCAGGTAAAGGTGCTCTCTGCCTCTCGCTCTCCCCGCCTGCATATTTCATTGGGTTTATTCTATTCGTCTGGCCTTGTCTGTCCCTGTCCTACTACTCCTGCTTGCCGTTACCCAGGGGACCCACAAACCCTGTACCCACATGTGCAAATACAGTACCTCTACACGCACTGTCACATATTTTGCATACCGTTGTCTGACACGCATAGAGTTTCCCACATGCATTTTCACTCTCCTTCTCATTCGCTCTATTTTGGGAGAACACCTTTATAGTAGTTTGAATTATTCTCTTTGTGCTACACAAGGCTCTCGCTCCCAGAAAGGTTAAAGAAACTTCTCTCCAAAATCAGGTCTCTGGAGCCCTTAGACACTCAGTGAAAGAATTTACATTGCATCAGTGCACCTCTTTCCTAAGAGTGTAGCTCATGGACTGGTTTTTTGACACAAAGCAACAGTGTGCTGTAAGGAAGGGACTGTCGTTAAATTAGAAGACTGGGAATAGGTTATTCATGGCGTTGAAACCAGGCCTTCCTAGAATTAATAGTACCAATGGACTGTCCCCTGAAACCCCCATAAACTTATAGGCAAAATATGTAACCTTGGTGGTAGCCAGAGGAAGCAATAAATAGTGGTGAGAATGGGAAATAGACATATAAAACACTATGTCCTGATTCTGTTACAACAGTTATATTATTATTATTTTTTTATAACTTTTATTGATTCTTCTGTTCACCCATTATATCATTTCCAGTGAAGCAGCAAACTAGTAATATTATATATATATATATATATATATATATATATATATATATATATATATATATATATATATATAATATTACTAGTTTGCTGTGTGAGAGCGAGCGAGAGAGAGAGAGAGCGAGGGGTGCAGAGAGTTTTTGGGAGTGGAGAAAAAGAGTTAAATGTAGAGAGTGTGACCGGCGACCGGAGCAGATGTTGTCCCGTTCTTGGAAATAAACATTGAAAACGAAGCTCACTGAAACTGATCCTTGTGTTCAAAGAACCTGCAGAGGGAAGTTAACCCCGGGGTAAGGTACTTACTTCCGCCCTGCAGGGGCAGGATTTTCACAGATTTTTTGACTACAGGATAACGTCAGAAACGGTTAATAATACGTTTACAATAATAACACAAAAAAGAACGAAAAAAAGAAGGAAAAAGTTCTTTTTGGGATCTATGAACTTCTAGTTCATAATTTGGAAGAATGAACGATGAACATATTGAGTAACTTGAACTGAACTTTGAACTAGTTCCTAATCAAGGTGAACTTTCCCAACACTGATATATATATATATATATATATATATATATATATATATATATATATATATATATATATATCTTTGCCTCTCAGATAGAACTGCACAGCTCGTTTTTCCCCATGCACGTTTTCAGAACAAGGAACGGCACGAAACTTAGCTGGATGCTACACTGGAAAATGTAAACACACACACAGAGCAAGAGGGCAGGGGGGAGTGTTCCTTCATGCATTCTGAGCCAATCAGAGATGCCTCGTCACCGCGTCGTGGACATGTATGAGGAAGTATCGGTAAACTCTATTGTTCGACCTCAAGTAATTTTTCTACCGTGAAAAAACAGCTGGAAACAAAACAATCTGGACATATTTTTAAAAAATAGAACCAACACACAATGTATTCAATAACAATGAAGAATACAGTAATATTAATGAAATGACCATAGAATGACAGCTTTAAATGTTTGTTTTTGATTCAAAGTATTTAATTAAAGAAGCATGTATTTTTGCATGTGAGTATCCCCCGCCCCCAGTGCAGCAAGGTTCAGAAAGTGGGAGGGGGTTCTGCGTCTGTTAAGGACGGAAAGGGCAAAATTCAGTTAAATCACACAACTTTCCAGTGTGTTTGTTTGTTTGTTCAGAGACTGAAAGAAATATTTAGAAATTAAAATGAGTCAGGGGCAAAGTAAAAGGAGTAGCATCTGGATCCACTCTAATCAACAGGAGGAAACCAAGACAAAATGCTGAAAAAAAGCCTGAAAAAAAGAGCCAGTTTTTAAACGGATCTTCTAAAGCACAGGTGTCAAACTCCAGTCCTGGAGGGCCGGTGTCCTACACGTTTTAGATATTTCCCTGTTCCACATGATTCAGTTTAACCTTTTAAGTCCTGATACTTTAGCAGTTCCACAGTAAAAAGAATTAAAAGAAGCAACAAAATGAACAAAACTAGCCAAAGTCATCAATAAAATTAACAAAAATGAATAATAAACTGACAAAATAATTAGTAACATGAAGAAAGTGAGACATAAAGCAAAATGGAGCAAAATTAAATAATTAAAAAAAACATTTAAATGTAGAAAAATAAACAAAACGAGCAAAAAAATGAATAAATACTTACAAAATTATAAATAACCGTGAAAAATTTGCCCTAAAAAATACTAAAAAAGCTTTCATTTTGCCTTTTACTAAATTAGTTTCTTTTTGACACCTGATCCATAAATAAAACTCAGTAAAAACAATAAGAAAAAATGAAAAGAGTTGAATATTTCAGAATATTTTAATTAAACCATCCATTATAGTTATTTTTTTTTTTTTTTTTTTTTTAGTAATTTCTTTTGCAAATTTTTTCCAGGTTATTCATAATCTTGGAAACATTTATTAAGTTTTGTTTATTTTGTTGCAATTTTTTGGTTTATTTTACTACATTTAGTTTTTTTCTTGTATTATTTTTTTCTTTAATTTTGTTGTGAAAAAGGGAAATATCCAAAACACGGAGGACACCGGCCCTCGAGGACTGGAGTTTGACACCCCTATTCTAAAGGAAGGAGCCATAAAGATCTGTATCCCCCTAATAGAGCCCATATTCCCATCTCTAATTCTAATAATGTTGTAATTAGTTGTGAATACTCATCCCAAATGATGTAAGTTTTGACCCATTGGGAAATGGGTACCAATAATAGCTGTATTAAGAGTTATTATTTCATTCCTGTTTTCCTGTGTATTATTTGTTCTGTTTTGAAAAGGAACTCAAACACCAACCCCTGATTTTTTTTCATCATACAAAAAAATATCGAGTTGTTATTTTGATTTTCATCTGCCAAATTGAATGGAATACTGGAATGATTGGATGATACACGGACATTTAACTCCCAAATTTTAAGAATGTAATCAACACTGAGCATAAATTATAATAACAGTTCTGATGTTAATGACAAGCCTGTACACTGACGATGTCACTGAGTTACAGCAAGACGCTCGATTGGATCCACACATGAAAACGTTTTATTCTAACAATGTGTAATAGCTTAATTAGTCTTTCATACTTCCACCTCAAACGAAACAAACAAAAAAAATTGGTTCAGTTTAATATGTAGATTATTAAATTATCACTCATATGCATTACCACCTTCTGTGAAAGATCAGCTTTTACTTGTTAATTATGAACATTGATTTTGTTATTTTATTATCATTTTTTTAAGCAAACATTTTAATTGCTTCACACTGGAACTGGAAAAAAATGCCACTGGTGTCACTGGCATAAACAGTTGAAAATGTCCCTGTGCTAAGAGAGAAGAGGCAATGAATAAAAGATGACCAACACAGCCAGGAGCTCTCTATTATTAAAGTGAATTTCTACATCAAGGAACATGGAAGCTAAAAGTATTTGTGTGTTTTTGTGTTTACGCGCATGTGCATATCTAAGCTAACATCTATTTACTGCTAACACTATAGTCCTGCTTAAAGGTGACGTTCAAGTGATTAATAGAGGAAAATATGTTTCCTCTACAAAAGCACAATGGTAAAGAATATTTAATGTATGTTCAAAAGTATATTTGCAATGTGTGTGTGTGTGTGTTTGTGTGTGTGTGTGTGTGTGCACCTGGAGTAATCAGTGGCTGTGAAACTATTCATACATGTTTTTCCAGCCACAGGGATTAACTGCTTACCTTCCCTACTAAAGCTTTATTGAAAAGTCATTGAACTGAATCCTTTATGTGTGTACACATGCAAGGCATGCGAGCGTTTGATCTGCACATCATGACTTCCACAGGTGAATTACAAGATGAGCAGAGATGAATATATTCAGGATGTGTCATGTAATGTGCTTTTATAGTGTGCAGCCTAGCCAAAGGCTAGCTTTTAATTGGCTTCCCCGAGACATGTAAACATCAGCATGAATATATATAGTGAGCAAACATCAGAGTCGAGGAAACAGGGGAATGAAAAGGGTGAAAAGATGCACGCCCAACACAATGTATCGCCAAACATTTGATTTCCTGTATTTATACTGAGAGAGCCTGCACTGCATGTGACAATGAGGTAATTGAAATGATGGAGAGTGACGAGCTTGGTGACGCTCGTACTCACACTCACACACATATATATATATATATATATATATATATATATATATATATATATATATATATATCAGCTTCAGGTGTGTTGAGATGATAGAGTCATTTTCAGGCATTTCAAAAGAATAGAATAAACTTTTATTGCCATTTGCACAAGTATAATACAGCACAGGCACATTGGAATTCTTGTGCATTTCTTCCAGTTAGGCAAGAAAACAATAAGAAATAAAGGTGCGTGCTGGTAAAAAAAAAAAAAAAAAGAATAAAAAAAGGTGCTTATATAAATATAGACAAAAAATAAACTCCTAAAAATATACAATTCTAAAAGTTCTAAAAAAGGAACAGTGTAGGTGTGCATATAATATAATGAAGTTAAGAATGCTGCAGTGAAACAATGCAGGAGTGAAATGAAATACTGTTTAAAAACTATTGGTTGAGGACACAGGTGTCGTACCTGTGGGGGATGGGTGTTGTTGTGACACCCACATCCCTGAAAAAAGAGGTATAGTGTCTGATGTTTTAAATCCAAACTTATATCAGCGTTTATCTCATAATTTTGACTCTTTTTCTCATCATTTTGGCTTTTTGACATTTAATATTTTTATCGTATTATTTATATTATTTTAGACTGCTGTCAACTCTTCTGTCCCGGACACCGCCATTAGCTTTGACGGACTAAAAATCTAAATCTACATTTTCTTTTAACACATATTTCATACAAAATTAGTAATTTTTTTTATACTTTTTAAAGGGTTTCAGGGGTAGTATTGGGGGCCTTGGAACGAATTAGGCCTTTTACATGTAAAATGCAACTCTATTTACGAAAAATTCACGGTACGAAAACACTTGTGGAACTAGTTAATTTCATAAGTCGAGGTACCACTGTATAAATTGACCTGCCCACGAAGAAATGATAAGGATTACATCATAATTTAGACAATGAGACCAATGATTGCAAATTAGATATATGCAAAACAAGACAAATATCACATCTAACCACTGCAGATAAGTAAAACAGTGGTATATTTTAACAAATCCTGCAGAGATAAAGCTGTGTAAGGTCTCATGTGGTGAGTTTTACTGCCTCTGCTAATGAGAGCGACTACCCTAGATGTGTCGAACTGTCAGAGTAGATTTTTATGCAGGTTTTCTATTGATACAGTGATTACAGATTTGGAGACTTTCAACTGAAAAACCTAACTCGACCACAGCAGAGTTTGTAAAAATGTTAAACTACAGTGCAGCAGATAAGACTGCAATGTCAAAAAAATATGTACAGTTGTGTTAACCTTTCATCTCTAACACGTGTTGGTTTAGAATCAGCTATTTTATCACAAATGGACTGAGTGGATGTAGTTGTTTTAGTTATTTCCATCTTCTATCACACCTACTTTAAATATTGATCAATTCTTCAGAAGCCTAATAATGATATAATGTAAAGGGTTTTTTTTTCTTAATTGAATTGAATTTTTTTTTAGTTTGTTTTATTATTTTTATTTAAAATGTTTTAAATAGTTCTATTTTGTAATTATTTTTGAATTAAATTGAACCACTTTTTTTTTCAATTTGTTTATTGTTATTTCTAATTATTATTATTAGATTTGTATTATTATTATTTTTTGTTATTTTTTATCGAAAATATTTACATTGTTTTATTTAATTTTTTTGCATTTTTTTTACATTTATATTTTTAAACATCAATTTAATTTATTTTTAATTAATTAATTAATTCTAATTTATCTTTTTTATTTTTAATAGTATATAATATTGGGGATTTGACAAATAGAGTGGAAGATCCTATTACCCAGAATACTGTGCGAACCCAGGAAAAACTAAAAGAAACTTTACAGATATGAGTTGCATCAAATAGTCTGACACAGCTGAGAGAAAATTTTAATGAGCACCAATAGAAATTGGATTTTTTTTTTTTTGGGGGGTTTTTTTATGTTTCTGTCACATAATCATTTTCTTTACTTTTCCACTGTGAACATCCAAGCTCATCCATGCACGGAACAATGTTTGTCTTTGCTTTCAAACTCAGTGGTTATTGGATAAATGCCATGTTTCTGTTCCGCCCCCGGATGCTCAGCGTCCCTGGGGATGAATGGAGCTGTGGGTGGGCTTCAGCTGGACTGGACACTGGGCTTTAAAGAAATCTTACCAAGATCATTTTCACTTCTTCCATTGGCAGAGTTCTTTGCTTGAAGCAAAAATAAATTATTATTATTATTTTAAATCTTGAATTATCATATGACATTAAAACCTGACACGATGTCTGAAGGTAAATGAAAAAAAAAACCCCACCAGATTCTATCTTGTTTGAATCCTGTGATATTACCACTGATGTGTTTTAGCTGTTGACCTTTAGTGTGACCTTGACCTTTGACCTGCATTGCTGAAAATCTAATGAGCTCTTCCTTGACCCATTATCTACCATTCCTAAAAGTTTCATCAAAATCCTTTCTGAATATTTTGCATAATCCTGCTGACAGACAGACACATAAACAGACAGACAGACAGACAAATAAACAGACAGACAAACTGACCTGAATTTAATATGTCCTTGGTGGAGGTAATAAAAAAAAAATCTGTCAATGAAACAAGTGAAAATTATCTTGGTAAGAGTTCTTGAAATAAGATTTTTCAAGATCTGTTTTTACATCTCACTGAAAAGTTAAACCTATTTTAAAGTGTCATGAGATACTAATCACTTGGTAAGATTTTGACTTTTTTTTAAAAAAACAGACATATGTTGTTTCCTTTGAATATTATTTATCAGTCGTCAGTTGCAGTTTTTATCAAATAAGCATCATAATATATCACTTGGGCTTCCAGTCAGAACCTGTAAAGTACTGTTTCTGCCACAACAGTGAAGTTTGGACAGTGAAATAATTTGTAAAGTGTGAGGGTGTAAGATGATTGACTTAGCATATATACCTTGAAAGTGGGTCTGCCTCAGCACTCTTATTTTGGATATGTTGTTTCATGGGGATAGTGTTGAAATTTTCAGTCGTCTTGTCAAAGATAACAAGTTTTTCATTTCATTTCATTTCATTTCATATCACTTTATTTTATTTTATTTCATTTTATTTTATTTTATTTTATTTTATTTTATTTTATTTTATTTTATTTTATTTTATTTTATTATTATTCAGAGGCAGGCCTTTCAGCCCATGATGATATTTATTGATTTATTTTTATTTTTAAATAAAATACATCAAATGTCCATCCAACAAATCAGATTTATATAAAACAAAACAAAAGAAAAAAAAATCCATTCCATCTTCATACCACTGTTTTTTTTTCCTTTCCTTAATTGTCCGTCAACTCTCTTTGCTTCCAAGAGTATGTGCTTTGAAGTGAGGAGAGAGAGAGAGAGAGAGAGAGAGAGAGAGAGAAAGAGAGAGAGAGAGAGAGAGAGAGAGAGAGAGAGAGAGAGAGAGAGAGGGGAAAAAAACCCCACAAACAAACACACAAAAAACATGCAAACAACAATACAAAGTTCAGTAGAATAGTAGCTAAGCAACATTGGGTGTCACTATTTGTTCCTTATTCATAAAGTCCATTCTAGTATTCATATCATATCCATGTCTACTCCTTTCTTTAACTTCCTCTTATGCACTTTTAGCACTGTATCCAGTTATCTGCAGTGCATAGTGGAGAAATAAAAAAGAGAGAATATGGAGGTTTTTTTTAACTAAATTGGGCTGAGACTATGGGCTGTATTTGGGTTATGTTGCAGTAAAAATCCCCTTCATTTTTTATTTTTTATTTTTTTAAGTCATGGGAGTTCAGTGAAAACTCTATTAGTTTGGCAAGTCTGATGTGCTTTCCTGTCAGTGGGTGCAAATGATTCGTATGTGAGACACGCATCAGCAGCATTTTAGAACCTTCAGAAACAGTAACTAACTTTAAAACTTTTAATATGTTGAACAGAATTATTATAAAGTTCATACAGGCTGTCTCTTCTGGGATTATAAGGTGATAAAGTTCTGGTCACTGGATGTCAAAGAAGAGCATTTTCATGTTTATTTCTTTCTCCATATTAGCATAATTAACACTTCAAAAATAGTATATAAGCCCCTGTACGCTAAGAAAAGTACGATTTTCACCGTTCAGACAGCCGATGTCAAAACAACATTATTCTAATATGAACGGAAACAATGGGAAATTATTACTAATAAAAGGTTTCAGTTGATGGTGTGATTAATAAAGACAAAAATAAATGGTTAAAAATGACAACACTGGTTACGAGGTGAGAAAAAATATGTTTTTTCAGAATGTGACATTTACAATTATGGCCCTTTTCCAGCCCAGTTCAACACTACATGATACAATTTATTGTATTTCCATTGAGTGTGACACAATTCAACCTGGATTATTACCTCGGCCAAAGAGGTTATGTTTTTGCTGGTGTTGGTTGATTGTTGGTTTGTGTACAAGATAACTCAAAAACGTATGGATGGATTTTGATGAAATTTTCAGAATACATTTGTAATGGGGAGATCTTTTTGGTGGAGGTCTGCACTCCCAAGTGTGCTTTTCTAGTTGTAACATTTTAAAAATAAAAAAAAAGGTTAAAAAAAATATTACAATGGATTAAAATAATAAATAAATAAATAAAAAAATTGAAATATTAAACATTTTATTCAATGAAAAAATACATTAAATTGAATAATTGAACAAACTTTATTGTCATTGCACACAAAAATTATTGAATAAATATAAGGACACTTATTAAAAATATATATAATTATTTAAAAAAGAAATACAAACAAACAAAATGTTAAAAACACATACAAATTAATACTTTTTTGTGTTTAAAGTAAACACATCTTCAAACCTTTGAAAAACACATGTTTCGCTTCGCACCCGTTTTCCTCATGCTTTATGGGGACGTCCGGAATTAATCCTTTTTTTTTTTTTTTTTTTTACATATTTATAGGGCCACATCATTTCTATTTTACTAGTGGGGGCTTTTATTTATATTCAACCCTTGTGGGGACATGAATTTTGGTCCCCACAGTGTCAGAGGTTCCCATTGTGTGACTGTGTAAACATCAATGTCCCCATAAAGATAGAAATACACACACACACACACACACACACATATAGGTTCAGAAGGATGCAGTGTGTGTGTGTGTGTGTCAGCGTACGTCTGTGCTTCATTCACACAGTTTTACCTCCGTCCTCTGATCTTTTCACCTCTCTGTGAACACACGCTCGTCGTCTATTTTAAGTTGTTTTCAGTTTTGCAATTGTAGGTGGGATGAATTAAAAACAAATAAAAGAAAACGTACCCTCTAGAGGCAGTTTGTGCGTGACCTGCTCTTTCCAAAGCACCAGTGGCATGGAAGTAAAACCATGTTATTCCACCTGAATGGGATCTCCTCTGTTTATCCTTCTCAGAGCTGAGGTCACGGTGGGTTTAGATACAAACACGGTCGTTGTGTCATGCAAGGATAAATAATGCTCAGTTTGCGATTGGTTTCACACTCAGACGCTCTGATTTGATTCGGCTGCAGCCTCCTGATAACAAACCCATTGCATGTACCATCCTTCAAATGTTATCTCCTCTTGTCTTTGGTAATTGTTTTCAACTGTGTACATATGCCACAGAAGATTTGACATCTGGGAATTTAGTCCCTGATATAGTATTTTTTTTTTTTTTATTAAAAGAAAAAAAAATAATACACATTTTTTATTGATTTTATGCGCAACGTAATAGGATACTAATATCTTGTAATATCAATTACAACTGACCATGACTCTGGCTCCATGTTTGGAGATGGGTCCCCAGGCGCCACCCATGGGTGCCCACTGCTCCTTAAAAGGAAGGGTTAAATGCAGAGGACACATTTCTTTGTACATTTGTACAGTGACAATAAAGTACTATCCTATCTCCTATCTATCCTAACTAAATCTCTATCTCCAATCATTTTTTCGGTTATAGTCCATTTTAGTTTTTGCGGTATTTGATCCAGTGACCCCTGACCTCTTGGGTCAACAATAGGTCAAAATCTATACAAACAAGAAGCAGAATTGAAAGACAAGTATTTCGGTCTTCATTGGAAGAATATTGAATATTTCTAAATCTATATCCAAAATTCAATTTTCACCTGCATTGTGACCTTGACCCTTGACCTAGAGTCTGTAAATTTCTCTTTCAAGGTTCTGATGTTAACTGAAACCTCCGAAACATAAATAGAGTACCGTATGTACATTACAATATGTAACTATGTAATGTACGTAAATACGTCATGTATGTATTGTACGTAGCATCCCATTGGTTATGAGGGAGCTACCCATGGTGCTTTTCATTAACGTTTTTGCCAGTGTGCTCATTTAAACTTTATTACAGTACGTATCTGAAAATGACAGTAAACAGGGCGATGGATTTAAACACCAAACATGACCCACCAGACTGTTGCATCCTCGTTCTCACTGAGACGTGGCTCAAGTCTTCTGTCCCGGACACCGATATTAGCCTAGACAGGCTAAAATCTAAATCTACATTTACTTTTAATACATATATCATACAAAATCGGTAGACTTTTATAATTTTTAAAGGGTTTGAGGGGTAGTATTGGGGGCCTTGGAACGACTTAGGCCTTTTACATGTAAAATGCAACTTTATTTTTGAAAAATTCATGGTACAAAAACACTTCTGGAACTAATTAATTTCGTAAGTAGAGGTATCATATGTATGTGTGCGTGTGTGTGTGTGTGTGTGTGTGTGTGTGTGTTTGTGTGTGTGTGTGTGTGTGTGTCATAAGTCTCCATACATAGGAGAGACACAATACATTCTATACATATATGGTTCCAACATGTATTTTTAAATATTTCAGATAACCCAAAGAATGCATTTGAATGAAGAGCAAGGAATTGAAATCATCAAATAGCAGTCATATAGAGCATATTATATTAGTAAAAATGGTTTATGTAAAAATAAAAGGTAATTTTTCCCATGTATAGAGATGTATGGGACACCCTGTATTTATATTATAGATATATAAGTTTTTTTTGTTTTTTTTTTTAACAGTATGAGGAAATATGTGCAATAGCAATTATTATTGCCTGTATTGTAACTTCTCCCTACGGCCCATCACTATAGAGACATTTTTATTCTGTAAATATAGCAAAAATAAGACAGCTTTAAATCTTTTTGACTTTGAAGGCTTACAACCCCACCTACAGCGGGGGACAGGTGGCATCAAAACACACAAATACACTTCATATTTTTACCAAGAGAAGACGCTTTTCACACACTCGCCTCTTTGTCAGCAAGTTCTTTTATGAACAGTAGACAACAGGGCATCACGCCAGCTTTCAGGTGAACAAATGCAAAATGTCCCCTTGTCCTCATCTTCTCTCAGCTCTATCTTTCTCTGCTCTTCTTCCTCACCACGCCTCAGCGGCCCCTCACTTCTTGCTCGCAGTCTGCATTTCAAAGTAACTATAAAACGTATTATTTCTATGAAAGGTTAAGGTCATTATTATGCAAAAGTTACTCGTTTCCTCGGTATGTATTATTTTATCATTCAACATTAGTTCACTTTTTTCCTCGTACTTATCCCTATCCTTTTTTGAACTGACACACCAGTGGCCAAATGCAGACATTTTTCTTTTTTTTTGTGTGTGTGTTGTGTAAGATTTTCACTCTTTGAAGCTTTTTCAGCCTCAAAGCAAGTGTTACAGGCAGACTTCTGAATAAAATGTGTGCTTTTAGGTTGTTGCCTTAGAGTGGAATTCAACCAAAATGTATTTTTATTTCATATTTCGACAACAAATTTTAAGGTATTATTTCTTAATTTTTCACCAGCAGATAACTTGTATCATCAATTTTTAAAATAAATAAAAGAAGAATGAAACTTGTTTGGTTGTGTAAGCAAAGTCTAGTCAGACTAACATTGTCTACAAGGCCTATTTTTATTTGCATGTCTCCTTTGATAAATCCACATGCCTACACAATCATGTTTTTTTCAACACTTGGAGGAAGAATGCACCAATAAAGAACCTTTATACTACGAGTTTGAAAATGAACTTTTGATGTTTCTGTGTGAGCTGGCAACTTGTATATGCAACAATTTTCCCCACAGACAAATGCAACCTCTGTATTTCTCCTGTCACAGCCATAAGCTAGAGGATTTTATGAACTTTAGACTGGGAATCTAGAGAACATGGAGGAGGAGGAGGTGCAAACTTGCCACAAAAATGCTGTAGACCAGTGTTGTAATTTCTAGTAATTGATAAAAAGTAAAAAGAAAAAACGTACTAATATAAAATATATGGTGAGTTAAGAGAGACGATCACATCACATAAAAGACATGACAAACTCTGAAGCTGAAACTGAAGCACTGTGGTACTGTTCAAGTTTTGTTAACTTCATCCTACACCCTTTTCGAATAAGGTATAGTTATCTAGGATGATAAAGGTGTCGCTTTAATTTCTGCTTAAATACTTTTACTTATTGTGTTTTACTTGTTCGAATAAACAAATAAATACAATCAAAATGAAATGAAATCTGTCAAATGTTCATTGTGGTTAGTTTCAGATGATGCAGCTCTTTTATAATTCATAGGTTGACTTATTGTGGGTTATTATTCAGTACTAAGGGACAGTTTACATGAGGGCGATTCTAGTTAAAAAAAAATCATTAAATATTTTATTTCAGAAGTGCTTTTCATTTGTGATTTGTTAGTCACTTCATTCTCTACAAGCCGCCTCTGCAGCGTTGACAGATCGCTAACCATCATACACAGTAGGCTACTTGCAAAAACTAAAGAATGGATGACGGTGCTAAGAAGAAAAAAAAAGGAAGGGTGGACACCAGTGAGAGTTGGAAAGAAAAAGAAGGTCACTCAAGGAGGAGGGGGTGAAATGTCAGAAATGATCTGACTTGTTTATCAAACAGCAGCAACCAGAGTGGTACTGCTGCTAGCTCTGCTGCTAGCTTTGCTGCTAGCTCTGCTGCCGTAACAGCCTTCCATGCATTTAGGATTTGGTTTATTATTAGGTTATATATTTAGAATTTAAATCACAGCACTTTATTTTTTTGGGTCAAAATAGATGTATTTCTGTTGAGAATATTGGATTCATATTGTGCTTTTATTGTTTTTTTTTTCCTGCCTCCATGGTGCTGGAATTGGCCGGGATGCTGCGGGATATTCCTGGCTTGAAGCCCTGGTTGGGCCACTCCTGCATGGTGCACTTTGCATACACGTGAGAACTTCCTAGCATGACACCAGAGAGTTGAAAAGTGGAAAGGAGGTGCTCAGATTGTGGCAAGGAGGCACTATGCTCTTATGCTAGTGTCCGGTAAGAGCCTGTCTGTGGTATAATTCATTAGGAATCACTCTTAAGTCATTGATCTCTGCAGAGTAATGTTGTTCCGTTCTCGTAACCCACATGTTCCCTTCTGCATGTTTCAATGAGTTAATGCCTTTTGAAATGCATGTCAAAACTACCAAGAATTCTTTCATTGTGTTTTTCAAACTGACAAACTTGGTTTTGTCTGACTGATGTAACCACATCCTTTGAAAAGAAAAAAAAAAAAACATAAATCTGTAAATATTTCATGATACTTACGATTTTGAGAAATTTTAAGGGTCTCCGAAAAAAAAAAAAAATGTTCCACTACTGTATAACCTGACTATAGAATGCTTGTACATCCACCCCCCAAAAAAAACCCAATAATATAATCAAAGCTTCCACAATACACAGTTTAAAGTTCACCCTGTACAACAGTGAAGTCCAACGTGCACTGCATCCCCATCTGCCTCCTGGCTCATTCCATTTCTGCAGCGCATTAAGCCATATTTGACTGGGAGCTCACTGGGCGAGTATGGCTTCCAATGTATTATTATAAAACAACACTGACAGTCTGCGCTCACTAAAATGGGATTCATGAGTTTTATTTCCTTCCTACTTACCATCTGGGATCTCTGAGAGCTAACACCTTTCGTGATGACCTCAGGTAGTGTTCATAAAAGAATAATGATTGCAGCTTAAGAAGATAACCTCATAGGCAGCTCAGCAGGTTAAGTATTTCAAAACAACAGTGATGTGTTTATGCACTGAATAATAGTCTTGACATTGCCAAGACTGTATGACACCTTGACTTCACATAAACTCTGCAAGGTATGATAAGTATTTTACCTTTTATGGTTAACACTTTTTAGTTAGTACAAGTTAAGCAGATGTAGAGCCTGATCTGTCAGTAATAAATAAGTGAAAAACTAAAGACAAAATAATATCTAGGCTACTGTTTGCTTTGTTATTCCTTACTTGTCAGTATTCTTGTCTTATATCAGTTGGTACACAGGGTTCTCACCAGCGCATTTCAGTGTAACATAATATTACACTGTCACTTTAAAATAAAATATTAGCCGTTACGCTGCCTTTCAAGTTGTGGGATTGTGTTTTGAGCACATTTGTTTGTGTAATACTTCCATATCTATGTGAGTGTCCCATTATTGGGACACTTAACAAGTCCTTGCATTTTCAATTTGTATTGAATCAAACTGAATGAAATCGGTTTGAGTTGTATCGAATCGTTTACAAATTTTTATGAATCGTATTGTACTCTTCGAATCGAGATTTGAATCGGAGTGAAAGATTCACACCCTTAGTGAATAGTGACCTAAATCATGAGCATTTGGAGCATCTGCGTGACGCTCATTGACTGACATCTGGGTGCTCGCGAGATTTAGGCTATTGTGCAAGCGCATAGTGTCGGACAATGTTACGCTGAACAAAATTCCTGATGAGAACCCTTGTACATTTACATGCACTTAGAGAAATTTGAATCATAACCTTAGTCCGGCTAATATCAACATTTTAAACGCTATCTATACACCGTAGTTGGACTGGAATCAAACTGAACTGGAGTTTTGGAAATTGGATTATTCATGCCAAATAATAAGGTTCTACATCAACCTATTGCACAAACCAGCCATGGTTAGCTCAACTATTGCTCCCCCTTCCTGAAGTAACCAGAGACACAGCATTACAACATGCACGTTACTGTATACAGTATGTATGAAATATACTGAGCTGCTGCATCATTGTCATCCATATACTCACTACTCTGTCTGCTTCGAAACTGCTACTGTTTACCAATTGTTTGTCATCTATGGTGCCATCTGGGAAAATGTCGAAGTGAAAGACCTTGTAGCGCCACGTAATTTCTTCGTTTTATTTATTTAACCTCATTTACAAGGAATTCGTAGCCTGATCGAGTGTCTGGGAGACGGATGTACTTCAATTCTGTACATATAAACTAGAACTTCCGGTAAACTCCAGTTAACCCTTTAACTCCTGAGACTTTAGCAGTTCCACAGTGAAAAAAAAAAGAATAAAATAAGCAATAAAATGAACAAACAGCCAAAGTGATCAATAAAAATGAAGAAAAAAATATTAAACAACAAAAATAATGAGTAATATGAACAACGTCAGACACGAATGGAACAAGATTGAAGAAAAATCTTTAAAAAAACAAAATGCAGAAAAATAAACAAAATAAGCAACAAAATTAACAAAAAAAAAAAGAATCAATATTTACAAAATAACAAATAGCATGAAACAATTTGCTGAACAATTAAGTAACGTGTTAGTTTTGGCTTTTTCTTTTTTCTAAATCAGTTGCTTTTTGACATCTGTTTATTGCCATAATTCAGTTCCATGAACAAAACTCAGTAAAAGCACAGATTTTACTTTTTTTTTTTTAGTTTTCTGAATATTTTAACTCAAGGACTGAAACATCCACCGGCAACCAGACTCATTTACTGATAGAAAATATTTAATACCTGTTGATCCATCAATACATGTAAATAACAGTTTATCATCTTTTCATGGTCATTAGATATGACTCATTTGGACATTCAGAGGCTCTGTAGTTACCATGGAAACACTGTCATCTTTTATTATATTGATTCTCCAGTTAAACCCATGTAATTTGATGAATGACAATGTTTGAATGTGCTTATTTTATGTTCATATGTTGTGTTTATGGTATATTTTGCAAAAAGAAAATCTTCAGTTTCAGAAAATTATCTTCAATTTTAATCTGATCTTTAAGGAATATCTACATAATCCAATTGGTCCAGAATTCAGCTGCCCGCATCATATCCCATACCCCCTCCATCCACCACATCACTCCTGTTCTCCAAAAGCTCCACTAGCTCCCGGTTCAGTTCTGCATCCAGTTCAAAGTTCTCCTCCTTACATTCAAGGCCATCCACAACCTTGCCCCTTCATATTTGTCTGATCTCCTCCATGTTACAACTCCTTCCCGCACCCTCAGATGGTCTTCCGCCATACACCTGTCTGTCCCCTCCGCCCGCCTCAACACCATGTGGAGCAGAGCATTCAGACTCTGGAAGTCATTACCTCCCGAACTCCGAAACATCGACTCTTTCATCCATTTTAAATCAAGACTCAAAACACATCTGTTCACAACTGCCTATCCACCATAACGTCCATGTCTCTGTCTCTATTGCTTTTCCTTATTTATTCTTATTCTTACTTTTAGTTTTATTTGTTTGTGTGTTTGAAATGTTTTATGCTGTTTTTAAAGTGATGTGTACGGTGACCTTGAGTGTCAGAAAGGTGCCTTTAAATAAAATGTATTATTATTATTATTATTATTATTATTATTATTATTATTATTATTATTATTATTATTATTATTGTTGTTATTATTATATTAAAGCTAGAAAAACACTGGATTTTCACTTAAAAATGTAAAATACAGTGCATTATATTGGAAGTAAATTAGACAGACAGACAGACAGACAGACAGATAGATAGATAGATAGATAGATAGATAGATAGATAGATAGATAGATAGATAGATAGATAGATAGATAGATAGATAGATAGATAGATAGATAGATAGATAGATAGATAGATAGATAGATAGATAGATAGATAGATAGATAGATAGATAGATAGATAGATACTGTAATAAATTAATGAATGAAATTCATTAATTTATATATGTTACATTTACAATATTATTTGCTTTTTCTTGCCAACATACAATCCTTTTCCATGGAGTTCCAGTTCACAAACAAAAAGCAATTCTACAGCCTTTGTTATTACAGTGTTTAAAAATCATATTTCAGATTCACTCTGGCCAAGGCGGTGGTTTTATAAGGTGGACTTTCTACACTTTGGTTTTTGAATAGAGCAATAAAATGGCTTCAGTTTATCCTGTTGGAAAATGAATGAGATTTGGCTCAATCTGACTGATGGACAAGTGGGATGATGAAGGTACTTAAGGACATCTTAAAGTATGACTCCATGTCTGCACGTCTCGAAAACCTCTGAAAGTTTAGTTCAGAAGGGACTAGTCGTTGCCAGTACTGATACATTTCATTACAAGTGAGTCATACAATTCTGTTTACAACTTCAAAGACATGTTTTAGTTCTTAGTATCGCTTTAATGAAAGGGAATCTGAAGTGGTGCCTATTCTTTGTATCAGCACAGAGACAATCAACCACACACTATCTACTATTGTGCAAGAAACCCTCTGATATTGGCTCACAGACAAGAGAAATCACATCAAGGACAGAGGATGAATCATATAAATGGGATGTGTCCAAACTAAAATGACAGAGTAAGTAGCAAAATATTTCCTTCCGTGCATTTTCTTCTTTCAAATCATTAGTATCATCTAGGGTTGAAGTTGCAGAGTGTAACCAATGGAGTACATGTGACACTACAATGGCTGACATAGGGTGACCGGATGTCCTGAAAAATTGGGGACAGGCTCAAAATCTAGGATAGTGTCCCAAATCCTGTCCTAAATAATACACAAATAGAATACTGAGTGAGTTATTTTATGATAAATATTAAAAATTATTCATAGAAAGGTTCAGTCGACTGAATACAGCCCCTGAAATGCCTTCTGTAGCCCTGGTGACAACGTGTTATTTTTTATTAGAAGATAGAAGATGAACACATTTTCATTCATTCGACATGACTGGTGTACCCTAACAGTCACTGCAGGTACTGGGAGAATATGTGTATCATTCATTCATTTGTTTTTCAAAATAAAAATAAGATAATGAAACAAGGTCTGTGTATAATTTGGAATTTGGATTTTCCGTTTATGAATGGGAATTAAAAAGCAAAAAACAATTGGTTTATTTGACAATTGAATTACACCACATTAACATACTTGGACACATATTTTATTGCAGAGTTAATGGCAAATTTCAAATAAATGTTAATCATCATCCCACTCTGTTTATATCTTAGCCAACATTCTGCTAAAGGATGATGAAGCACTAGATCATTTAGCATGGGAATAACTAAATGTCATGAAAAACATATTGCATCGTTTGTGCTTTTATGTGATGAAACCTTAACAGATAGATATTGTAGCCACTTTGTAGACACAAAACGCCTCACAAAAATGGTGTAATTAGAGCAGCAAGCAAAAGTAATGGAACAAAACCCCACTGTGAGAATGCATTTAACATTTTCTTCACCAAGAGGAAGATTGTTCTATTTTAGTTCTTTCACAAGTTACCAGTTTGTTCGAAGTGCCCTTAGATCTAAGCACAAAGCACAAAAAGCCATCATATCAACCTATCGTACTCTTGTGTTGATGAAATACAGCCCTCTTTTCTGAATTAGTCGATGAGACTAATATTTTTAGCCACTCTGTTCATGTCTAGACAGCACTGCAAAATAACCTCCACCCTGGCATTGCGACTAAGGAGCAGTTAGATTAGAGGCTAGCATGGCCTAGTGTTTATTCTTGATTGGAGCGTCCACTTTATCTTCCACTCCAGTCATCAGTTGGTCCAGACATCCCACCTGTCTCATTTTGTCATGTTATAACCTAATGTAAATGAGTAGGTGTGAGATGTTCAGTGGTGGTTGGAGGGGCGTGAATTGGCAGCCAATCTTCTGTCAGGTGAGGTTACAGATGTAGTTTACCACCACCAGAGGGAGAATGTGAGAGTGAATGAATAATGGACATGGGCGTCACCCCTCGTAGGGGATGGAGGTGTTGCGACACCCCCACTTTTACAAGCAGATGATTTCATACCCCCCCACTTTTTCCTGAGGTTATATATTGTAGCGTTCCATTGGATCCAGGAAACAGACAGTGTTGGTCTCACCTACTTTTTATTCGCAGGATAAACGGTTATTGTCGGTTGCAATCAATAGGCGTTCACTGATGGTAGGAAACTGGAACACTGAACAGCAATAACATTGTGGGGTCGTTACAATATCTATGGTTTAAACTGTTTTCCTGCCCTGGCGGTACACCAGCATAAGTAAATGAAGCGCACCTCAGTTCCTCTTCTTTCGTCAACACAGTCATCAACCAGTAAGTAATGAGAAATGTTGCCATTGTTAATTAAACTAACTTAACTGAACTATGTCTTGCTTTGTGACATATATCCTAAGCTAATTTGGTGACAGTAGGAGGAGCACTTTTGGATATTTTGAGTAGGGGTAGGGAGGGCAGGCTTTCATTCTTATTGTGTTTCTGTCAAATGTTTTGTTCTTTTATTTTGTTATTCTTTTCGGCCATATATAACGATTTAACCATTAATTGATCATTGTTGTTTAATTTTCCCGATGATAGATTCAGAAAATTTTGCTCAAGTCATAACCTGGAACACCCCCATATGTTAAATGACTGTGACGCCCCTGATAATGGATCAATAATGTAAAGTGCTTTGGGTGCCTTGAAAAGTTGTAGTAGTAATAGTAGTAGTATTTATTTATTTATTTAAAATCCTGGGGGAAAAAAGGTGAGATTGTGAATCCAACTTTTTGTAAGTGGAGGCCAATTGGGGCAATTTTTTTTTTTCAATTAGCCTTAGTCGATGACCAATACAGACCAGTGATATTTCAAAGCCAATATTTGGAGCTCCAATTTTTATTTTCTGTATTTTTAATCATTGTAGCATTCCAGAAACATGGTTCCACCTTTTATCACGGCTCTGTTACTACCTCCAGAAATGTTACAAACCTGCAACACAGGTGGAACTGAATTATCCCATCATTTCATTTACGCAGACAATGTTCTGGGATAAAGACGAAATATTCCCGTAACACAAATGCTGCGTAAAAGGGGTTAATGTCTTTGAGTGGAAAGCATTGAGCCTTTTTTGTCCACCTTTTTTTGCTACCATCCTTCCTTACAATATGCTATTTTCTTTTTATTACTATTCATAATTCTGGTGATATTGACACAGTGATGAGCTGAATTGAGTTTATAGGGCTTCTCCTCTGAGAGGGATTCCAGCACACTTCTAGTTGAGTCAGCAGAATAACATCAAAACTAATCACAATTTAATGGATCTCAAACTCCCAAGGTCACAGAGATGTGAATAAAGTGTAGCCTGGAGCACTCTTGGACACCCCTGTCCTCTCCAAATCCAGACTTCTTCTGATGAGCAGAAACATTGTGGTTGGATTTGCTCGGAACGGACACTGGGCTATTTGCCAAAGGCTTTATTTAAATGTGCAGCTTCTCAGCAGGCGTTCCTTCAGTAATATCCACGACTAACCATTCCCCAAACAAATCCTCACTATAACTCGGCATTACGAAGCTGAAAACGGGGAATGCAAAACTAGTGGTGTGAAACTCGATTTGTATTACAGTCAAGACTATACAGCCTTCACACAGAGTTCATATTCAGTTTAAACAGTTTCTAAATGAAACAGTGAAACAAATAAGATGGTATAATTATATACAAAAACAATGCAGTCGGACACGGGCGACCTCCGCCAAGGCTTGATATGGCGTCATATGGCGTCAAAAACGTGATGTGATGGAGCCATAGGTGTTGACCAGTGATGCGTGGGTCGATGGATCAATGACCCGCAACCGACCCGCTCTTTTAACCTCAAACCGCAATAAATATATTAGAAAAGGACGGACCCGATCTGCTTCTCAACCCGCATTTTTAAAAAACAGTCAGTGGTCTTTATGAACATCAAACTTACTTACATACCTGCATTTATTTCTGTGTTAAAATCTGATGTCATTGCTTGTGCGCAGCATCTACAGTAAACAGTAAAGAGACATTTGAACCTTGTTTCCACAGAAAAGAAAACACTGGGAGCTGCTCATCATCTTTAAAAATCTCAGCCAATGTGTCCCAAACCTTACTTTTTTGTTTGTATGTTTCTAGAGCTTCCACTCTCCCAACTTTATTTTCTCTCTTGCTCCCGCCATACTGTAGGATACTGACGACGTTGTACGTCACCTTCATGGAAATTCAGTTATTAAAGCGCATTTATCAGGTTTTTTTAATGTTTATCTCAAATGACCCAACCGACCGCAACCCGAATATCATTAAAAATACTTTTCAATGATCCGCAATTGGTAATTTTGACTTTTCCCCCTCATAAATCTGACTTTTTTTTCTCACAATTCTGACTTTTTTTTCCTCATAATTTTGACTTTTTATTTCACGATTTTTTAAAATCTCATAATGATGCTTTTTTTTTCTTTTTTTTTTTTTATATATACTTGAAAATTGTAGTTTTACTTCTTACTTACTATAATTGAGAAGTTGTACTTTTTAACTTTTACTTCAGTAAAGGAGTTGACTCAGTACTTCTACTTTTACCACAGTTTTTTTTCACACCAGTATCTGTACTTCTACTTAAGTACAGAATGTAAGTACTTTGACCACCTCTGGTCTATAATTACCTGACAATAATACTTTGATCTCCCCATAGTATAGAATTTAACATATATATCTCAACCTAATGTTTAGTTTATAGGAAGGGATTGTCCTTGGTAATCCTTCAACTTGCTAGTTTTTGTGTCCTCTTTTTGGTTAGTCCCTGTTCGGTTCCATTTTTTTAAGTGTTTTTACAGAGCCTGCACAGTGGGAGATTTTAGAGTAGCCCCCCTCCTGTTATTTTTGAATAATTTAAGTGCCTCGCCTCAGTACTATCACGCAGAAGACAGCCTGCTTTGATATTGCGTGTGCCATAGAACCATTCCTCATACACCTTCTCTGTCACAGATAAAGCATGCCCAGTGGGCCCAGTGACACCAGCTTCAAATGATTAATTAACAAACACATCCTTCTGAGACAGACATTTCAATTACTGTGTTTTCAAACTGAAATTGTTCCGTTAAGTAAGTCCGTAAAGGCACAGTATGTTAGAAGTTAGAAAAAAAACAAGATCTCAGCTAATGTATCTTCACGTTGGAATAATATGACACTGAATACACAAAGAAAAAGTACATCAGCGGAAGAGTTTCCAGATCTTTTGCATAATGTAGTGCATTTGTAGAATCATGTCAAATGATAGCATGTATTAGATTAGACTAGATTAGATTAGATTAGATTAGATTAGATTAGATTAGATTAGATTAGATTAGATTAGATTAGATTAGATTAGATTAGATTAGATTAGATTAGATTAGATTAGATTAGATTAGATTACTTTATTAGTACCCAGGGGTAGATTTGCACTCAAGTGAACTCTGCTCATATTATGTTTATTATTAATATTATTACCTGCCCCAATAGTTTACAGTCAATCTCTGTATTAGACTGAAACAGATTATGTAATTACCGTATACTATAAGGTGCACTGTCAATTAATGTTTTTTATGAAGGTTTTTCATATGTATATATGAAGGGAAGTTGATATTAGGAGATAAAAACTCAGAATTATGAGATAAAGTCAAAATTATGAAATAAAGAGTCAAAATTATGAGATAAAGTCAAAATTTCCAGTCATTAAGCACTACCAGAATTAATCCATATATATATATATATATATATATATATATATATATATATATATATATATATATATATATATATATATATATATATATATATATATATATATATATAAAAGGTGCACTGTGGTTGTTATAGAACTAGTTAATATGCAGTAACAAGTAGCAGTAACATATTCAGAATATCTAAACATTAAATCATTTAAATAAATTAAATGTATTTACTATTATTGAAAAACTGACCAGAGGATTTTTTCGTGTCCCCCTCTATACCATACCCTCTGTAAATATGTTTAATATAAATAATCTCCAAAGTACAAGCACGCTGGTCCTTTAAGAAAAAAAAAAAAAAGATGTCAGCAAAATAAGTTAAGCACTACAGATGGTCTCAAAATCATGAAAGTAAAATCGAGCGCTGCCAGAAACGAAGTGGAAATAATCACAGCGAGTCAATGCCTCAAAATTACTATTTAAATCATTAGTTGCACCCTCAGCACTTCCCCACATGCAGAGTATATGGTAATAAAAGACAGCGTGAAGTCGGCACCAGCAAAGTCTTTCTATGAAAATTTCTCCAGTGAACCGTATCTTTTCTAGTTTTGTTTTTTTTTTTGTTTTTTGTTTTTTTTGGGCCTAAAAATTGTTTGTGATATGATTTGTTTGGTTGTTCTACTGTGTGCACAACCAAACACACAAACTCATCTCACCTCTTCTCCACATTCACTCCAACAGACCCTGAAATAATTCATCAGCATGATCGTTTCACAAACCTGATTCACAAACAAGGGTGCCCTTCATCTGGAAACACTGATACTCCCCAAAGACTAACATTCACAAGGTGAGTTTTGGTCCATTTGTTTGAAGGGCATGTTACATTCATTGAGTACAAATAGTGAGCTTAAGTTTCCATCTCTATCCAACTTGGAGAGTTTTATAGCGGTAGTTCATGTTTCATTTCAATAGAATAGAAAATGATTTATTACAGTTACAGTAAAATTACACATTCCACTCTGCACCATGAAAAGAATAGATGAATAAAAACAGCAATAAATAAACAAGTATTCAGAGAATGTCTAATCCCACCCCTATTTTGTGCCAGTGTCAAGTTGCTATGGCAACCCGTTGTTGAATTAGAGCCATTAATGTGATTTGGACCTTTCTGCTAAATTGACCTTTGACCTTTTGACACCTCTGTGCTCTATAAATATGACTCATGATCATGTGGCACCATGTATTGTTCTGAATGAAGTGATCCAGTAGGGCAATTTAGAGAGATTGGTTGCTCAGTAGTAAAACATAAAATTGGGAAGTGAAAGTCCACCTGCTTGTTTGGGCATCTTTAGGATGACCCCCCCCCCCCCCATACTCTTGGGACAGAGTTATGCCAAATAAATGATGAAATGTGTGAATTCAGATCTTTGAAAAAATAGTGTTGGCTTTTTCTCTCATAATTTTTTACTTTTTATCTCATAATTTTTTACTTTTCATTTAATAATTTTGACTTGTTTCTCATAATTTTTACTTTTCATCTCAGAATTTTTACTTTTTATCTCATACGTTTTACTTTTTATCTCATAATTTTGGCTTCTTATCTCATGATTTTGAGCTCCCTTCATGCACCTTATATATGACAAACATTTATTGACAATGTGCCTTATAGTCCAGAAAATACAGTAATTCCATAATCTGATTCAGTCTAATACAGTGATTCATTGTAAACTATTGGCTCCTAAATGGACATTAGTAAGAACACAGTAATGGTCTTTACTGCCTTTTTCTTTTGTTTTACTTGTACTTTTTGCAGTTACTGTACAAACACCCACCAATTTTCTCCAAAACGACAGACATTTGAGATGAGATATTTTATTACATGACAAAGAATAATTTGAATGTTGCAAAAAACACAATAATTCATTTTCACCAACTTGCTTCGTAGGGCAGTATACTTGTCAAACCTGATAGAAATTCTTGATGATTCTATTTGCAGTCACACCCTTGAATGAAGCAGCAAAACATTTAAGTATAGAAACAAAACATGGGGCATTTGGACCAGAGTCCTGCACGGTTCTGATTTTGACATACCGCAACCGCCCGTACCCGTCATGTTTAAACTCGTATCCGACCCGTTTTCCGATGAAAAAAAATTTAAAAATCTGCACCTGAACCAACCCGCTATAAATGAACTCGATATCCGACCCGAACCCAAAAGAAAATGTCAGATAGCCAAACTTAAATACAAACATTTATTGCCACCAATATACTAAACAGTGACATAGCCAAGGCAGAGCCAAATAAAAATGTTGTTAGCCTACGTCTCTTTTAAGCCTATGAACTGCAAATTAGACCTGCGATCACCCACGTCCCACCCGAACTGAACCCGTATCAGACACAACACAACATTTTTCACCCGTTTCGTGAAAATTTGCGGTTCACCCACGGGTCACCCACCCATGGGTACCCGAACCTGTGCAGAACTTTAATTTGGACTGTGAGAACAGTTCCAGACACTGGCAGTATAAAGTAGAGTACAGTGGATAAAGTATTTCACCAGGCTGCTGACATAGACTGCCAACATCTAGTTTTGTATTTAGTGACACCAAGTCAGTTTGGCAGAGAATGTGCTGCTTTCGGACCTCAAACAGGCAGAGGTCACTGTTGTGCTCAGAGTTCAAAGTTTTTTTTAGCCTGTCATAGTGACAGATGGTGGAGTGAGAAAAAAGGAAGAGGAAAAAAAAAATACTACATTCATGAAGCACCATCCGCTGTAAATGCTTAAATAGTAATATTCACTTCTTTTTTTTTTTTTTTTTTTTTTTTTAAATCAACAATGCATGAAATTGCTGTTATAATTGTCATTGTACATCTCGAGGAAATTGCCTTTTTTTTGTTTTATCTTTAACTGTGTTCTTCAGCTTACTAACTGTGTTCTAATCAACCATCACCTAAGGGTGGTGGTTATTTTTAAAGGAAGAAAGTCTGATAAATGCTAAGTTAGCAGCTAATTTAGGAACAGTATTTAGCAGATGAACGCACAGATATTTCCTGCTGGGTTGAAGCTGTTAAACTAAAGCCTTCAGCTGATCAGAAAAACACAAAAAGAGTATAAAGACCTCAGCTCTAATGAAAACAAAGGCAGAAATATCTTCAATTGTAAAATGGGTCCAAACAAAGATAACTCCCATAGATTTGTATTGAACTGTTCGATTGGTGTAACAGTCAAGCATTAAATCAAACTAGCATAGCACCAATGCTAAAGAACAACACAGAGCAGTGACGAAATATTATTACAAATATTTTTCAATGACCCGCTCACTTCAGGTCAGCCCGCGCATCACTGGTATGCAGAGATGTGAAGTAACTAAGTAAAAGTACTTTGTTACTGTACTTAAGTAGATTTTTTAGGTATCTGTAGTTTACTTGAGTATTAATTTTTTTGGCAACTTTTTGCATAAATATCTGTACTTTATACTCATTACATTCTCAGAATAGACTCATTACTTTTTCAAACTAAACAGATTTGACAGTATGAAAAAAAAAGTCACTTCAGAGGGAAAATCAGTGGAGGAAAGAAAGTGTGACTTTATATATTATAGGTATATGACTATTATCTCATAAGTTTTACTTTTATATCTCATTATTTTGACTTTTTATCTCACCATTTTGATCCTTAATTTCACAGTTTTAACATTTTATCTTAAAATTATGCATTTTTATCACATATTATTAACTTTTTTGAAAATCTAACTTTTTATCTCTCTCTCTTTTTTTCCATTTTCTCCTAAATGTCCTGCCCATACTCACAAAACTGAGTACTATGACCTGATAAAACACAATTTCAACAAAGTAACTCACTTTTAAAGGGTTTAATTCCAATACTGGTTAAAAAAAAAATATTATTGCATTCATGGCAAAAACAAATTAGTTTTACTTTTTACTTTTATATTTTATTACAATTGAGAAGTTTTACTTTTTTACTTTTACTTAAGTAGAGGAGTTGAATCAGTACTTCTACTTTTTTCACATAAGTACCTGTACTTCTACTTAAGTAAAGAATGTGAGTACTTTAACCACCTCTGCTGGTATGTATGTAGAAATCCACATGATTTTTTGCCAAAAAAT